>CM069916.1:65807248-66309041 GCA_036172215.1 Camellia granthamiana | reverse complement strand
TAAGAGGCTGGGGTGATTCGAAGAGCCTTGTCAGGCAAGCCCACCCGACACTTGGCCGACTCATGGGGTGACCCGTGTATTTGCAGGCCGACCCCGATGAGGATTTCTTATTTTGGAGGCTTAGCCAAGGTAGCACTCGTGAGAAGTACATAGGGCTGACCCACGTTGTTGGTCTTGCTTCGGACCTAGGATAGCCACATTTTCTGGTCGTACCTCTACCCCTAGGCTTTGTAGAGAGGAGGGAACACGCATGTCCTAGCAGCCACATTCGCACTACGACACCTCATCCATATCACATTGTCCAGACCCCAGCTGTGGACTTCACTGACAGTGTATCATACTCAGAGATACTGGTGTGGATTACCGGACAGGAGTTTTGGGGTTATGATCACAGTATTCCTGTTTACATGGTCCGGGTAGTATGGCGGTGCTTTAGAGTAGAGCTCAGTGGATGGGAGTTTGAGCCCCTTATGCAGAGTGAGTTCGCGAGGTTATTTCATGGGCTAGTTTTCCAAAGCCAGTTCTCATGGTGGCCTAACAGTCCCTTCTAGACATCTGACCAGGAGATCCTTTTTTTTTTTTTTTGAGACTTGACCATGATTAGTCTAATCCTTCTATTTTTTTTATTAATAGGATT
Organism: Camellia granthamiana; assembly: GCA_036172215.1. Lineage (NCBI taxonomy): Eukaryota > Viridiplantae > Streptophyta > Magnoliopsida > Ericales > Theaceae > Camellia > Camellia granthamiana. The sequence continues at coordinate 66,308,404 of CM069916.1, read as the reverse complement.
AGACACTAACTCGTGACTGTATATTAAGTATGTTGTACTAATATCTTTTCTTTTACATAAGAAAAAAATTATATATGTACTGTTATAGTATCTTGTGAATCATAAATATGATATTGTGATAATTAAATATACCAAGTGGTTCAAAAAAAAAAAAAAGAAGGAAGTCCACTAATCGTTTTTACCTTGTAGTAATGGCTAATGATGGAAATGGAACCAGATCGTCGGTTAGTGGTAATGAAGCAAATTATGGAAAGAGCAGTTACTAGTTTTCTGCGAGCTCTACAAACCAACATAAGTAACAGAATGCCTGAACGACGAAAAGAGCCAACTACAATAAAACAGTTCTAGGACTTGAAACCTACCAAATTTACTGGCAGTACAAACCTACTGGTGGCAGAAGCTTGGGTCAGAGATATGGAGAAAATTTTTCGCACGCTACCTTGCACAGAAAGACAGAAGGTGATTTTTGCCACATTCACTTTCAAGGATGATGCACAAGAATGGTGGCTTCTTACCTTGGAGAAAGAAGATATTGTGACTTGGGTAAGATTCTTGAAGGTATTCTATGAAAAATACTTTCCAGATTCGTTACGGGAACAAAAGGCGGCAGAATTCATACATCTAAGGCAAGGAACCATAACGGTGGTCAAATACGAGAGCAAGTTCACATAACTGGCTCGATTTACGACATACGTCATCCCCACCAAAGCTCGAAAAGCCAGGAAATTTGAAGCAGGATTAGATGCTGAAATCAAGGACAGACTGGAGGTTTTGAAACTACCAACCTATTCGGAGGTGGTAGATCGAGCATACATTGCGAAAAAATGGATTAAAGCCTTGCGCTCCGGGGAACCAAGCCAGAGGAAGCGATTTTGAGAAAGAGATAATAGAAGACCGGGTGTCGCGCCTCCTAAGAGGGTAAATACTGGCACAACCAATTCAACCAGTTCAAGCAATCAAGGTCCTACAAATCCTAGAGGTGGCACCATTCCAACTTGCTCTACTTGTGGAAGGATTCATTGGGGACAATGCCGTCGAGACACGGGAGCATGGTTTAGATGTGGCCAAGTTGGCCACTTGCTGAGAGATTGTCCCAAGCTTGCCAGTCCTACAGCCGGCCCTTTTGAACCAGTTCGAAAACCCATGGTACCTAGAGGAGTGAGGAAGGAAAAAAAATGCCAAGGAAGAGCTTTTGCCCTGGTGATTGGAAACCTAGAAGTTACTGAGAATGTTGTGTCAGGTACACTTTCTGTTTGTGGTCACTTAGCCCATGTTCTCTTTGAATCTGGTTCAACTCATTCTTTTGTTACACCACACTTTGCTACCAAGTTGACATCAACACCCGAACCCTTAGGATACATATTATCTGTGTCTTTCCCTTCTGGAAACTCCGCCCTTAGTACTAATATGTACAAATCTTGTACTATATCCTTAAAAGGTGAAACCTTACATGTAGACTTGATTCCCCTCGGCATTAGTACCTTTGATGTGATCTTAGGAATGGATTGGTTAGTTGCCAACCATGCCTCTATTGATTGTGAAGCCAAAAAGGTCTTCCTCCGATCACCAAACCAACTCGAGCTTGTCTTTGAAGGAACTGGAGTCTCTCCCCCTTCATGTGCTATATCTTTCTTGACAGCCCAACAACTTCTAAAAAAGGATTGTTGTAGTTATATCTGTTATGTGATCAATACTCAACAAGAGACCCCCACACTTGATGCAATCCCTGTGGTTCAAGATGTAACAATCTAGAATTTTTCCCTCCGCTCGAGCGGCGGAGTCGACGCTCGAGCAGACTTGTGAGGCTCTCAGTATCTCGCGTGTTTGCAGGCGGGCCGCTTGAGCGTGGAAAGCGACGCTCGAGCGTGGAAAGTGAGATTGCCCTTGACATTTTTTTTAGTGTATTTGGAACCTCCTTGTCTTATTTTGGGACATTGATCGAAGTGGTAACATGATGGTAAAGTAAGAGTGAACCAAGAATTTAATTTAGATAATTTTTCCTATGAACAGCCGTCACTCTTTTTCCCTTTTCTTTTTCCACACTTTGAATTTGGGTGTGAGGCTAGAACCATTGGAAATCTTGTTTCTGGGGCTTCAATTTGGACACAAAACGACCTAGAACGGAGTTCGGATGAGAGAGTTATGCCCGTTTGAAGTTTTGAAATCTACGTTAGAAGCAGGTATGCTTAGGCGGGAAAAGCGACGCTCGAGCGGACTACGTGAATTTAGCAAGTTTAAAGGCACTTTTCTAGATCATTCTTCACACCTTCATCTCCTCTCTTCATCCCTCTCACCCTAGGTGCGAAAACCCTAAGTTTTTGACCCCAAATACCTTCCATTTCCCTAGAATTGGCCAAGATCTCTCACCAAAAAGTGAAGAAGGCTTGAAGCTCAATATTTTCAACCGATTGGATTTTGGATTTGCGAAGGATTCTTCTCAAAGCTTTCTCTTTTGCTTGATTCTTGAGGTAGGGGTCCTAGTTCTTCTTTAATACTTGCATTAATAGATAGATTTGTGGTATTTTGATTATAAAAATACAAAATCTACATTTTTGAGCATATATTGTTATATCATGGAATTTGGGGGTTTAGGGTTTGAAGTGTTGGGGTTCAATTGTTGGGTTAAGATTATGAATTATGAACCTTGGATGTATAATCAATGGGAAAATTGGAATAAAAAGTGGTGGTGTGAGAAGTTTTAATTTTTCTTGAAAACCCTAAGTTGATTCATGATGATAATTAATGATTTTGCCTAAATTGAAAGTAGAATCATGAAATTGAGAGGTTGAATTATATATATACAAGTAATTGGATTTTGGAAGTGTTTGAAAATTATATTAAAAATTAGCGATTGAACCTTTATTATGGATATTGTAAATCATGCTATAATATGAAATGAGATTTGGGAAAAAGATTTGTTAATGATAAGGATGACATGAGTCTTGGGATGAAATGATGAAATGGAGATTTAAGAGTTCACCTTGAATTATGTTGAATTACATTTAGTGGTGTTGAATTGAATTAGGTTGATTATGTTGAATTGTGTTAACTATGTTGAATTGTGTCGATTATGTTGAATTGTGTTGACTATGTTGAATTGTGTTGGACCATGGTGAGTTGTGTTGAGTTGGGTTGAGTTGCGTTGGGTGTGTTGAGTTTGGGTTGAGTTGTGTTGTGTGGTGTTGTGTTGGTACTCGCGCGGGGAGTTGAAAAATGGTTTTTTTTTCGGTGCCCACAACCGTCCATATAATAGCCGGTAACTGTGGGGGATGGTTTTAAAACTTGAAGAAAAAGGTTTTTTCGGGGCCCACGTCCCGCCGTATAGTAGTCGGCAAGTGTGGGGGTGATTTTGGATTAAAGGTGCCCAATTATCCTTTAGGTTTATCACTAGACGAATGTGGGAAAATATTTTTGGGTGTCCACATAGTCCCACCGTATAGTAGCCGGCAAAAGTGGAAAAATGATTTTTGGGTGTCCACACAGTCCTGCCGTATTGTAGTTGGCAAAAGTGGAAAAACGGATGGTTTTCGAAAATGTTTTGGGTGCCCATATTCCGCCATCTAGTAGCCGGCAAATGTAGGGGATGGTTTTAAAAAGTAGAAAAATGGTTTTTGGAAAAATATAGTTTTTGGTAATGGCTTTTAAGAAAATGGTTTTTGGGAGTTCACTTTCCGCCGTATAGTAGCCGGCGAAAGGTAGAAAGTGTTATGAATCGGGTGCCCGCTATCCCGCCGTAGTAAGTTGGCAAAAGGTGGATTGTGTTGAGATATGTGTTGAGAAGTGTGTTGAGTTGATGATGTTATTTGTGACTTGTGATGAATCTATGAAATTGCAAATTTATGTGTAATTTGGTTTAAAGAGGAAATGTACATAGACATTATTTGTAAAGAATAGAACCCAAAAATGGGTAAGGGGATTATGGATTGGTGATGGTGAACTTAATGAATTAGTTGTGACAATAAAGGTAAATTATGAGTGTTGTTCTGTGAATAAATTAGGAAACTTGAACTTGAAGCTATGGAGTTCTAAATAAATATAAAGAGTAGAAAGGAAGAATGAAAGAAAAAGAGGAACATTAAAAATAGAAATTAAATGAGAAATATTTTGGGAATTGGTTAATAACTTTTAAATGATGTTGTTTCTTAAACATGTTTGTTTCACAAGGATCTATGGTTTTCTAAAGTTAAGGGATGATTTTTAATGGCTGAAGGTTTTTCTTAAAAGTGTTTAAATAGTTTTTGAGAAAAAGGTACCTACCTATGATATTTTGAAATTATAAAATGTCACCCTACTATATGGTATCACCCTGCATGCATGATCATTTATATCTGTGTGTTAGTTATTGATTTAGAACTATGAGATTTCTACTGGGCATTAGTGCTCACCCCTTGTTGTTTTATCTTTTTACAGGAAGAAAGTTTGGATTCTTTGATTGAAGAGTTAAGAAGTCCATGTGTCTTTTATATGTAATTTCATTATAGATGTGAAAGAAATAAACATTGTACATGGATGTTTGTAATTATTTATTTGTAGCTCCGTAGTAGAAGCTCGACATTTATTATTGTTATTGTTGTATTCATTGAGAGAGAGAGAACATGTATCATTGTATTTCTATTACTTAAGGGTAATGGATGTTTGTAAAAAAAAAAAAAGACCTAAGTTACAGGCTTTGGTAATGTTTCCAAGTAAATAAAAATTGGGGCGTGACACGAGAACTCCCGGATGTATTTTCTAAAGACCTACCTGGTACCCCGGATGACCGAGAAATCGAATTCACCATTGAAAGCCAACCTGGTACACAACCAATCTCAAAAGCCCCTTACAGAATTAAAAGAGCTAAAGACTCAACTCTAGGAACTATTAGACAAAGGTTTCATCCGACCAAGTACCTCACTATGGGGGGCTCCAGTACTATTCGTAAAGAAAAAGGATGGCATCATGAGATTGTGTATCGATTATCGAGAATTAAACAAAGTCACCATCAAAAATCGGTACCCTCTGCCACGAATTGATGACTTGTTCGATCAACTAAAAGGCGCCCAAGTATTCTAAAAAATTGACTTGCATTCTGGTTACCATCAACTAAAAATCAAAACAGAAAGCATCGAAAAGACTGCCTTCAGAACTTGTTACGGTCACTACGAGTTTCTCGCCTTGCCATTTGGCGTCACTAATGCTCCAGCGGCCTTCATGGATCTCATGAATAGAGTTTTCAAACCCTATATTGACGAATTTGTTATTATTTTCATTGACGACATTCTTATATACTCCAAATCGCCAGAAGATCATGAACACCACTTGCGAAGAGTTCTACAGACACTACGTGATCGCAAGCTCTATGCCAAGTTAAAGAAATACAAATTTTGGATCACCAGTGCACACTTTCTTGGTCACGTCATCATCAAAGACAACATCTCAGCTGATCTCCAAAAAGTTGCAGCAATTGTAGATTGGCCATGACCTACTAACGTGTTTGAGATTCGAAGCTTCTTCGACTATTATCGGTGCTTCGTACAAGATTTCTCAAAGATAGCATCACCCTTGACCCAGCTAACTCAGAAGAACACACCCTTTGAATAGACGGACAAGCAGGAACATTGCTTCCAAGAATTGAAGAACAGACTTGTGATGGTTCCTATACTAGCACTCCTCACAGAAACACCATAATCTATAGCGATTGTAACGCCCTCAAAATAATAACATTAATCCCAACAATATAGACATGCTATGATAGATAAAAGGTCCACATCCTTTCATTCACCAGAGTTGTATTACAAGAAGTATCACATGTTAACAACAAAAGCAAATGCCCTAAGGGCTTACAGCTTTCCAAGTTGACACTTGGTTACACAAAAGTACAGTGCTAACTCATTTACACATAAAGCCCTTGGCTTGAATTTACATGTAATACAACAAAAAGAAAGACAACCAAAAAGTCTGTCCGCCACTAGCCTCCCAAGCTAAGTCCTTGGAGGTGGCATGCTTCCTGTACCTGAAAATGATGTTCCCATATAGGGTGAGCCACAGCCCAGTAGAAATATACTAAACCAATTATGAACAATGACTAAAAGATTAACAGTTGATAGATGGTCAACACTTTTACATTCATTCATAACATAACACATTTCCAAGACACTTAAGTCTATATTTCCTTTCATTTCCATTTCCTTTCCTTTTACTTGCCATTTCATAACCTTGGCTCAGAACCTGGCCAAACATCACACATGAGGCAAACACTCATGCCAACACTTTTCACTTCATCAAAGATAAACATAACAGTTAGATCAATACTTCCAACGACAAGCATATCCGCTTTGTCAATACACTTCTAGATAGGCATACCCGCTCTATCTACGGAGTTCATCCCCTATCTCCTCCCAACAACATCCGGTTTAGAGGTTCATCCCCTATCTTCCCCTAAACCGTGGAGTACATCCCCTATCTCCTCCAACACAACACAATGCATATAAACAACAATTATATACATCACAAATCAACACAATTAATTATCCAAATTAATCAATCAATGTAATTAGGACATTCTTCCATAATTAACATCACACCCTTAGGTTCCAATTCCCTTAATGTTTCAACATTAATTCCATGTTTCTATACCAAACATGCTTCTAGGTTTATCATAGATGAAAACCCCCAACTTTTGTAAAATTACACAATGGCCCAAAGTTTCCCAAAATCACACAACAACCCCCAACATATCAAAATGCTAAAATTTAAAGACAAAACTCATAAAGAGGAGTAGGATATCCCTACCTCAAGAGATGAGTTCCAAAGGAAAAGGACTCAAAACCAAAGTGCTCCAAACACCAAACTATTCGGATCAAAAGAACGCCCTCGACGATCTACACCCTTTTTGTGAAGACCAAAGGTGAGCAAAACACCCTAACTAGATCAATACTAGAGAGAAGGTAAGGTTCTTGAGTGAGAAGCTCTGAAAATGGCGTTTTGGGTAAAGTAAGAGAGAGAAGATAAGTCAAAAAGTGATTTAAAATGCCCAGTCTCACTCAGTTATACGACAGGTCCCGCTCGAGCGTAAGACACTCCGCTCGAGCGTAAAGACACAAAACACATGGTTCCGCTCGAGCGCAACATTGTCCGCTCGAGCTCCAAGACACAGACACAAAGTTCGTCCGCTCGAGCGTAGATACCAGCCCGCTCGAGCGCAGGTCTCCCCCCTCCCAGAACTCTCACCAAAAATACACTGTACGCTCGAACGCAACATACCCGCTCGAGCTCAACCAGCTCGAGCTCACCAAACCCGCTCGAGCGCAGAAACCACACTTGCAGAAGTTTTGCAGGTGCACGAAATACTGGACGTATGCATTCTCCGCTCGAGCGCCACAATACCCGCTCGAGCTCACAAGCAACACAACCTCTCCGCTCGAGCGTAAACATCTCCGCTCGAGCGGACCAGCCAAAACCTGGGCAACTAGACTTTGTTCCTAAGCTCAACCAACCTGTAACAAACCTGCCCAACACATCCTATAACTCAAGTACAAAGCAAGAAAGGATGTAAACAAGACAAAACTCAACTACCAACCTCCACGGACACATGTCCGGATTACTGTACAACAAGGGGTAAACCCGGGATCGCTATAACCTCCCCCCCCTTAAAGAATTTCGTCCCCGAAATTTAGGACAAGTTTTTGAAAAGCAAGTTTTCCTCTCTTTTAAACAATGTTATACCACAACATTCCACAATTCGACCCATTCCCGGTCATTCCATCTCTTATCAAGAGGCATTCTACAACATATACATTTCGACATGCATTCTCTTTTCATTTCAACCATTTCCAACACACATGGTTTCACAATTCATATCATAAGCAATAATCATGATACAATTCCATTTCTATAATATAGCCAACACATGCAATATTATAATCAACTCCCATAACAAGGCAAGTTCTACAACATTTACATTAACCAAAACATGCACCATGTTTTTTTTTTTCAATTTAAGACATTTTTAATACTCTTAAATTTCATTACAATTACACAATTGCAATACTTGATCACACATCAACAAACAAGTCCGGATATTTCTCGCGGACTCCCAACTCACGTTCCCAAGTGGCCTCCTCCACTCCGTGATATTTCCACAAAACCTTAACCAAAGGGATGGTCTTGCCACGCAGGACTTGATCCCGCCTATCCAAGACCCGAACCGGTCTCTCCTCATACGAGGCATCCTCATCTACCTCTAAGTCGGTCCAATCCAACACATGTGATGGATCCGGCTCATACTTCCGAAGGCATACTCACATGAAACACGTCATGAACCCCGGATAACTGTGGCGGCAAAGCTAAACGATAAGCAACCTCGCCAACCCTCTCAAGAATCTCAAAAGGACCAATAAACCGAGGGGGATAACTTCCCACTCTTCCCAAACCTCATCAAACCCCGTCTAGGTGATATCTTCAGAAACACATGATCACCTACCTCAAACTCCAATGGTCTTCTCCTACGGTCAGCATAAGATTTCTGACGACTCTGGGCTGTAACAAGCCTCCTACGGATAAGCTCAACTTTCTCTGTCGTCTCCTTAACCAACTCCGGACCCAACAAAGGTGTATCACCCACTTCGGCCCAACAAACTGGAGACCTACAAGGTCGGCCATACAAGGCCTCAAACGGTTGCCATACCGATACTAGACTGAAAACTGTTGTTGTAGGCAAACTCTACCAATGGTAAGTGCCTCTCCCACGTCCCACTGAAATCAAGGACACAACCCCGAAGCATATCCTCGAGGATCTGAATAGTACGCTCGGACTGCCCGTCAGTCTGAGGATGATACGCTGTACTAAAGGTCAACTTAGTACCCAAGGCACTCTGCAAACTCTGCCACAACCTAGCAGTAAAACGAGGATCTCTATCTGAGACGATCGTCACTGGGACCCCGTGCAACCTCACTATGTCCCGAATATACAAGTCGGCAAGATAATCTACTGAATCTCTCACGCGCATAGGAATGAAGTGCGCCGACTTAGTCAACCGGTCTACAACCACCCAAATAGCATCACTACCCCGCTGAGTCCTCGGAAGACCTACAACGAAGTCCATAGTGACATGCTCCCACTTCCACTCGGCAATAGGCAAGGGTTGTAACAAACCCGCTGGCCTCTGATGCTCGGCCTTCACTTGCTGGCAAGTAAGGCACTTGGACACAAAAACTGCCACATCTCTCTTCATACCCCGCCACCAAAACTGGCGACCCAAATCCCGGTACATCTTAGTACCTCCTGGATGCACCGCAAGGCGCGAATGGTGAAACTCTCGGAGTACTTCCTCTCGGCAAGACTCCGGTACAAACAAACGGTCTCGGTATCTCACACTCAGGTCGGGATACACCGTCAAACCCTTCTCAACCTTCCCACTGGAGATCTTCTCTCTGAGGGATTCTACCTCAAGGTCACCTCCCTGTGCCTCTAACACTCTAGTTACAAGCGTAGGTTGCGCAACAACAGAAAACAAGGCCGCAGCCTCAACGGAATCGCTCAAAAGCACATCAAACTCTCCAATGGCCCCCAACATCTTCCACTCTCGGATGGCTACACAAGCTACATCGCTAATGGATTTCCTACTAAGGGCATCGGCCACAACATTGGCCTTCCCCGGGTGATAATGCAACTCGAAGTCGTAATCCTCAATAAACTCCATCCACCTCCTCTGCCTCAAATTCAAGTCTTTCTGTGAAAACAGATATTTCAGACTCTTATGATCCGAGAATACCTCGAATCTCTCACCATAAAGGTAGTGCCTCCAGATTTTCAAGGCAAAAATCACAGCCGCTAACTCTAGGTCATGCGTAGGGTAATTCTTCTCGTGAATTTTCAACTGACGTGAGCCATAAGCTACCACTTTCCCCTCTTGCATCAACACACAACCCAAACCCTCTCGTGAGGCATCACAATAGACTGCATAACCCAACCCTCTCTCCGGAATAATCAAGACCGGAGCGGTGGTCAGTCTAACTTTCAACTCCTGGAACGACTTTTCACAAGTCTCACTCCATACAAAGCTGACTCCCCTCCGAGTCAATCTGGTCAACGGTGAAGCTAACCTAGAGAAATCCTTCACAAACCGACGGTAATACCCAGCTAATCCCAGAAAACTGCGGATCTCAAACACACTCTTAGGCTGTGCCCAATCTTGCACTGCCTCAGTCTTGGATGTATCAACAGACACCTCTTCCCCGGAAACCAGATGGCCTAAAAACTTGACTTCTCTCAGCCAAAACTCACACTTCCCAAACTTGGCATACAGTCTATGGGCTCTAAGCAACTCAAGCACCACTCTCAAGTGTTCCTCGTGCTCCTCCTCTGAAGGTGAATAAATAAGGATGTCGTCCACGAAGACGACTACAAAACGATCCAAGAATTCCCGGAAGATCCGGTTCATCAAGTCCATAAAGACTGCCGGTGCGTTGGTAAGCCCAAATGGCATTACCAGGAACTCATACTGGCCATACCGCGTACGGAATGCCGTCTTCGGAATATCCTCCTCCCTGACCCTCAACTGGTGGTAACCCGATCTCAAATCTATCTTAGAGAAACAACGGGAACCCTTCAACTGGTCAAACAAATCATCTATACGGGGCATAGGGTACTTATTCTTAACCGTAGCCCGATTCAACTTCCGGTAATCAATACACAACCTCAAGGCACCATCTTTCTTCTTAGCAAAGAGTGCTGGCGCTCCCCACGGTGAAACACTAGGGCGAACAAAGCCCTTATCTAGCAATTCCTGGAGCTGAACTTTCAACTCAACCAACTCTGCTGGAGCAAAACGGTAAGGTGCCATAGAAATCGGCGCCGTGCCGGGCACTAAATCGATAGAGAACTCAATCTCTCGGTGAGGTGGCAAATCAACAAGGTCCTCGGGAAAAACATCCGAGTACTCACAAACTACCCTCAGCAACACAATCTGGGTCTCATCACACTCACCACTCTCAAAGCTAGCAAGTAGACCACTAAGCTCATTCCGCCCTCGCGGGACCATACCCCGGTGGTACAATACTACCAACCCGGTCTCCCAAGAAATGGAAATGCTCCCCGTTCACAGTACAACAAGTAACCCTCTGGGCGGTAGCAGTCAATAACAGCTCGGTATGACGATAACCAGTCCATACCTAAAATAACATCAAAGCCCTTCATGGGCATGACTACAAAAGGAAACGGAAGCCTGTGATCATCAACCTCTATATCACAACCTCTACACCCGTGTTTCAAAATCAACTCACCCCCAATAGGTGACACTACACAAATAGGAGATGCCAACAATGCCAACTCCAATTCCAACACAGATGCAAATGCAGCAGATACAAAAGAATGAGACGCACCCGTATCAATCAATACACTAGCAACCGAATTGCAAAACAGAAAGGTACCTCTCACTACTGATGGAGCCGGTACAAGGTCCTGCGCGGTAACAGCATACACGCGCCCTGTAGGCCCCTGATCCACCTGCTCGCCTCTCGGAGCATAGGACTGCTGCACTGACTGGGACGACGAAGCCCCCGGATTGGCCCTCGAGGCCTGCACAGACTGAGCTGGCTGAAATCCATGCGTCTGTCTAGAACCAGACGCTCCTGAAGTGACACTCAACCGTGGGCAAAACCTTTTTATGTGCCCAGGCTGTCCACACTGAAAACAAGACAAGGGCTGCCCCCTGCCCGAACTCTGACTCTGTGGTCTAGCTGACGATGAAGCAGCTCTCTGACCCCCGCCCTTCTGCGGGCAAACAGAAGCTTTGTGACCCGACTGGCCACACTTGAAACAGGTGAACTCTCCCTGACTGCCCCTCCCGGAGCCTGCACTCGGTACTGGGAAAGTCGACCTAGCCAAACCACCCTGGGACTGCTGAGGGTTATAACCCCTCTGCCTCCTACCATCACCCTGCCCCTCTTGGCCCCTCTTGGAGCCTCCATGTTTCTCCTCCTCTCCCTCCTGCATCATCAGCTCCATATGAGCTGCAGCATCCACCAAATGCCTGTAATCTCGAATGTAGGGTCCACCAACCTTCAACTTGAGATCCCATCTCAACTTCCGCTCAAATTCGTAACAACGGCGCTCCTCTGTCGCCACAAGTTCAGGTGCAAACCTGGACAAGCTAGTAAATGTAGCCTCAAACTCGGCCACAGACAAACCCTCCTACTTAAGCCGGCTAAACTGATCCCTCAGCCTCTCTCTAGCCACAGCAGATAAAAACCTCTCCTGGAAGGCATTCACAAACGCCTCCCAAGTACCACCAACACGAGCTTTCTCATACTTCCACCATTGACCCGCATCTCCCTTCAGCTGGAAAGATGCCAAGGTCACTTTCAATGCTCCGTCCTCAATGCCTAGCATCTCGAACGTTTTACTCATCTGTTCTAGCCACTCGTCTGCCTTCAGTGGCTCCTTAGGATCCCCAACAAACTCCTCCGGATTAGACCGGAAGAACTCCCTCTTCAAGAAGGAAGGCCCTGCCTCAGCTGCCTGATTCCCTGCTCTAAGAATACCCAGAGCCCCTGCTATCTCCTGGGCCAAGGCACTCATGGCCTGCTGACCCGCTGGTTCGGCCACATTGGCCTGACCAACCCCCTCCTGAACTGCCGGAATCTCCTCCGGTAATGGCACCTCCTGCCTCAATAGGCCTACCACGCCTACCACCTCTTGCTCGTCCTGACATCCTAATAAAGGTAACACAGGACGTTAGCACATTCATAAACGTGCCAAAACTAAACACTCACGTCCTAATGCATGGACAACTGTATTTCATTCCACATAAGCACATAAACACATAAGCACTTACGAATTTCATTTCCGGATAATGATAGTCCCAAGGCGTTACTAGAGTACCGGTTAGAAACAGCATTGATCAAGTGCTTTTCCAACAAGACTCCCAGAAACACAAAGATCCAATCAACATCCTAGAAATTAAATCCCATACCCAAATAATCACATAAGCATGTTATCACATAAGCATAACAGTACACTTAAGCCTCTATTAAGCGAGACAAACCCATTGTGATCCTAATCACTTCCCACGTACCCAAAGTATTCGAACCCGGTACGTTCTGATACCAAGTTGTAACGCCCTCAAAATAATAACATTAATCCCAACAATATAGACATGCTATGATATATAAAAGGTCCACATCCTTTCATTCACCAGAGTTGTATTACAAGAAGTATCACATGTTAACAACAAAAGCAAATGCCCTAAGGGCTTACAACTTTCCAAGTTGACACTTGGTTACACAAAAGTAGAGTGCTAACTCATTTACACATAAAGCCCTTGGCTTGAATTTACATGTAATACAACAAAAAGAAAGACAACCAAAAAGTCTGTCCGCCACTAGCCTCCCCAAGCTAAGTCCTTGGAGGTGGCATGCTTCCTGTACCTGAAAATGATGTTCCCATATAGGGTGAGCCACAGCCCAGTAGAAATATACTAAACCAATTATGAACAATGACTAAAAGATTAACAGTTGATAGATGATCAACACTTTTACATTCATTCATAACATAACACATTTCCAAGACACTTAAGTCTATATTTCCTTTCATTTCCATTTCCTTTCCTTTTACTTGCCATTTCATAACCTTGGCTCAGAACCTGGCCAAACATCACACATGAGACAAACACTCATGCCAACACTTTTCACTTCATCAAAGATAAACATAACAGTTAGATCAATACTTCCAACGACAAGCATATCCGCTCTGTCAATACACTTCTAGATAGGCATACCCGCTCTATCTACGGAGTTCATCCCCTATCTCCTCCCAACAACATCCGGTTTAGAGGTTCATCCCCTATCTTCTCCTAAACCGTGGAGTACATCCCCTATCTCCTCCAACACAACACAATGCATATAAACAACAATTATATACATCACAAATCAACACAATTAATTATCCAAATTAATCAATCAATGTAATTAGGACATTCTTCCATAATTAACATCACACCCTTAGGTTCCAATTCCCTTAATGTTTCAACATTAATTCCATGTTTCTATACCAAACATGCTTCTAGGTTTATCATAGATGAAAACCCCCAACTTTTGTAAAATTACACAATGGCCCAAAGTTTCCCAAAATCACACAACAACCCCCAACATATCAAAATGCTAAAATTTAAAGACAAAACTCATAAAGAGGAGTAGGATATCCCTACCTCAAGAGATGAGTTCCAAAGGAAAAGGACTCAAAACCAAAGTGCTCCAAACACCAAACTATTCGGATCAAAAGAACGCCCTCGACGATCTACACCCTTTTTGTGAAGACCAAAGGTGAGCAAAACACCCTAACTAGATCAATACTAAGAGAGAAGGTAAGGTTCTTGAGTGAGAAACTCTGAAAATGGCGTTTTGGGTAAAGTAAGAGAGAGAAGATAAGTCAAAAAGTGATTTAAAATGCCCAGTCTCACTCAGTTATACGACAGGTCCGCTCGAGCGTAAGACACTCCGCTCGAGCGTAAAGACACAAAACACATGGTCCGCTCGAGCGCAACATTGTCCGCTCGAGCTCCAAGACACAGACACAAAGTTCGTCCGCTCGAGCGTAGATACCAGCCCGCTCGAGCGCAGGTCTCCCCCTCCCAGAACTCTCACCAAAAATACACTGTACGCTCGAGCGCAACATACCCGCTCGAGCTCAACCAGCTCGAGCTCACCAAACCCGCTCGAGCGCAGAAACCACACTTGCAGAAGTTTTGCAGGTGCACGAAATACTGGACGTATGCATTCTCCGCTCGAGCGCCACAATACCCGCTCGAGCTCACAAGCAACACAACCTCTCCGCTCGAGCGTAAACATCTCCGCTCGAGCGGACCAGCCAAAACCTGGGCAACTAGACTTTGTTCCTAAGCTCAACCAACCTGTAATAAACCTGCCCAACACATCCTATAACTCAAGTACAAAGCAAGAAAGGATGTAAACAAGACAAAACTCAACTACCAACCTCCACGGACACATGTCCGGATTACTGTACAACAAGGGGTAAACCCGGGATCGCTATAGCGATGCCTCATATAATGGTTTGGGTTGCGTTCTTATGCAAAATGGGAAGGTCATTGCATATGCCTCACGTCAACTAAAGACCTACGAGAAGAACTACCCGACCCACGATCTGGAATTAGCAGTAGTAATTTTTGCCCTCAAAATCTGGCGTCATTATCTCTATGGAGTAACCTGCAAAATTTACACAAAACACAAGAGTCTCAAATATCTGTTTACACAGAAGGAACTAAATATGAGGCAATGACGATGGCTAGAATTTATGAAGGACTACGATATAGAAATCCATCACCAACCCGACAAAGCTAACATAGTAGAAGACGCATTGAGTCGAAAGACGACCAAAAGTTTGGCATGTACCCTCGTTCCCCGCAAGATCAATGGGCTGCTCGCCAACATAATAGTGGAACTCGAGTTGATTGAAGAAATCAGAGTCCACCAATGTGAAGACAAACTTTTGAAGAAAAAGTACGAGGAGCAAAAAAGCACGCCCGATCCTGACTTTACGATGAGTAATGGGATGCTAAAATTTCAGAATCGAATTTGTGTACCCGACCTTCTAGAACTCAAGAAAAAAATATTGGTAGAAGCTCATAACTCGAGGTTTGCAATTCACCCTAGCAATACAAAGATGTATTACGATCTGAAGGAACACTTTCGTCATGCCCTAAAATTCGGACAATTAAATATTAAATTAGGACTAAACCCCAATTAATATTCCATCATCCAAATCCTAAGGGTGAAACAAAAAAGCTAAATGCCAACCAAACCATCTACCATAATTTCATAACTAATCAATACCTCCAATATTAAAGTAACAATAAATAGTCAAAATAACTTAAATAATGTATGGTTACAAACCATGCTAAATTATCCCAATACTAAAGTCATAAAAAAAAATAATAAATACATAAACTAATATCAACCCTAAACTTAAGAAAACAAAAGAAATTCAAGAGATATGTCCAAAAACTATAGTTACTCCACGTCACCACCGTAGCCCCAACTAATCCTGCAAAGGATGCTCGGCTGCGCTCAAACAAAACGCGCTCCAAGTTGCCAAGAGACAAAACGGGTCAGTATACAAGTATACTGGTATGAGTACAAGATTTAACGCCCATGTGTCTACCAGACACAAACAAAAATACATTTAATTCTTATTACGGAACAAGACAAATAGTTCCATCTGCACCGAGACGAATGGGTAGTTTCTCGAGATACGGTGGCATTTAGTTTCTTGCCCTTACACAACGAAATATAAATTGAGTATAAAATAAACAAAATAGAAATAAAAATATGGTGGGTCAACCCTGCATAAAAAAGTTAGTAAAACCCACCATTCTGCGAAAAAAATAAAGTTAGTATAATTTAATCCTAAGTAACTTGCTGAAGAAGTATAAAAATGCACCGTTTCATACTTGAATAATTCGAATTGATCAAAACTCAAAGAACAAAAGTTGTAATAATCAAATTTTCTAAAAGACAACGCAAACGAATTTAATAGAAACTGAACAGGTTGAGAGAAAAATTTAATAGAAAATCCTAACCGAAATTCGATCGAAAAAAATCTGGAACTGAAAATGAAAATAAACTGCTGTAAGATGAATTTTTTCAAAAATGTTCAAAACACGAAAAGTGTTCAAAATAATGTTTTACTTCAGTTTTCGCGAAACCAATAAAAATGAGCTCGTTTTGTGGCTTAAAACAGCCTCTAAAATCTGCATTGCTAAAATGAATCAAAACTACAATAACCAAGATTATCCGATTATAAGTTCTAATCGATCTTTTTAATAAAAAGTTAAAACACAAAAGTTGTCTAGAATCACGTATACATTCCTATGCTCAAATTTCATAATTTATCGAGGTCGTTTACTATTTTTCAACATGTACAAATCAATACAATTCACATTATACCAAAAACTCATAATTAAATTTTTTGTACCTTAACTCCATCACTTTGGCCTCCACTTCCATCCTACACATGTATCCCATGTGCCTCCGTATACCTAACATTGCTCTGAAGCCAAACTTGCACGGGGATATCGTCCCGAGTTTGACCCACACTCCCCGGATGGTTAACATATACGTACGCGCGTAAATCAAAACACTCGTCTACTCTACAGAACGAGACAACAATATACATATACAAAACATTTCACTCATGAGAACAAACATAACAATGCCAAGCCTAAGACATTCAAATAAATCTCATAATCCTCACTTTTTTTTATACACTCTTTCTCACCAACACTCAAATAAAACAACAATCCATGGAGTCATGGTAAAGTATAAGGAATTTATCTATGGGTTTCTAATTAATTTTAATTTAATATAACCATGAGTGTGATTACAATTATAAAATAAATCCATGTAAAAACCCTAAACCTAGTATACAGAACTAATCAAAATAATTAAAATCAATCAATCAACTAAAAACCCTAAACCTTACATATACAACTAAACAAAATAATTAAAATCAATCAATCATCTAAAGATCCTAAACCTTACATACACAACTAATTAAAATAATTAAAATCGATCAATCATCTACATTCAAATATGAAATCAATTCAACATCAAATAAATAAAAATAAATAAATAAAAATAACGAATTAAATATAAATCAAGGGAAATGGATTTTGTACTCACAATATTTTTTTTGAAGATCAAAGAATTATTTGAAAAACTAATGGAGCCACCAAAATAAAACCCTAATCTTTTTTTCTTCCTTTCTCCCCACTATCTCTCTTTTCTCTCGGAAATTTTTCACAAAGCACTCCTTGATTTTGATTAATCTCTCCCCCTCCCCTTCTCTCTCTCTCTCTCTCTCTCTCTCTCTCTCTCTCTCTCTCTCAGGGCTGTGGTTGCTCCTCTATTTCTTTTCTTTCTTTGCGAGGCTATAACACTTATAACCTAATATATTATTATATAACCTAATGATTATTATATTATATAATATAAATACAATATAAATACAACCTCAATAAATATGATATATATTTTATGTTATTAAATAACTACAACATATATAAATATATTTTATAAAAACACTACATGCAACACCCTCTTTTTTTATTATTATTTATGTATATATGAATATATAAATATAAATATTCTGATTAATTATATATAATTAAATACCACATTAAACTAATTAAATATCACATTAAATTCTCATATAATCACACAATTAATAAGGCCAAAAAATAAAATAAGATAATAATAATAATAATAATAATAATAATAATAATAATAATAAAGGTTTACAAAAAAATCAAGGTCGCTACAACTTTTGGTGGACAGGAATGAAGAAAGACATAGCAACCCACGTCTCCAAATGCCTGCATTGTCAATAAGTTAAAGCAGAACACCAGAGACTTGCAGGAATGTTACAACCACTTCGTATTCCTAAATGGAAATGGGAGCACATTACTATGGACTTCGTGATTGGGCTACCGCAATTAGTCTTGAAGAATGATGCAATATGGGTTATCGTAGATCGATTGACGAAGTCAGCGCATTTTCTACCAATCAAAATCATGTACTCCCTTTCTAAGTTCGCCACTCTATACATTAATGAAATCATTCGTTTGTACGGCACCCCAGTTTCAATTGTATTCGATAGAGCCCCGCTTCGTGTCTCACTTCTGGAACAAATTGCAAGAAGCTTTGGGAACCACTCTGAAGTTTAGCACGGCTTACCGCCCGCAAACTGATGGGCAATCCGAAAGAACAATCTAGACTTTGGAAGATATGTTACGTGTGTGTGTACTAGACCTCAAAGGTAATTGGGATGGTCACCTACCTTTGGTGGAGTTCACCTATAATAACAGCTACCATGCAAGCATTGGAATGGCACTGTACGAGGCACTGTATGGAAGAAGATATCGATCACCTCTGTGTTGAAGGAAGTTGGAGACAGGAAATTATTAGGCCTTGAAATCGTGCAAATCACAAGTGATAAGATTCAACTCATCCAACAACGAATTTGCACTACTCAGAGCTGCCAGAAAAGCTATGCAAATACACGGAGATGAGACTTAGAATTTTAAATAGGCGATCATATGTTCCTAAAGATCTCACCAACAAGAGAGGTTATCTGATTTGGAAAACGAGGAAAGTTAAACCCACGTTACATCGGACCATTCGAGATAATCGAAAAGATTGGTTTTGTAGCATATCGCCTTACGCTTCCACCCGAACTGTCCAATGTCCACAACGTGTTTCACATTTCAATGCTTCGACGATATCTTCGAGATCCAGAGCCTGTTGTTGATTATGAGAACCTGGAAGTTCAAGAAGACCTCTCTTATGAAGAACAACTAGTACAAATTCTTGATCATCGTGATCAGGTCCTTCGAAACAAGACTATACCTCTTGTAAAAGTCTTATGGAGAAACCAACGTGTCGAAGAAGCAACGTGGAAAATTAAAAATCAAATGCGGACCAAATACCCACACCTCTCCGAAAACCAAGGTACGTCAAGTTTGGGGACAAACTTCTTTAAAGGAGAGGAGAAATATGACACCCGAATTTTTAATTTAATACCATGATTATATTAATTACTTATGAATATGAAAATATATATATCAAAAAAAAAAAATTAACCCCTGTTCTGATTGTCACTCCAATGACCTTTGTTCTGTTCTGTTCTATACTGTGGTTATAGTTATTTACATAATTTCTGTATTTCAGTTTCTGTCACTTAAATGATTTGTTTAATCAACTTAAATTATGTTAATGTTTTATCTTAAATAACTATCTATGGCTATTTTGTGCCCCTATACTCATAGTATAATATTTTTTACTCTGCTATGTGCTTATAGTTGTTACCCCTTTCAGATAACGGGATTTAACGAGATCAAGATGGGAGATAAATCACAATGCTTTCTTTTCTTTTTTTGTCTTTTGTACTATTTGTATTTTGATTGGACTCTTGTAATAAAATAAAAACCCAAATGACTTTTTTTTTTTTTTCTTTTTAATAAACTTTTGGTACCCAATTATTTTATTTTAATTTATTTAATTTATCCATTGCGCTACCACTATAGAAATTTTAGAATTATTTTATTTTTATCGTGTTGTGACACCGAACCTTTGGGTACCGGGTTTGGGTTGTGACAGTTATGTTTGGAAAAAGTATACTAAGGAGTTTGTTAGTATGTTAATGTTACATTAAAGTGTTACATTTAAGAAAAGTATAATAAGGAGTTTTTTAGTGTGTTATGTTGAAGCATTACATTTGAGGAGTTTTTTAATTTGTTATGTTGGAGGAGTGTTACATTTGTGAAAAGTATAGTAAGGAGTTTTTTAGCGTAATGTGTAATATTGGAGTGTTTCGGTGAAGGAGTTTTTCAGTGTGTTACGTTGTAGGAGTATTACGTTTGTGAAAAATACACAAAGGATTTTTTTAGTGTCACTACAAGAAAACATAGTAAAAAACACAGAAGAATTAGCGACGGCACGCCTCCCGTCGCAAAAAAAGGGTTTTTTGCGACGGCAACTTCAACCGTCGCAAATAAAGGCTTTAGCGACGGCACTGTCCCGTCAGTAATAAAACTATGCGGATGGGGTCGGAAATGCGGAAGTATTAGCGACGGTTTTTTGTCCCGTCGCAAAAAATAACTTTTTTTGAGACGGCATATGTTTGCTGTCGCAAACAGTGGCCCATTTGCGATGGCAAATTTCCGTCGCAAAAAAAGATTATTAAAACGGCGCCGTTTTATGAACAATTGACTACCATTTGCGACGGTCTAAAACATACCGTCGCAAAAAGTAAAAAAAAAAATTCCCCCGCTCTTCCCTTTCATCTTGCCGCTCGATCCTTTCTTCCAATCCCTAACTTCATCCCCCAAATTTCTCAAACGAGCTACAGGTAGCGGTGGTGCGGCGAGCAAGCCAGCGGTGGTGCGGCGGCGACGGTGACATGTAACGGTGCTCCGGCGACGACTCTCTCTCTCTCTGCGTATGCTCTCTCTCTCTTTCTCTCTCTCTCTCTCTCTCTGTATATATATATATATAGATGAATGTCTATTGATTAATAAATCTGTATATATATATATATGGAATTTTTTTTTATAGATAATTTGCAAATAAATGTGTATAATTTTTATATATATATACATAAATCTGTAGATAACTCCCTGTAGATAAATCTGTATATAATTTGCAAATAAATCTGTAGATGAATTTTTTATCTACAGATTTTTTTTTTTATTTATCAAAAAAAATAATAAAAATCTGTAGATAATTTTTTTATAGAGACCTAAAAAGTAAACGACAAATAAATAAACTCGAATAAATAAATGTGTTTGAAAATTTGAAAGCAATTTTTTGGAGGTTTTCTTAGAAAGTGGTTTGTTAATAGAAATTTATTTTAAAAACAGTTCATTAAACAAGTTTTGTATTTTTTCAAAAAATGAAAACAGAAAATGATAAGAACTTCCATGGCAAATCTGATATACATATATAAAAGGGTAAGCTTTTTAGTCATTGATCAATTCAAAAACTAATTTGTATAGTTGTATGCTATGCTATGCTCCACGCTGTTTGTTATAGTGGAAATGTTTTTGGTATTTTCTACATTTGGTATGATTGGAAAAAAAAAGTTCGATTTGTTGTTAATAGAAATTAAGTTAATTTGAATATAAAATATTTTTCCGCCCATTTTTCACTTTAAAGGTGAAAATCAAGTTTTTTAAAAAAAAATTAAAATCTTACAAATATTTCTACGCATAAGAAAAGCCAAACAAATTGTAAATGTAAGCGATTAATTAAAATTTTAGTTATGGAGATGTGGTTAGACTTTGAAAATATTTTCACTTATTTATTCTGTTTACTAGGTTTTTTTTTTTGTTTTTTTTGACGTTTAATATGGCAATTTATTTATTTATTTTTTGTAATCAATAAAAAATATATTTATTTGGGTAAAAAATAATTTTCACTTTTGAAAAACAAGAAAAACATATTGTCAGATGTAAGCAATTAATTAAAATTTTAGTTCTAGAGATGCGATTAGAGTTTGAAAATATTTTTATTAGACTTTAAAATAAAGAGTAGTTTTGGAGATGCTTATGGTATTTATCAACAAAGTTTTAAGTTGGAGAGTGGTATTCTCTTCCCACCTCGAATAAAGAAGTAAAAAGAAAGGGTTAATCCATTTAAGCATTGTTTAATGTAGGAATTTGATTTTGGTTTATTGTCTTTCCTCTTTCTTGGTTTGCGGAGAGGAATGATATCATTTACTTGGTTTGCGTAGGTATTATATTTAGAGTTACTTTGGTGAGATATTTTTGTGGATGTGTATAGATGATGGATAAGAGTTGGATTGATTTGCCAAATAGGATGTCGAGTGAATACATTAATGGGATTGATGAATTCCTTGTGTTTGCCTACACCAATAGGGTTGAAGGTTCGATGATCAGTTGTCCGTGTAGGAAGTGTGAGAATCGATATTATTTTGTACGAGAGGGTGTACGGGAGTATCTGATTTTGAATGGTTTTTTTAAAAATACAAACATTGGATTAATCATGGAGAATCTTACATATCTCTGCATGGTAATCGAGAGAATGAAACATTAGCTAATTTAGACATTGGGGATGATATGATTGGAATGATACAAGGGGCTATGGGAAATCCACATGCCGGTACAAGTGTTGAGGGTGATGAACCATAGGGGCCTGATCCCCATGCATCCGAACCCCAGCTCGGTCCAAATGCAGAGACTGCAAAGTAATTCAAACTTCTTCAAGATGCACAAAGTGAATTGTATCCGGGTTGTCAGAAGTTCACATCTTTGTCATTCATTGTTCGACTTCTACATTTGAAGGTACTTAATCAGTGGACAGACAAGTCTGTTGACATGTTGCTTAAGTTATTGAATGAGGCGTTCCCGTTGGGTGTGAAACTCCCGGACTCATATTATAAAGCTCAAAAGGTCACAACAGATTTGGGCTTCACGTATGAGACGTGGGATGCATGTCCCAACAGTTGCATGTTGTTTCGAAACAAGGACGCCAATCTTGATAAATGTGTCATATGCAACAGTTCTAGATGGAAATCAAATGGTGATGGTGGTTCAAATGGTCCTAACAAATGTGGCAAACAAATAGCTGCAAAACAGATGAGGTATTTTCCTTTAAAGTCAAGGTTGCAGAGGTTGTTTATGTCATCCAAGACGGCCAAGTTAATGAGATGGCATGCAGAAGAACGAACTGATGATGGTGTCTTCAGGCATCCTGCTGACTCCCTTGCATAGAAAGATTTTGACCGTCGGAATATTGACTTTAGTAATGATTGCCGAAGTGTAAGGCTTGGCTTAGCATCTGATGGTTTTAACCCATTCAGGACGATGAACATAGTTCATAGCACTTGGCCTATTGTGCTCATTCCATACAACTTGCCGCCATGGATGTGCATGAAGCAACCATTTCTAATTTTATCCGTGCTTATTGACGGCCCGAAAGGACCTGGTGACAAGATTGATGTGTATATGCAACCGTTGATTGAGGAGTTGAAAGAACTATGGAATGAGGGTGTGTCAACATTTGATGCATCAACAAATCAAATGTTTCAAATGCATGCAGCTTTACTGTGGACAATTAGTGATTTTCCTGCATACGCAAACTTGTCAGGATGGAGCACTAAAGGCGAATATGCATGTCCTTGTTGTAATAAGGAAACTACATCGTGTTGGTTGAAGCATAGTAGGAAACAATCATACTTGGGTCATCGCAAATTTTTATCTACTGGCCATAAATTCCGGAAGGATAAAGTATCATTTGATGGTAGTCGGGAAGTCAGACTCAAACCAAAATTGTTGTCTGGAACTGAGATGTTGCTACAATTAGAATCTGAGGGTATTTTAACCCAATACAAGAGGGATGACCTTAAGGAGAGGCATAGGAGACAGGTAGAGAAGGAGAAAGTTGGACATCGCACCCATAGCTGGAAGAAAAAGAGTATCTTTTATGAATTGCCATATTGGGAGCACAATCTAATAAGACACAACCTCGATGTGATGCATATAGAGAAGAATGTTTGTGACAATGTGTTGTGGACAATATTAGGGGTTGCAGGAAAATCGAAGGATGGTGTTAATGCTCGGCGTGATTTACAAGATATGAATATTAGAAAACCCCTACATTTGTAGCTAAGAGGGTCGAATAAAGCCTATTTACCACCAGCACAATTCACGATGACCAAGGATGAGAAAGATTTGTTCTTGAAAGTGTTGAAGGAAGTAAGAGTTCCCGACGAGTATTCGTCTAATATATCACGTCGTGTACGCTCACATGATAGAAGTATTGGGGGTCTT
Organism: Camellia granthamiana; assembly: GCA_036172215.1. Lineage (NCBI taxonomy): Eukaryota > Viridiplantae > Streptophyta > Magnoliopsida > Ericales > Theaceae > Camellia > Camellia granthamiana. The sequence goes on along the minus strand of CM069916.1, from coordinate 66,284,060 downwards.
AAGAGCCACGATAGTCATATTCTGATACAACAACTTATTCCATTGGCTATTCGAAGATCGTTACCGAAGAATGTAATTGAACCCTTGATTGAATTGAGCAATTTCTTTAGACAATTGTGTTCAAAAGTTAATCGTGCGACGGATTTGCAATATATTCAAGATCGTATAGCTATAATACTTTGTCATCTAGAGAAAATATTTCCTCCGAGTTTTTTTGATATAATGGAGCACTTGCCTATACATCTAGCTGATGAAGCCTTATTGGGTGGAGCAATTCAGTTTCGATGGATGTATCCAATTGAGAGGTATCTTCTTACTTTGAAGCAATACGTGCGTAATAGAGCTCATCCTGAAGGATCAATTGCTAAAGGATATCTTATGGAAGAATGCATGAATTTTTGTGCATAATATCTCAATGATGTGGAAACCAAATCTAGTCGACCCGTGAGGAACTATAGTGGTGTTGATAATTTGGGTCATGCTATTGGTGAAAACACAAGCTTTTATCTTGATAATACTTCTTGGGTACAAGCTCATCGGTACATCTTATTCAATACAAGCGCGGTTCAACCATTCATAAAGTAGGTTAAGTCACTCACTCAATATTTTATTATGTTTTATTGAATTTTCAACAAAATTTTTTGTATTGCTAAAATTTCAATCTACACAGCAAACACCTTGAAGTACTTAAGCTCAAAATGCCTCGTGTCGACAATCATCAGCTTCGGCGTGAACATTTTGAAACTTTTCACATTTGGTTCAAGGAACATGTATGTATTTAACTCTATAGATTCTAGTTACTTAAGTCGAACTACATTTTAAATTTTACATTTTCGTGTTAAATAGGTCCAAACTTTGCGAAGGACTACTGATGTCATATTTTCTGAAGAGATTATTCTATTGGCAAATGGTCCTCATAACCTAGCAAGGAGGTTCAACGGGTATATACTGAATGGGTTTCGGTATCGAGTAAAGGCCATGGATGATCGTCGAGCCACACAAAATTGTGGTGTAGCTTTGAAGGCAGATACCATAAGTTATGCTAGTCGAAAAGACAAGAATCCTCATGTGGGGTCTGTGTACTATTATGGACAAGTGACAGATATTGTTGAGATTCGATATTCCAATGAGAAGAAACATGTGTTGTTTAAGTGTGATTGGATTGACAACATTCACGAAAAGAAAGAAGATGTCTTCAATTTCACGTTGGTGAACTTCAATCATTTGTTGTAGCGAGATGATCGAATTACCAATGAACCTTTCATCTTGGCGTCCCAAGCAGAGCAAGTTTGGTATGTTGCAGACCCGTTACAACCAAACTGGCAAGTCGTGGTGAAGATGTCTCAAAGAGGTTTATTTGATATGAGTTCGACTGATCCACAAATCGAGCCATACATGAGCCAACAATTTAAAGAAAATATAATGCTTCGTGATGAAGAAGTTGGTTGGGTGAGGGAAGCCGCAGAAGGGGAAACAGTTGATGTTCAAATAGGCTGATATTTAATCAACATTAGTAATTCAATTAAGGCCAAGGTTGTAGTTAATCATCAATTTCTTAATTTACTTTGTCTTTGTAATTGTATTAGTTCAATTAATGTCATATTATAGTTGATGACAAACCATTGTCTATGTTTCTAATGTCAATTAATGTTATATTGCTTGCAGATTATTATGGGAAGGAAGAGGAAGCCTGATCATCCCCGGCGCATGATGTCTGATGTGCTACATAACAGGACATCAGTAGCACCACCATCAGAGGAGGCATCACATCGGCCACCATCGGAGGGGCCATTAGTGCCACCACCATTTGAGGGGCCATTAGTACCACTGCATCGACCACCATCAGTGGCACCACAGCAGCTACCATGTACTTAGCCTCTACGCCTACCATCGGTGCGTCCACCATCAGTGGCACCACAACAGCTATCATCATTAGCTTATGAGCCATCCGCAGGTATATAAATTTGCTTTGATTTGTATGAAAATTATTTAAACATACATTTATTTATGCTCATTATATATAACTTGTTTATTCTCATTGTATTTTGCAGACCCTTCGACTTCTTCACAGCCCACCTCAGGTTTATTTGATATGATTTGTATTCACATTATTTAAATTTGCATTTGTTTATTACCATTGCATATTGTTTATTGTTATTGTATCTCATAGGTCATGTTAATTCTTCATCAACCTCGACTAGGCGTGGTAGAGGATGTGCCAAGGGCATTAAAGAGTGGGGTACTGGTAAAAAGCTGGACATACAATTTGATGAAAATTACTGCCCAATAGGGGATAACGTGGCCAAGTTAACTACTCAACTTGGCATTATTGTGAGGAATGGTAACATTGTTCCTCTTACTTTTCTTGACTGGAACAATGTGCTTGATGATATTGTTGATGCTATCTGGAAGGATGTGAAGGTAAAAGTATATTTTTGTCCACAAATTCGAATTCCAAATTTGTGTTATACTTAGCCTTAAACTTTGAAATTGTGTTTTATAGGACAATTTGAATATATGTCCAGAGGAGTACAAGCCAATCTGCATGAAAAACTGCAACAGCATATGGAAGGATCACAAGAACAAGATTAAGGCTAAGTATTTCAAGCATAGAAGTTCTGATCCTAATCTGAAGGATGATGTTCCTGTGCACATTGTGCCAAGCTAGTGGGAACAACTTGTGAAGTATTGGCGTACTTCCGATGCTGAGGTATACAAATAAGTTATATTTATGATATGTAAACATACAAATCATATTTACATACTTACATTTGTTGAACCTGTTATAGAAAATTGCAAGTAGGAACGCTAAAAATCGGCGAGCTCATGGCATAGCTCATACCACAGGGCGTACTACTTTCTCTCAGATACGGCATGAGGTTTACATTTTATTGTTTTATTTTTGTATATAAATAAACATTGTATATTTGCAAATTATTTGGATTCTAATTTTCATATTTCTAAAAAAATGTAGATGACCAGTAAGGGGGAGTCTACTGATAAGATGAATGTTTGGCTTATGACACGTAGAGTAGATGACCCAGAGGTTATCCAGATCTTGGTAGTTTCCAAACACCTTTGATTGTATTTAAAGTTTATTTTTTGTGTGTCAACCATCTTAATTTGGCATATACTTGTATGTCTTATTCAATATAGGATGAGTTTAATCGTCAACTCTCTATGCTACCTGAGGATGGTCGGACTTTGGAGGCTAGGAATGCCATTTTCCATGAGTTGATAGGTCATGAGGGACATGGATATTGTCACACATACGGGAGAATTGTGCCTCGGAGAGCGGTGTATAAAGATGGTGCTGGGCCATCACAGTCAACACCCCAGCCATCGACTATTAATCAGATCACGCAGCAGGTTCGTGCAGAGCTAAGGGATGAGTTGAGGGAGGAGCTGCGAGCAGAGTTCTCTACACATTTACAGCAGATGAGAGCTGAGATGATGGCCCTTGTGTCACAGGGGGCGAGTGTGGATCCCTACAGACAGGTTCCATATAAATTAAATTGTTTGATAGTTCAATTTTCACTGAAGATTATGTATAAAATTCGAATATGATTAACACATTATGCATTGACTAGCATAGGTTCCTGATGCATCGAGTGGCCACTGGGCATTTAGGGAATCTACAGAAGACGAGAATCCATATATACCACCACCAGAAGATCAGGTATAAAATGTATCTTTCCATTCTAAGCTAAAATGTATCTTTGCATTCTTTACATTCTAAGTTAAGAGACTTGTGGGAGAAGATGGGACTAGTTAGACCCGGATTTAGCACAAAACATGGCACACACGACCGCCTAGGCACGAGAGACTTGTGGGAGAAGACGGGGCTCGAATTGGGTTCCCGGTTTGGGAGTTAGAGTCGGATTTCACTTTAGGCAAACTAGTTCCCTAAGAAACTTGAATTCGAGGTGTTAACACCCCAAAATCACCAAACGGCGTCGGTTTAGCACGAAACTTGGCACACACGACCGCCTAGGCACGAGAGACTTGTGGGAGAAGACGGGGCTAGAATCGAGTTCCCCGTTTGGGAGTTAGAGCCAGATTTCACTTTAGGCAAACTAGTTCCTTAAGAAACTTGAATTCGAGGTGTTAACGCCCCAAAATCACTAAACCGCGTCGGTTTAGCACGAAACTTGGCACACAAGACCGCCTAGGCACGAGAGACTTGTGGGAGAAGACGGGGCTCGAATCGGGTTCCCCGTTTGGGAGTTAGAGCCGGATTTCACTTTAAGCGAACTAGTTCCTTAAGAAACTTAAATTCGAGGTGTTGACGCCCCAAAATCACCAAACCGCATCGGTTTAGCACGAAACTTGGCACACACGACCGCCTAGGCACGATAGACTTGTGAGAGAAGACGGGGCTCGAATCGGGTTCCCGGTTTGGGAGTTAGAGTCGGATTTCACTTTAGGCAAACTAGTTCCTTAAGAAACTTGAATTCGAGGAGTTAATGCCCCAAAATCACCAAACGGCGTCGGTTTAGCACGAAACCTGGCACACACAACGGCCTAGGCACGAGAGACTTGTGGGAGAAGACGGGGCTCGAATCGGGTTCCCGGTTTGGGAGTTAGAGTCGGATTTCATTTTAGGCAAACTAGTTCCTTAAGAAACTTGAATTCGAGGTGTTAACGCCTCAAAATCACCAAACAGCGTCGGTTTAGCACGAAACTTGGCACACACGACCGCCTAGGCACGATAGACTTGTGGGAGAAGATGGGGCTCGAATCGGGTTCCCGGTTTGGGAGTTAGAGTCGGATTTCACTTTAGGCAAACTAGTTCCTTAAGAAACTTGAATTCGAGGTGTTAACGCCCCAAAATCACCAAACAGCGTCGGTTTAGCACGAAACTTGGCACACACGACCGCGTAGGCACGAAAGACTTGTGGGAGAAGACAGGGCTCGAATCGGGTTCCCGGTTTGGGAGTTAGAGTTGGATTTCACTTTAGGCAAACTAGTTCCATAAGAAACTTGAATTCGAGGTGTTCATGCCCCAAAATCACCAAACGGCGTCGGTTTAGAATGAAACTTGGCACACACGACCACCTAAGCATGATAGAGTTGTGGGAGAAGATGGGGATCGAATCGGGCTGACGGTTTGGAAGTTAGAGTCGGATTTCACTTTAGGCAAACTAGTTCCTTAAGAAACTTGAATTCGAGGTGTTAACGCCCCAAAATCACCAAACAGCGTCGGTTTAGCACGAAACTTGGCACACATGACCGCCTAGGCACGATAGACTTGTGGCAGAAGACGAGGCTCGAATCGGGTTCCCCGTTTGGGAGTTAGAGCCGGATTTCACTTTAGGCAAACTAGTTCCTTAAGAAACTTGAATTCGAGGTGTTAACGCCCCAAAATCACCAAACGGCGTCGGTTTAGCAGGAAAATTGGCACACACGATCGCCTACGCACGAGAGACTTGTGGGAGAAGACGGGGCTCGAATCGGGTTCCCGGTTTGGGAGTCAGAGTCGGATTTCACTTTAGGCAAACTAGTTCTTTAAGAAACTTGAATTCGAGGTGTTAACGCCCCAAAATCACCAAACGACGTCGGTTTAGCACGAAACTTGGCACACACGACCGCCTAAGCACGAGAGACTTGTGGGAGAAGACGGAGCACGAATCGGGTTCCCGGTTTGGGAGTCAGAGTCGGATTTCACTTTAGGCAAACTAGTTCCTTAAGAAACTTGAATTCGAGGTGTTAACGTCCAAAAATCGCCAAACGGCGTCGGTTTAGCACGAAGCGTGGCACACACGACCGCCTAGGCACGATAGACTTGTGGGAGAAGACGGGGCTCGAATCGGGTTCCCGGTTTGGGAGTTAGAGTCGGATTTCACTTTAGGCAAACTAGTTCCTTAAGAAACTTGAATTCGAGGAGTTAATGCCCCAAAATCACCAAACGGCGTCGGTTTAGCACAAAACTCGGCACATACGACCGCCTAGGCACGAGAGACTTGTGGGAGAAGACGGGGCTCGAATCGGGTTCCCGGTTTGGGAGTTAGAGTCGGATTTCATTTTAGGCAAACTAGTTCCTTAAGAAACTTGAATTCGAGGTGTTAATGCCTCAAAATCACCAAACGGCGTCGGTTTAGCACGAAACTTGGCACACACGACCGCCTAGGCACGATAGACTTGTGGGAGAAGATGGGGCTCGAATCGGGTTCCCGGTTTGGGAGTTAGAGTCGGATTTCACTTTAGGCAAACTAGTTCCTTAAGAAACTTGAATTTGAGGTGTTAACGCCCCAAAATCACCAAACAGCGTTGGTTTAGCACGAAACTTGGCACACACGACCGCCTAGGCACGATAGACTTGTGGGAGAAGACGGGGCTCGAATCGGGTTCCCCGTTTGGGAGTTAGAGCCGGATTTCACTTTAGGCAAACTAGTTCCTTAAGAAACTTGAATTCGAGGTCTTGACGCCCCAAAATCACCAAACGGCGTCGGTTTAGCACGAAACTTGGCACAGACGACCGCCTAGGCACGAAAGACTTGTGGGAGAAGACGGGGCTCGAATCGGGTTCCCGGTTTGGGAGTTAGAGTCGGATTTCACTTTAGGCAAACTAGTTCCTTAAGAAACTTGAATTCGAGGTGATAATGCCCCAAAATCACCAAACGGCGTCGGTTTAGCACGAAACTTGGCACACACGACCGCCTAGGCACGAGAGACTTGTGGGAGAAGACGGAGCTCGAATCGGGTTGCCGATTTGGGAGTCAGAGTCGGATTTCACTTTAGGCAAACTAGTTCCTTAAGAAACTTGAATTCGAGGTGTTAGTGCCCCAAAATCACCAAACGGCGTCGGTTTAGCACGAAAATTGGCACACACGACCGCCAAGGCACGAGAGACTTGTGGGAGAAGATGGGGCTCGAATCGGGTTTCCGGTTTGGGAGTTAGAGTCGGATTTCACTTTAGGCAAACTAGTTCCTTAAGAAACTTGAATTCGAGGTGTTAACGCCCCAAAATCACCAAACGGCGTCGGTTTAGCACGAAAATTGGCACACACGACCGCCTAGGCACGAGAGACTTGTGGGAGAAGACAGGGCTCGAATCGGGTTCCCGGTTTGGGAGTCAGAGTCGAATTTCACTTTAGGCAAACTAATTCCTTAAGAAACTTGAATTCGAGATGTTAACGCCCCAAAATCAGCAAACGGTGTCGGTTTAGCACAAAACTTGGCACACACGACCGCCTTGGCACGATAGACTTGTGGGAGAAGACGGGGCTCGAATCGGGTTCCCCGTTTGGGAGTTAGAGCCGGATTTCACTTTAGGCAAACTAGTTCCTTAAGAAACTTGAATTCGAGGTGTTAACGCCCTAAAATCGCCAAACGGCGTCGGTTTAGCACGAAACGTGGCACACACGACCGCCTAGGCACGATAGACTTGTGGGAGAAGACGGGACTCGAATCGGGTTCCCGGTTTGGGAGTTAGAGTCGGATTTCACTTTAGGCAAACTAGTTCCTTAAGAAACTTGAATTCGAGGAGTTAATGCCCCAAAATCACCAAACGGCGTCGGTTTAGCACGAAACTCGGCACATACGACCGCCTAGGCACAAGAGACTTATGGGAGAAAACGGGGCTCGAATCGGGTTCCCGATTTGGGAGTTAGAGTCGGATTTCGGTCTAATCAAAATTATTTACTAAACTATCTTTCTAATTATATAGTAGTTAATTTTTTTTATATTTTTCTGTAATTAAAATATTAACAACATTATATTGTTATTAATTATTTTTATTTTGTTTTTTTCAGATATTTTATGAGTAGCAATTTGCTTGTTGTGGAATGTAGGCGTGTAAAGATTATGACGAACTTCTGTTTTTGTAACCCACGAAAGAATCAAGACGAAAACTTTTGGTTTTGATTTTGATTTATGTTATTTGAATTTGTGAACAACATTATGTATGTATTATGTGACATTATGTAGTGGCATAATTTTTATTGTTATGAATTTTTAATTATATATTGTTATGAATGGAACAACATTATGAATTTTCATCATTTGTCAACTTTTGTTTATGTATGTATTTATATTATTATGTAATTTTTGGATTTTTTTAAAGTTATTTTTCATTTAATACAGGTGATTTTTATATTTTTAATAATTTTTAAACAGGGTTTTTTTTTTTTAAAATTTTTTTTGAGACGGCAGAACGCCCCGTCGCCAAAAAAAAATTATACCAGGCTTTTTGCGACGGCACCCATACTGTCGCAAAAGGTATGGAATTTAATAGAAAAAAGGCTTTAGCGACGGTATAATTGCCGTCGAGAATAGTCATTAGCGACGGCTCTGGTTGCCGTCGACTATAGCCAACAGCGACGACACTTTTTAGCGACGGGATTTTTGGCGTCGCAAAAACCTCTTTTACCGACGACAAGACTGTGCCGTCACAAAAAAATCCAGATTTCTATCCATTATTTGCGACAGAAATTTGCCGTCGCAAAAGAGAAATTTTCCTGTCGCTAAAACAATGGTGACGGTACTTGCCGTCGCTAAAGGCCTTTTGCAACCCCCTGTGTTGCGACCCCCACTTGCCGTCGCAAAAAAAGATTTTACCGTCGCAAAAAGCTTTTGAAACGGCATGCGGAGTATTTGCGACGGCATCTTGCCGTCGCAACAAACAATTTTTTTTGTAGTGTGTGTTAGTATTACATTAGAATATTACGTTTCGTAAAAGTATATTAAGAAGTCTTTTACTGTATTTCGTTAGAGTGTAACATTGGAATGTTACATTTGTGAAAACTATATTAAGGAATTTTTTATTGTGTTAGTATTACATTGGAGAAGTGTTATGTTGGAAGAGTTTTTCAGTGTATTACGTTGGAGGAGTATTATATTTGTGAAAGATACACTAAGGAATTTTTTAGTGTGCCAGTATTACATTAGAGTGTTACATTTCGTAAAAGTATATTAAGAAGTCTTTTAGAGTGTTACGTTTGTCAAAAAGTACGCTAATGAATTTTTTAGTTTCTTACGTTAGAGTAGTGTTACATTTAGAAAAAGTATACTAAGGATTTTTTAGTGTAGTGTGTTGCCTTGGAAGAGTTTTTCAGTGTATTTCATTGGATGAGTGTTACGCTTGTAAAAAGTATACTAAGGAGTTTTTTAGTATGTTATATTGAAGTGTTGGAGTGTTACGTTTGAAAAAAATATATATATACTAAGGAGTCTTTTAGTGTGTTACGTTATAATGTTGGAGTTTTTTAGTGCTACGTTGGAGTAGTGTTACGTTTTTTAAAAGTACACTAAGAAATTTTTTAGTGTATTACGTTGTTATATTGAAGTGACAAAAACGTGATCCAAAAATTGGATTAAACTTCCATAAGATGGCTCTCCCAATGAGGAAGAGTAGAAACGTTCACCAAATTATATCAAAATTTAAAATGGAATTTCATGGTAAGATTGTTAAAACAAAGAGGACTTATCAGTGTATTAGAAAATTCATGAGACTATTTGGAGTAACTAATTCCTATATGAGACTTTCCAATAATTTTTCCAAAAATTATTTTTTTTGAAAAAATATTATGATTTATAATTTAAATTATTAATATTTATAAATATTTTTTACTAACATCATATCAGTGTAATTCTTCCTAATTTTAAACACCATATCTTAAAACAACGTGATTTTGAGGGTAAAATTTAGAAAATGTCACGCCCTCAAAATATAACATAAAACCCATCAATATAGACATGCATTGATATACAAAAGTCCAACATTCTTCTATTCATCAGAGTATTTGATTACAAAAAGTATTACATGTTAACAACAAAAGCAAATGCCCTACGGGCTTACAGCTTTCCAAGTTAACACTTGGTTACAAAAAGAGAGCACTAGCTCAATTACACGTTAAGCCCTTGGCTTGAATCCACATGTAATACATCAAAAGAAGATAGACAACGAAAATCCATCCGCCTCAAGCCTCCCAAGCTATGTCCTTAGAGGTGGCATGCTACCTGTACCTGAAAATGGTGTTCCCATATAGGGTGAGCCACAGCCCAGTAGAAATACACTAAACCAGCCATGAACAATGACTAAAAGATTAGCAGTTGATAGATGGCCAACTTTGATACATCCATTTTTACCATATTACAATTACATGACATACAAACCCATGTTACTTTTCAGTTTCCATTTTCTGTAGATAAGCATACTAGCTAAATCGATACATCAACAGATAAGCATATTAGCTATATCAACATCTCAACAGATAAGTATAAGAACTATATCTTACAACCAAAGATAAGCATATGAGCTATATCTGCACTTCTCTGGACAAGCATATGAGCTGTGTCTACACTTCTCAAAGATAAGCATATGAGCTATATCTACGGAGTTCATCCCCTATCTCCTCCCAACACTATCCGGTTTAGAGGTACATCCCCTATCTTCCCCTAAACCGCGGAGTACATCCCCCATCTCCTCCTCTACACACAATGTATATAAACACATAGGTTTTCCATACAATCAATCAATACATAAAGTTAATGTATTCTATCAACCGTCAAGTTCCATGACACATTCCATTGATTAGTTTTCGTTTGCCTAATCATCATGCATTGTTTACAACAATCAAGACTATCCTCCACTGATAGCCCAAAGTAGTTATTTCTAAACAGGAAATAAATGCACAAATGGATAATATATCAACATTTCACTTTGGTGAGCGATAAATAATTCAACTACACCCTTTAATCCCATACATTCCGAATTTCAATGTTTCCAATTCAATTCCTCATTTCCTTTAATTAATTATATACATTAATTAACTAAAACAATTAGGGCAAATTCCCATAATTAACAAAACAACCCTAAGGTTCCGTTTTCATCAACGTTTCAACATTTATTCCATGTCTCTATACCAAACATGCCTCTAGGTTCATTATAAATAAAACCCCAACTTTTGTAAAATTACACAAAAGCCCCAAACCTTCCCAAAATTACACAACAACCCCTAACATCTCAAAATACCAAAATTTAAAGACAAAGCTCATAAAGAGGAGTAGGTTATCCCTGCCTCAAAGTTTGAGCTCCAATGGAGATGAAGACCAAAACCAAAATGCTCCGAATTCTGAAATTTTCAGATTAAAAAGTAGCCCTCGACGATCAACACAACTTTTGTAAAGGCCAAAAGTGAGCAAACAACTCCTACTAGATCAAATCTAAGAGAGAAGGGCTGGTTTTAGAGTGAGAAGCTCTGAAAATGGCTTTTTGGAAAAGTATGAGAGAGAAGGGATCTTGAAAAAGTGATCAAAAAGTCGGATCTCGCTTTTAAATAGGAGTCGCCCCGCTCGAGCGTGGAAACCCCCGCTCGAGCGCCACTCACAGACTTCCGCTCGAGCGGCCAAACTCCCGCTCGAGCGGCGGATGCACACTCCCAGAATCTCGACATACCAGGTCCCCGCTCGAGCGCCCAACTCCCCGCTCGAGCGGCCAATCCCTGCTCGAGCGTCCAACACTACACAGGAAATACTGGATGGGTGTATTCCCCGCTCGAGCGTCAAAACCCCCGCTCGAGCGGCCAAGCAATAACAAGTTCCCCGCTCGAGCGCCAAAAGCTCCGCTCGAGCGGACAGGCCAAAATCTGGGCAGCTAGTTTTGGTTCCTAAGTTCAGCCCACCTGTAACAAACCTGCCCAACACATCCTAAAACTCAAATACAAAGTATGAAAGGATGTAAACAAGGTTTAAACAACTGCTAACATCTACGGAACCTAGTCCGGATCACTGTACAACAAGGGGTAAAACCCGGGATCGCTATAACCTCCCCCCCTTAAAGAATTTCATCCCCGAAATTAAGAACAAGTTTTCGAAAACAGGTTTTCTTCCATTTTAAACAATGTTATATTACAACATTCAACAACTCGACCCATTACCGGTCATTCCATCTCTTATCAAGAGGCATCTCACAATATGTAAAAGCAACATATAATACAAGTGCATCATCAACATGCATTTCTCTTCCATTTCCAACCATTTCCAACATACATGGTTCACAGTTTCATATCATAATCAATATTCATGATACATTTCCATTTCTACTTCATATACTCAACATACGCAATGTTATACAAACTTCCATATCAAGGCAAGTTCTACAATACTTTCATTAATCAAAACATGTACCATGTTTTACAACTTAAGACATATTTAATGATCTTAAAGTTCAACAATACAACAATATATATAACATATGTTCAAACATCCACGAATAGGTCCGGATATTTCTCTCCGACCTCTAACTCACGTTCCCAAGTGGCCTCCTCCACTCCGTGATGTTTCCACAAAACTTTCACTAAAGGGATGGTCTTGCCACGCAGGACTTGATCCCGTCTATCCAAGACCCGAACCGGTCTCTCCTCATACGAGACATCCTCATCTACCTTTAAGTCGGTCCAATCCAGTACATGTGATGGATCCGGCTCATACTTCTGAAGCATACTCACATGAAACACGTCATGCACTCCGGACAACTGCGGCGACAAAGCTAAGCGATAAGCAACCTCCCCAATCCTCTCAAGGATCTCAAAGGGACCGATAAACCGAGGGGATAACTTCCCTCTCTTCCCAAACCTCATCAAACCTCGCCTAGGTGATATCTTCAGGAAGACATGATCACCTACCTCAAACGCCAAAGGTCTCCTCCTACGGTCGGCATAACTCTTTTGGCGACTCTGGGCTATAACAAGCCTCCTACGAATAAGCTCCACTTTCTCCGTCGTCTCTCTAACCAACTCCGGACCCAACAAGGGTGCATCACCCACCTCGGCCCAACAAACTGGAGACCTACACGGTCGGCCATACAAGGCCTCAAATGGTGCCATACCGATGCTAGACTGAAAACTGTTATTGTAGGCAAACTCCACCAAGGGCAAGTGCCTCTCCCACGTCCCACTAAAGTCCAGGACACAACCTCGAAGCATATCCTCAAGGATCTGAATAGTACGCTCGGACTGCCCGTCAGTCTGAGGATGATAAGCTGTACTAAAGGTTAATTTAGTGCCCAAGGCACTTTACAAACTCTGCCACAACCTGGCAGTAAAACGAGGGTCTCTATCTGAGACGATCGTCACTGGGACCCCATGCAATCTCACTATGTCCCGAATATACAAGTCGGCAAGATGATCTACCGAATCTCTCACGCGCATAGGAATGAAGTGCGCCGACTTAGTCAACCGGTCTACAACCACCCAAATAGCATCACTACCCCGCTGAGTCCTCGGAAGACCTACAACAAAGTCCAAAGTGACATGCTCCCACTTCCACTCGGCAATAGGCAAGGGCTGCAACAAACCCGCTGGCCTCTGATGTTCGGCCTTCACTTGCTGACAAGTAAGGCACTTAGACATGAAAACTGCCACATCTCTCTTCATACCCCGCCACCAAAACTGGCGACCTAAGTCCTGATACATCTTAGTACCTCCCGGATGCACCGCAAGGCGCGAATGATGAAACTCTCGGAGTACCTCCTCTCGGCAGGACTCCGGCACAAACAAACGGTCTCGGTATCTCACACTCAGGTCGGGATACACCGTCAAACCCTTTTCAACCTTCCCACTGGAGATCTTCTCTCGGAGGGATTCTACCTCAAGGTCACCTCCCTGTGCCTCTAACACTCGAGTCACAAGTGTAGGCTGCGCAACAACAGAAAACAAAACCGTAGCTTCAACGGATTCGCCCGGAAGCAAATCAAACTCGCCAAGTTCCCCCAACATCTTCCATTCCCGAATGGCTATACAAGCTACATCACCTATGGATTTCCTGCTAAAGGCATCGGCCACAACATTGGCCTTCCCCGGATGATAGTGCAACTCAAAGTCATAATCCTCGTTAAATTCCATCCACCTCCTCTGCCTCAAATTCAAGTCTTTCTGTGTAAACAGATACTTCAGACTCTTATGATCCGAGAACTCCTCGAATCTCTCACCATAAAGGTAGTGCCTCCAGATTTTCAAGGCAAAGATCACTGCTGCTAACTCTAGGTCATGTGTAGGGTAATTCTTCTCGTGAATTTTCAACTGACGTGAGCCATAAGCTACCACTTTCCCCTCTTGCATCAACACACAACCCAAACCCTCTCGTGAGGCATCACAATAAACTGCATAACACAACCCCCTCTCCGGAATAATCAAAATTGGAGCAGTGGTCAATCTAACTTTCAGCTCTTGGAACGACTTTTCACAAGTCGCACTCCATACAAATTTGACTCCCTTCCGAGTCAGTCTAGTCAACGGTGAGGCTAACCTGGAGAAATCCTTCACAAACCGGCAATAATACCCAGCCAATCCCAGAAAACTGCGGATCTCAAACACACTCGTAGGCTGTGCCCAATCTTGCACTGCCTCAGTCTTGGATGTATCAATAGACACCCCTTCCTCGGATACCACATGGCCTAAGAACTTGACTTCTCCTAGCCAGAACTCACACTTTCCAAACTTGGCATACAGCCTATGGGCTCTAAGCAACTCAAGCACCACTCTCAAGTGTTTCTCATGCTCCTCCTCAGAAGGTGAATAAATCAGAATGTCGTCCATGAAAACGACTACAAAACGATCCAAAAATTCCTAGAAGATCCGGTTCATCAAGTCCATAAAGACTGCCGGTGCATTGGTAAGCCCAAATGGCATTACTAGAAACTCATAATGGCCATACCGCGTACGGAATGCCGTCTTCGGAATGTCTTCCTCCGTGACCCTCAACTGGTGGTAACCCAATCTCAAGTCTATCTTAGAGAAACAACGGGAACCCTTCAACTGGTCAAATAGATCATCTATACGGGGCATAGGGTATTTATTCTTAACCGTAGCCCGATTCAACTTCCGGTAGTCGATACACAATCTTAAGGCACCATGTTTCTTTTTAGCAAAGAGGGCCGGTGCTCCCCACGGCGAAACACTAGGGCGAATGAAGCCCTCATCTAGCAATTCCTGGAGCTAAACTTTCAACTCAACCAACTCTGCTGGGGCAAAACGGTAAGGTGCCATAGAAATCGGTGCCGTGCTGGGCACTAAATCAATAGAGAACTCAATCTCTCGCTGAGGTGGCAAATCAACAAGATCCTCGGGAAAAACATCCGAATACTCACAAACCACTCTCGGCAACACAATCTGGGTCTCGTCACACTCACTACTCATAAAGCTAGCAAGTAGACTACTAAGCTCACTCCGCCCTCGCGGATCATACCCCGGTGGCAAAACACTACCAACCCGGTCCCCCAAGAAATGGAAACACTCCCCGCTCACGGTACAATAAGTGACCCTCTGGCGGTAGCAATCAATAACTGCCCGGTATGACGATAACCAGTCCATACCCAAAATAACATCAAAGCCCTTCATAGGCATAACTACAAAAGGAAACGGAAGCCTATGATCGGCGACCTCTATATCACAACCTCTACATCCGTGTTTCAAAATCAACTCACCCCCAATAGGCGACACAACACAAATAGGAGATGCTAACAGTGTCAACTCCAACTCCAACACAGATGCAAATGCAGCAGATACAAAAGAATGAGATGCACCCGTATCAATCAACACATGAGCAATCGAGTTGCAAAACAGAAAGGTACCTCTCACTACTGATGGAGCCGGTACTAGGTCCTACGCGGTAACAGCATACACACGCCCTGTAGGCCCCTGATCCACCTGCTCACCTCTAGGAGCAAACAACTGCTGCACAGTCTGGGATGACGAAGCTCCCGGATTGGCCCTCGAGGCCTGCACAGACTGAGCTGGCTGATAACTCTGCGTCTGCCTAGAACCAGACGCCCCTGAAGTGGCACTCAACTGTGGGCAAAACCTCTTCAGGTGCCCAGGCTGTCCACACTGATAACAAGACAAGGGCTGCCCCCTGCCCAAACTCTGACTCTGCGGTCTAGCTGAAGAAAAAGCAGCTCTCTGACCTCCGCCCTTCAGTGGGCAAACCGAAGCCTTGTGGCCCAACTGACCACACTTGTAACAGGTGAACTCTCCCTGATTGCCTCTCCCCGAGCCTGCACTCGGCACTGGAAAGGTCGATCTAGCCACACCACCCTGAGACTGCTGAGGGTTATAACCCTTCTGTCTCCTGCCATCACCCTGGCCATCTTGGCTCCTCTTGGAACCTCTATTCTTCTCCTCATCCTCTTCCTGCATCAAGAGCTCCATATGAGCTGCAGCATCCACCAGGTGTCTATACTCTCGAATGAAAGATCCACCAACCCTCAACTTGAGGCCACGCCTCAACTTCCGCTCAAACTCATAGCAACGGCGTTCCTCGGACGCCACAAGTTCAAGTGCAAACCTGGACAAGCTAGTAAATGTAGCCTCAAACTCGGCCACAGACAAACCCTGCTGATTAAGACGGCAAAACTGATCCCTCAGCTTCCCCCTAGTAGCTAAAGATAAAAACCTCTCCTGGAAAGCATTTACAAAAGCCTCCCATGCACCACCAACACGGACCTTCTCGTACTTCCACCATTGACCCGTATCTCCCTTCAGCTGGAAGGATGCCAAGGTCACTTTCAGTGTTCCGTCCTCGATGCCAAGCATCTCGAACATCTTACTCATTTGTTCCAGCCACTCGTCCGCCTTCAGTGGCTCCTTCGGATCCCCAAAAAATTCGTCCGGGTTAGACCGGAAGAACTCCCTTTTCAAGAAAGAAGGCCCTGCCTCAGCAACCTGATTCCCTGCTCTGAGAATACCCAAAGCTCCTGCTATCTCTCGGGCCAAAGCACTCATAGCTTGCTGACCCGCTGGCTCGGCCACATTGGCCTGACCAACTCCCTCCTGTACTGCCGGAATCTCATCCGATATAGGCACTTCCTGCCTCCTAGGCCTACCACGCCTACCACCTCTTCCTCGTCCTGACATCCTAATAAAGGAAACGAAGAACATTAGCACATTCAAAAATGTGCCGAAACTAAACACTCACGTCCTAATACATGGACAACTGTAATTCACTCCACGTAAGCACATAAACACATAAACACTTACGAATTTCATTTCCGGATAATGATAGTCCCGAGGCGTTACTAGAGTTCCGATTAGAAACAGCATTGATCAAGTGCTTTTCCAACAAGGCTCACAGAAACCCAAGGATCCAATCAACATCCTAGAAATTAAATCTCATACCCACATAGTCACATAAGCATGTTATCAATTTAAACACATAGCATATGATTCTACATCTAAGTCTCTATCAAGCGAGACAAACCCATTGTGATCCTAATCACTTCCCGCATACCCAAAGTATTCGAACCCGGTACGCTCTGATACCAAGTTGTCACGCCCTCAAAATATAACATAAAACCCATCAATATAGACATGCATTGATATACAAAAGTCCAAAATTTTTCTATTCATCAGCGTATTTGATTACAAAAGGTATTACATGTTAACAACAAAAGCAAATGCCCTACGGGCTTATAGCTTTCCAAGTTAACACTTGGTTACAAAAAGAGAGCACTAGCTCAATTACACGTTAAGCTCTTGGCTTGAATCTACATGTAATACATCAAAAGAAGATAGACAACGAAAATCCATCCGCCTCAAGCCTCCCAAGCTATGTCCTTGGAGGTGGCATGCTACCTGTACCTGAAAATGGTGCTCCCATATAGGATGAGCCACAGCCCAGTAGAAATACACTAAACCAGCCATGAACAATGACTAAAAAATTAACAATTGATAGATGGCCAACTTTGATACATCCATTTTTACCACATTACAATTACATGACATACAAGCCCATGTTACTTTTCATTTTCCATTTTCTGTAGATAAGCATACTAGCTAAATCGATACATCAACAGATAAGCATATTAGCTATATCAACATCTCAACAGATAAGTATAAGAACTATATCTTACAACCAAAGATAAGCATATGAGTTGTGTCTACACTTCTCAAAGATAAGCATATGAGCTATATCTACGGAGTTCATCCCCTATCTCCTCCCAACACTATCCGGTTTAGAGGTACATCCCCTATCTTCCCCTAAACCGCGGAGTACATCCCCCATCTCCTCCTCTACACACAATGTATATAAACACATAGGTTCTCCATACAATCAATCAATACATAAAGTTAATGTATTCTATCAACCGTCAAGTTCCATGACACATTCCATTGATTAGTTTTCGTTTGCCTAATCATCATGCATTGTCTACAACAATCAAGACTATCCTCCACCGATAGCCCAAAGCAGTTATTTCTAAACAGGAAATAAATGCACAAATGGATAATATATCAACATTTCACTTTGGTGAGCGATAAATAATTCAACTACACCCTTTAATCCCATACATTCCGAATTTCAATGTTTCCAATTCAATTCCTCATTTCCTTTAATTAATTATATACATTAATTAACTAAAACAATTAGGGCAAATTCCCATAATTAACAAAACAACCCTAAGGTTCCGTTTTCATCAACGTTTCAACATTTATTCCATGTCTCTATACCAAACATGCCTCTAGGTTCATTATAAATAAAACCCCAACTTTTGTAAAATTACACAAAAGCCCCAAACCTTCCCAAAATTACACAACAACCCCCAACATCTCAAAATACCAAAATTTAAAGACAAAGCTCATAAAGAGGAGTAGGTTATCCCTGCCTCAAAGTTTGAGCTCCAATGGAGATGAAAACCAAAACCAAAATGCTCCGAATTCTGAAATTTTCAGATTAAAAAGTAGCCCTCGACGATCAACACAACTTTTGTAAAGGCCAAAAGTGAGCAAACAACTGCTACTAGATCAAATCTAAGAGAGAAGGGCCGGTTTTAGAGTGAGAAGCTCTGAAAATGGCTTTTTGGAAAAGTATGAGAGAGAAGGGATCTTGAAAAAGTGATCAAAAAGTCGGATCTCGCTTTTAAATAGGAGTCGCCCCGCTCGAGCGTGGAAACCCCCGCTCGAGCGCCACTCACAGACTCCCGCTCGAGCGGCGGATGCACACTCCCCGAATCTCGACATACCAGGTCCCCGCTCGAGTTCCCAACTGCCCGCTCGAGCGTCACTCACAACCTCCCGCTCGAGCGGCCAATCCCCGCTCGATCGTCCAACACTACACAGGAAATACTGGATGGGTGTATTCCCCGCTCGAGCGTCAAAACCCCCGCTCGAGCGGCCAAGCAATAACAAGTTCCCCGCTCGAGCGCCAAAAGCTCCGCTCGAGCGGACAGGCCAAAATCTGGGCAGCTAGTTTTGGTTCCTAAGTTCAGCCCACCTGTAACAAACCTGCCCAACACATCCTAAAACTCAAATACAAAGTATGAAAGGATGTAAACAAGGTTTAAACAACTGCTAACATCTACGGAACCTAGTCCGGATCACTGTACAACAAGGGGTAAAACCCGGGATCGCTATAGAAAAATTATAGGATTGTCGGAAGTTTTGTAAATTAATTATAAAATTATGAAAAAGTTATGATTGTATTTTTAATATTTGTAAAATTTACTACTAATTAAAAAATATTTTTCTAAATATACACTTGATCGAAATTACCCCTAAAAATTTCAACCCAAATTTTTTTTGGTTTTCAACTTACAAAATTATTTTTAGTGAATTTTTTTTATATATATTTTAATCAAAATTTGTTATTTTTAAAATGTATTTAATCTAGATGTACTCAAAAAGTAAAATATTTGTGAAGAAATATAAAATTTTTAATATATCTAGATTAAGTGAATTTTAAATTTTCAAAAAATTTAAGTAAAATATTAAAAAAATTAATAAAGAAAAAAAAATCAAAAACAATTTTCAAAAATTAAACTAACTAGATTGTAGAATCTTGCAAGCTAGTCCATAGAGTTACAAATTTCGGAACACACCCAAGGCAAGGAAACAAATGTGCTGATTTTTTTGGCCAAAGAAGTTCGCAACATAGAACCAGATCTACGGCTCATGCTTTCAAACTCCTTTTGGATTGATGGCTTAGGAAGCGAAGTGGAGAAGTTGGAACGCTAAAATTAGTTAAATCATGTTTGAATTTTTTAAAAGGAATGAAAGGGAAGTGCATGAAAGAATTATGAGAGGGAACAGAGTACTAGTATTTTAAATATATTTTACTTTCTTTCCAAAATTGAGAGAAAACGAAAAGGATGTGAAGTATTTCTTATAATAATACTAGTGATAACCTATGATATGCAGGAGATATTATAAATTAAAAAATTATTATTATAATTATCTTGAAATAATTTAATATTTTGTCTTGTGGTATACATAAAATTATCTTGGAGCGTCTCTGATGACGATTTCCGACAACCACTCCAGTAACCAAAACACCCAAAATACAACCAAATCTTCTGAGGAAGAGGATCATCTAGTGCGCAGTACCAAGAAAATCAAGAGCTCCAACTCCTCTGAGCACACCAATTTAGAAAATGAGGTTGAAATGGCACCTGCTTTCAGTGAGGGCAATTGCCCCCAAAATTGTCCACTGCAAAATCACGAGCCCATTCCCACGAAATCCTTCAAAGGAGCATTGACTACAAACACAACCAGGGATTATATGTTTGATAACGGAGTAGATTTACTCTCCTCTGATGAGGAAGATGAAGACCATGAGGGAACCACATCGACTAACAGCCTCATCTCTAATCACATGGGCCTTCCTCAGGTATCCCTCCCCAAAAAGCTCCTCCAAAAGATCAGGAAGCCATGAGAAAGTGCTCTGATCATCAGACTCTTGGGGAAAAGCATTGGCTATACCATGCTTTGTACTAGAGTCAAGAACATCTGGGCTCTTCAAGGTGAGTTCCAAGCCATTGACCTGGGGTGCAACTTCTTTTTATTTAAATTTTCCCTTCAAGAAGACTATACTAAGGTTTACACAGGAGGCCCCTGGGTGGTAATGGATCATTACCTCACTGTTAGGCGATGGGAGCCCAACTTCAAACCCTTGGAAGCTGTTGAAACTACAACCGCAATTTGGGTTCGGTTTCCAGAGCTTTCGATAGAGTATTATCAAGATAAGGTCCTATACGCAATAGCCAACACCATTGGCAAACCCCTAAAAATTGACTGGACAACTGCTATGGCTACAAGAGGTAAGTTCGCCAGAGTCTGTATCGAGATGGACCTCACGAAGCCCTTGACACCCAAGTTCATCTTAGAGGGTAAACACTACAACATTGAGTATGAATCACTCCATAATTTCTGTTTCCTGTGTGGGCGTATTGATCATAGAAAAGAAGCTTGCAGATTCAAAGTGGCCAATACTCAACCGGAGTCAGAGAAACTAGCCGTTTCCGGTGATGCATCATCCTCTGCAAATCCTAACGGCTATCAGCAACCCATGGAAACTACAAACACAGAATTTGGGCCCTGGATGCTTGCAACCAAGAGAGGACGCAGACCAATCCAGACCCGGAAGAACCAAGATTCAGCTGGCCCAATCACAAAGCCCAACAAATTTAAATATCTTGAGGAGGACAAGGAAGGCCCAGGGGAGCCTTCTAGAGGAAGGAAAACTTATAGAGCAGGTATTGAAAAGGCCCAAAATACTCATCCTCAACAATCAGGCCTTAGCCTTCCCAAAGACTACAAAGGTAAAGGTAAGAATGACCAATCCCAGTCTAAGGCTCAAGGTCAGTATCGACCAGATCAACCTTAGGCAATAGGCCAAGCACCTAGTACTAGCTCAGGAAATCCTGTTCAAGAATCTTAAACAGATATCTCAGAGATGGAACAGGTAAGGGCAGATATACCCACACAAGAAATGAAGCATCAGCATGCAGAACCTGAAAAGAGCTCTGCCTTGGAAAATAACAACCAGCTGGATGACCTAACTATGGTTGAAGCTACTATACCTCATGCCCAGATTAGCTTAACCAATATAGATACCCCTCCTTCAAGCATAGAACATCTGGTTAAAGAGAGAGAACCGCCGGACCCAGGAGACCCGGAAAATGGAGGAAATGCCGAACACAAAGGGACAAAAGTTAGAAGTAGAGGAACATGTGAAGCAACACAACCAAGTGAGCCTGTGGTTAGATCCAGAGAAAGAAGCCATTCACCTAATCGCCTTCGTATGGTGGATAGAGTAGGTGCGTATGAGAATCGAGCCAAGCTGGGAGGACAAAACTGCCCACCCATTCCACTCGATCCAAATGGCCTCCCTCAGATCAGTGGAGGACGACCATTGGCGAATCCGTAGTATAATTACGGATCTGGCAACCAGTGACCCTCCAATTTTTCCTTCTATGGATTTGCTCCGACTTCTATTTTGGAATTGCCGCGGTGCCGGCAATAACACCTTCAAGCGGAATCTAGTGGAGATTATCAAGGCTCATAAACCTGAGATCATAGTCCTTATGGAAACTAAAGTAGCCTTCAGCAAATTGGCCAACTTCTTCAATAGGCTTGGGTTCACTGCCTCAACTATTATCGATCATGTGGGAAGAGTGGGAGGCATTTGGATAATTTGGGATACTACCCAGGTTAATGTGCAAGCCTCTACTGTCAGTCCACAAGTGATCCACGCCACAGTGCATAAAGAGGATTATGAAGAGTGGGTATTGGCCGCTGTTTATGCTAGCCCCAATCCCACTTTACGTGACCAACTGTGGCATAATTTGGAGGATGTGGCCAACAATTTAGACAAACCTTGGCTTGTTGCCGGAGACTTCAATGATTATGCCAACCAAAGTGAACGCAGAAGCTTCTCACCCAATCAGAACTCTGGAAGGACTCGGAAATTCCTTGACAGAATTAACAACTGTAAGCTCATAGATCTCGGTAGCTCTGGCCCCCATATGACCTGGACTAACAACCGTCAAGGAACGGCCAACACCATGGAAAGACTTGATAGAGCTCTGTGTAATGAGGAATGGCGAACTATGTTTCCTGAAGCCACTGTTTGTGTTCTCCCTAGAACGTATTCTGATCATTCTCCTCTTGTGGTCTATACCCAAGGTATGCACTCCCTAAACCCTCTCAATAGACCTTTTAGATTTGAGGCGGCCTGGATGTCACATCCTGGCCTTAATGATGTGATTCAAACTTCTTGGGTGAATATGCACCATAACCTCTTGGATGCAACTGCTGACTTCACCCATAGAGTTACTGACTGGAATAAAAATGTCTTTGGGAATATCTTTAAAAGAAAAAGGAGACTTTGTGCTCGTTTAGGGGGTATCCAAAAAACTCTTGCTGAGAAATTTTCCCATAATCTTCAAATCCTTGAAAAAGCCCTCATCAAGGAGTATAATGAGACTCTGCTTCAAGAAGAAATGCTTTGGTTTCAAAAATCACAGTCCAAATATATTACCCTTGGTGACAAAAACACCAGATATTTCCATATCTCCACCTTAACCAAGAGAAGGAAACTCAAAATTAATGCCCTCAAGAATGATGATAATAACTGGATTACGGATACGGCTGAGGTCAAAAACATTATCCTCCAGTATTTCCAAAACCTCTTTCGTAAAGAAGATGATGTCTGTTTAGACCATTGGAATAATGTTACTTTAGTTAAGTTTACTAAAGAAGATAATGATAATCTCTTGAAGCCTATCACTAATTCTGATATCCATCATGCTGTCAAGAGTATTGGGGCCTACAAAGCCCCAGGAAAAGATGGCATGCAAGCAATCTTCTATCAAAGATATTGGCCCATTGTGGGCCAGTCAGTGTGTCACTTTGTTAAACAATGTTTCTTCAACAAAGCTGTGCCTGCTGAGATCAATGAGACCCTCATTGTTCTCATTCCCAAGATTGATAATCCTGAAAACATAAAGCAATTTAGACCTATCAGCCTCTGCAATGTTACATATAAAATCATTTCCAAATTAATTGTGGCTAGAATTCGCCCTTTTCTTGACAACTTGATTAGCCCCCAATCAATGCAGTTTCATTCCGGGGCGTAATACCACTGATAATATCATTATAACCCAGGAAATCCTCCATACTTTGCGGCATAAAAAAGGGAAGAGTGGAGGGATGATCTTCAAAATAGACCTTGAAAAAGCATATGACAGACTCTCCTGGAACTTTATTAAGGATACCCTCCTTGAATTGAACCTGAATGAGGGATAGATTGACCTTATCATGAGTTGTGTCACCAATAACAACTCCAATATTCTTTGGAATGGTGAGGTGCTTGATAGTGTTAAAAATGAGAGAGGTCTCCGTCAAGGCGATCCTCTCTCCCCTTACCTATTTGTTCTTTGCATGGAGAGATTTTCCAACATGATAAATTCCAAGGTTGGCAGCAATACCTGGCAGGGTATTAAAGCTGCTCGCACTAGCCCACCCATCTCTCATCTTTTCTTTGTGGACGACCTTATTCTTTTTGCCAAAGCTGATAAACAAAATTGTATCACCATTATGGATACTTTAACTGAGTTTTGTGCTATATCTGGCCAAAAAGTTAACTACAATAAATCCAAACTCTTCGTGTCCCCCAATGTGCCTCACAACAAGGCCCTATCCCTTAGCTATCTGAGTGGCATTCCCCTTACTCAAGACCTTGGTAAATACTTGGGCTCCCCTATGATTCATGGTAGAGTCAACAAACATTTGTTTCGGGATATCATGGAAAAGCTTAAGAACAAACTTTCAGGTTGGAAGGCCAAAAACCTCTCCCTTGCTGGTAGGCTTACCCTCATCCAATCAGTGACCTCTGCGATCCCTAACTATAATATGCAAACCATGGAACTACCTCGAAGTTTGTGTGATGACATTGATAGACTTAATCGAAACTTTCTCTGGAGTGAGACGGATAGTAAAAGAAGAGTTCATCTAGTTAATTGGGACAAGGTTTGCAGAAGTAAAGCTAAAGGTGGCCTTGGCCTTCGTAAGGCTAGGGAGAACAACATTGCCGTCTTGCTCAAACTTGGTTGGAAACTTCTAAGTGATAAAAACAAACTTTGGTGTAAAATTCTCCATTCTAAATATCTTAACAAAAACACCTTGTGTCAGTCCCCCCCTAAAACCAACTCTTCTCATATCTGGAGAAGCATTAATAGGAACAAAGACATTCTGAGGAGAGGAGTCAAATGGAATGTGGGGGATGGGAATAACATCTCATTTTGGAATGATTGGTGGTGTGGCTCACAACCCCTAGCTGAAACACACAATCCCCAACAGGTCAATGAGCATCTGAAGGTCAATACTGTGCTCACGGATGATGGCAACTGGGATGAGGAAGCTCTTCAAAATCTTGTCAGCCTTCAAGCTCTACAGGACATTCTTAAAATCCATAGACCCCATTTTGTCACTTTTACAGATACCCCTTTCTGGATTGGTTCACCATGTGGTAATTTCACTACTGCCTCAGCATACAGCCTCATTGCTGATCATGAGCCAGCTGGTGAAGATTGGAAATGGATTTGGAAACTTAAGGTGCCCCAGAAACTGAAAACCTTCCTCTGGCTTCTTCTACATGGGAGATTACTCACTAATCAACTTCGTCTTGTGAGAAATATGGATATTAATGATCTATGCCCTCGATGTGGGTCAGTTAGTGAGGACATGCCCCACCTTATCAGAAATTGCATTTTCTCCAAGAACTATTGGACTGAAATCAGAGATCCTCCCTGGTGGAGGGCTGGTTGTGATCAGCCTTTCAATGAATGGGTCATTTCTAACTTGAAAGATAAAAATTTATTTTTTGAAACTAAATGGCAGATTGTCTTTATTTCTACCATCTGGCAGATTTGGAAAGATAGAAACAAATTGGTTTTTGAAAAACAATTCAACCCCATTCAATCTAGTCTCAAGAACATATGGAACTATGCTCATGAGATTGCAGAGGCTTTCCAATCTGCCCTCCATCCAAATCCTCCCAATCCTAAACTAATTTGTTGGCTTCATCCACCTGTAGATAAGTTAAAGTTGAATGTTGATGGCTGCTCAAAAGGGGATCCAGGTCAAGCTGGTTATGGAGGCTTACTAAGAGATGTAAGAGGTCTTTGGGTCTGGGGCTTCTATGGAAAACTCGGCCATTGCTCAAGTCTTGAAGCTGAGTTGTGGGCCATCTACAGGGGTCTCACCATCCTTTTCCAGAAAAACACACATGAAGTGGAAATTGAAACAGATTCTGCATTGGCCCTATCTCAAATCCAAGATGGTCCTTGCAGCAACTCTCCCTACAGAGCCCTTATTGAGGATGCCAAATTTCTGCTAAAAAGATGCCACTGTTCTCTCAAGCACACTCTGAGGGAGGTCAACAAATGTGCTGATCAACTGGCTCAGATTGGTGTTGCTCAAGATGAACATGTTGTTCTGTTGGAAGATCCCCCAAATGTATTGCAGGAGCTGCTTATTGCAGACATACTTGGTACTGTTGAGCTGAGGGATTAGCCCTCTTGCTGTTTTGTTATTTTGCTGCTATGTTATCTCTGTACTGCTGAACTTCTGCTGCTATGTTTTCCATTGAATCAAAAAATAAATAAAATTTATAAGTTAATTTTTATGTTATAAATTTTTAAATTATTAGTTTAAAAAAATTAAAAATATATATATATATATTTAGTGCAATTTTGATAATTTGTATTAAAAAAAAGTTAAATGAGATTAAATGAGTTATGACATACCTCTTCATGTTATGAAAATATACAAATTTAAAAGTTATAACTAAGACAAATATACAATTTTATTATTAAATGTAAAGTGAAGTGATATTTAACAATAATTAATATGATGTTTCTATTATTAATCAAATAATTTAAGTTACATTTCTTTTGATTTCAATTTCATAACTAAAAATACAATATGAATATAATACACACATGGATTTCTAGTCTCTAATAATAAGAAGGTTTCAAAATATTTTCAAACTTTCATCATTTTCTTCTTCTTTTTTTTCTTTTTTTTATCTAATTTGATTTTAAGTTTGAATAAAAATTTTGATTTGATATGAATTACTTTAACTTTTTCTTAAAATTTTTATCAATTTTTAAAAGAACTTCATTCTTATCTCAATTTTTTTTTTCTTCTCACCAATTTTGATGGAAAAAACAATAACTTTCAACATTTCATCTTTTTAAATTTTTATCAAATTATAATTTGATAAAAAAAATATATTAAGGTTGAATATTCTCTTAATTGGAATTATAGTGAAATAACATCTTGAAATAGTCAAAGTTTGAGTATGTGATTGGTTGAAATGTATAATTTAATTAAGGGTGATTTACAGGTAAGTCCCGTTTTAGCAAATAATGATCCATTAAGTCCTAGTTCAAAAACTTTTCACCAGTAAGTCCCATAATCCATTAATATGACGAAACTACCCTTACCAAATCAAACACAAAACAAAAATCGCTGATTCACGATTTCATTGACAGTTCATCCCGCCATTTCTCACTCTCGCAGATTTCATTCTCACCTTCATCAATTTCGCCTCACATTTCGTCTACCTTCATCAATCTCGTCTTCTTTCATCAATCTCGTCTCAGATTTCCCAAAAACAAACTAGATCATCAAACATTCAAACAACCGAACAACCAAAAATGGTGAAAACAAGTAAGATTCAAGTATCTTAAACCCTAGTTTTTGCGAAATCTTTCATTTTTGAAACTTTTGTTTTTTATTTCCATTTCAGCTTGAATGTTGAGTTCGAAACTTTCATTTTCGAAACTTTTGTTTTTCATTTCCATTTCAGCTTGAATGTTGAATTCGAAACTTTCATTTTCGAACCTTTTGTTTTTTTATAATGTTGATTTCGAAACTTTTGTTTTTGTTTTTGTTTGTGAATCTGAGAACATTCATTGTAATGCCACAAAAATCATGTTCTCTTGCTTTCTATTTAGGTTTCAATGTTGATTTTAGTGCGATTGCTGTCAATATTCTCAGATTCTTAGTGCATTTGAGTGAAAAAACCCTAGTTAATCATGTTGCCTTGCTTTCTGTTTAGGTTTCATTGTTGATTTTGGTGCGATTGCTGTGAATATTCTCAGATTCTTAGTGAATTTGAGTGAAAAACCCTAGTTAATCATGTTGCCTTGCTTTCTGTTTAGGTTTCATTGTTGATTTTGGTGCGATTGCTGTGAATATTCTCAGATTCTTAGTGCATTTGAGTGAAAAACCCTAGTTAATCATGTTGCCTTGCTTTCTGTTTAGGTTTCAATGTTGATTTTGGTGCAATTGTTGTGAATATTCTCAGATTCTTAGTGAATTTGAGAGAAAAACCCTACTTAATCATGTTGCCTTGCTTTCTGTTTAGGTTTCAATATTGATTCTAGTACCATTGCTGTTAATGTTTTCAGATTCATATTGAATATGAGTGAAAAACCTTAATTAATCAACTTCTGTTACTTCCAATTTAGGATTCAATGTTGATTTGGGTACCATTGTTGTTAATGTTCTCAGATTCTTACTAAAATTATGTGAAAAACCCTACTTAATCATATCCTATTCCTTTCAATTTAGGTTTCAATGTTGAGTGTGGTACCATTGCTGTCAATGTTCTCACATTTCCAATCAATTTTACTCAAAAACCTTAATCATATTATATTGGCTTCAATTTAGCTTTCATTGTTGATTTTGGCATGATTCCTGTGAATGTTCTCATATTCTTAGACAATTTGAGTAAAAAACCTTAGTGAATCTTGTTCTTTGGTTTCAATTTAGCTTTCAATGTTGATTTTACTATGATTCCTGTGAATGTTCTCAGATTCTTACACAATTTGAGTAAAAAACCTTAGTGAAACTTATTCTCTGGTTTCAATTTAGCTTTCAATGTTCATTTTGGTAAGATTCCTGCGAATGTTCTCAGATTCTTAGACAATTTGAGTAAAAAACCTTAGTGAATCTTGTTCTCTGGTTTCAATTTAGCTTTCAAAGTTGATTTTGGTAGGATTCCTGTGAATGTTCTCAGATTCTTACACAATTTGAGTAAAAAACCTTAGTGAATCTTATTCTCTGGTTTCAATTTAGCTTTCAATTTTCATTTTGGCACGATTCCTGTGAATGTCCTCAAATTCTTAGACAATTTGAGTAAAAAACCTTAGTAAATCTTGTTCTTTGGTTTAAATTTAGCTTTCAATGTTGATTTTGGTATGATTCCTATGAATATTCTCAGATTCTTAGACGATTTGAGTGAAAAACCTTAGTGAATCTTATTCTATGGTTTAAATTTAGCTTTCAATGTTGATTTTGGTATGATTCCTATGAATGTTCTCAGATTCTTAGACGATTTGAGTAAAAAACCTTAGTGAATCATGTTCTCTTGCTCCCCAATCTAAGTTTGAATATTGATTTTGCTACTATTGCTGTCAATGTTCTCATATTCTGAATGAATTTGAGTGAAAAACCCTACTTAATCATATCTCATTCCTTTCAATTTAGGTTTCAATGTTGAGTGTGGTACCATTCCTGTAAATGTTCTCACATTTCCAATCAATTTTACTCAAAAACCTTAATCACATTATATTGGATTCAATTTAGCTTTCATTATTGATTTTGGCATGATTCCTGTGAATGTTCTCAAATTCTTAGACAATTTGAGTAAAAAACCTTAGTGAATCTTATTCTCTGGTTTCAATTTAGCTTTCAATGTTGATTTTGGTATGATTCCTGTGAATGTTCTCAGATTCTTAGACAATTTGAGTAAAAAACCTTAGTCAAACTTATTCTCTGGTATCAATTTAGCTTTCAATGTTCATTTTGGCACGATTCCTGTGAATGTTCTCAGATTCTTAGACAATTTGAGTAAAAAACCTTAGTGAATCTTGTTCTTTGGTTTCAATTTAGCTTTCAATGTTGATTTTGGTATAATTCCTGTGAATGTTCTCAGATTCTTACACAATTTGAGTGAAAAACCTTAGTCAAACTTATTCTCTGGTATCAATTTAGCTTTCAATGTTCATTTTGGCACGATTCCTGTGAATGTTCTCAGATTCTTAGACAATTTGAGTAAAAAACCTTAGTGAATCTTGTTCTTTGGTTTCAATTTAGCTTTCAATGTCGATTTTGGTATGATTCCTGTGAATGTTCTCAGATTCTTACACAATTTGAGTGAAAAACCTTAGTCAAACTTATTCTCTGGTATCAATTTAGCTTTCAATGTTCATTTTGGCACGATTCCTGTGAATGTTCTCAGATTCTTAGACAATTTGAGTAAAAAACCTTAGTGAATCTTGTTCTTTGGTTTCAATTTAGCTTTCAATGTTGATTTTGGTATGATTCCTGTGAATGTTCTCAGATTCTTACACAATTTGAGTGAAAAACCTTAGTCAAACTTATTCTCTGGTATCAATTTAGCTTTCAATGTTCATTTTGGCACGATTCCTGTGAATGTTCTCAGATTCTTAGACAATTTGAGTAAAAAACCTTAGTGAATCTTGTTCTTTGGTTTCAATTTAGCTTTCAATGTCGATTTTGGTATGATTCTTGTGAATGTTCTCAGATTCTTACACAATTTGAGTGAAAAACCTTAGTCAAACTTATTCTCTGGTATCAATTTAGCTTTCAATGTTCATTTTGGCACGATTCCTGTGAATGTTCTCAGATTCTTAGACAATTTGAGTAAAAAACCTTAGTGAATCTTGTTCTTTGGTTTCAATTTAGCTTTCAATGTTGATTTTGGTATGATTCCTGTGAATGTTCTCAGATTCTTACACAATTTGAGTGAAAAACCTTAGTCAAACTTATTCTCTGGTATCAATTTAGCTTTCAATGTTCATTTTGGCACGATTCCTATGAATGTTCTCAGATTCTTAGACAATTTGAGTAAAAAACCTTAGTGAATCTTGTTCTTTGGTTTCAATTTAGCTTTCAATGTCGATTTTGGTATGATTCCTGTGAATGTTCTCAGATTCTTACACAATTTGAGTGAAAAACCTTAGTCAAACTTATTCTCTGGTATCAATTTAGCTTTCAATGTTCATTTTGGCACGATTCCTGTGAATGTTCTCAGATTCTTAGACAATTTGAGTAAAAAACCTTAGTGAATCTTGTTCTTTGGTTTCAATTTAGCTTTCAATGTCAATTTTGGTATGATTCCTGTGAATGTTCTCAGATTCTTACACAATTTGAGTGAAAAACCTTAGTCAAACTTATTCTCTGGTATCAATTTAGCTTTCAATGTTCATTTTGGCACGATTCCTGTGAATGTTCTCAGATTCTTAGACAATTTGAGTAAAAAACCTTAGTGAATCTTGTTCTTTGGTTTCAATTTAGCTTTCAATGTCGATTTTGGTATGATTCTTGTGAATGTTCTCAGATTCTTACACAATTTGAGTGAAAAACCTTAGTCAAACTTATTCTCTGGTATCAATTTAGCTTTCAATGTTCATTTTGGCACGATTCCTGTGAATGTTCTCAGATTCTTAGACAATTTGAGTAAAAAACCTTAGTGAATCTTGTTCTTTGGTTTCAATTTAGCTTTCAATGTTGATTTTGGTATGATTCCTGTGAATGTTCTCAGATTCTTACACAATTTGAGTGAAAAACCTTAGTCAAACTTATTCTCTGGTATCAATTTAGCTTTCAATGTTCATTTTGGCACGATTCCTGTGAATGTTCTCAGATTCTTAGACAATTTGAGTAAAAAACCTTAGTGAATCTTGTTCTTTGGTTTCAATTTAGCTTTCAATGTTGATTTTGGTATAATTCCTGTGAATGTTCTCAGATTCTTACACAATTTGAGTGAAAAACCTTAGTCAAACTTATTCTCTGGTATCAATTTAGCTTTCAATGTTCATTTTGGCACGATTCCTGTGAATGTTCTCAGATTCTTAGACAATTTGAGTAAAAAACCTTAGTGAATCTTGTTCTTTGGTTTCAATTTAGCTTTCAATGTCGATTTTGGTATGATTCCTGTGAATGTTCTCAGATTCTTACACAATTTGAGTGAAAAACCTTAGTCAAACTTATTCTCTGGTATCAATTTAGCTTTCAATGTTCATTTTGGCACGATTCCTGTGAATGTTCTCAGATTCTTAGACAATTTGAGTAAAAAACCTTAGTGAATCTTGTTCTTTGGTTTCAATTTAGCTTTCAATGTTGATTTTGGTATGATTCCTGTGAATGTTCTCAGATTCTTACACAATTTGAGTGAAAAACCTTAGTCAAACTTATTCTCTGGTATCAATTTAGCTTTCAATGTTCATTTTGGCACGATTCCTGTGAATGTTCTCAGATTCTTAGACAATTTGAGTAAAAAACCTTAGTGAATCTTGTTCTTTGGTTTCAATTTAGCTTTCAATGTCGATTTTGGTATGATTCTTGTGAATGTTCTCAGATTCTTACACAATTTGAGTGAAAAACCTTAGTCAAACTTATTCTCTGGTATCAATTTAGCTTTCAATGTTCATTTTGGCACGATTCTTGTGAATGTTCTCAGATTCTTAGACAATTTGAGTAAAAAACCTTAGTGAATCTTGTTCTTTGGTTTCAATTTAGCTTTCAATGTTGATTTTGGTATGATTCCTGTGAATGTTCTCAGATTCTTACACAATTTGAGTGAAAAACCTTAGTCAAACTTATTCTCTGGTATCAATTTAGCTTTCAATGTTCATTTTGGCACGATTCCTATGAATGTTCTCAGATTCTTAGACAATTTGAGTAAAAAACCTTAGTGAATCTTGTTCTTTGGTTTCAATTTAGCTTTCAATGTCGATTTTGGTATGATTCCTGTGAATGTTCTCAGATTCTTACACAATTTGAGTGAAAAACCTTAGTCAAACTTATTCTCTGGTATCAATTTAGCTTTCAATGTTCATTTTGGCACGATTCCTGTGAATGTTCTCAGATTCTTAGACAATTTGAGTAAAAAACCTTAGTGAATCTTGTTCTTTGGTTTCAATTTAGCTTTCAATGTCAATTTTGGTATGATTCCTGTGAATGTTCTCAGATTCTTACACAATTTGAGTGAAAAACCTTAGTCAAACTTATTCTCTGGTATCAATTTAGCTTTCAATGTTCATTTTGGCACGATTCCTGTGAATGTCCTCAGATTCTTAGACAATCTGAGTAAAAAACCTTAGTGAATCTTGTTCTTTGGTTTAAATTTAGCTTTCAATGTTGATTGTGGTATGATTCCCGTGAATGTTCTCAGATTCTTAGACGATTTGAGTAAAAAACCTTACTGAATTATGTTCTCTTGGTTTCAATTTAGCTTTCAATGTTCATTTTGGCACGATTCCTGTGAATGTCTTCAAATTCTTAGACAATTTGAGTAAAAAACCTTAGTGAATCTTATTCTATGGTTTAAATTTAGTTTTCAATGTTGATTTTGGTATGATTCCTATGAATGTTTTCAGATTCTTAGACAATTTGAGTAAAAAACCTTAGTGAATCATGTTCTCTTGCTCCCCAATCTAAGTTTGAATATTGATTTTGCTGCTATTGCTGTCAATGTTCTCATATTCTGAATGAATTTGAGTGAAAAACCCTACTTAATCATATCCCATTCCTTTAAATTTAAGTTTAAATGTTGAGTGTGGTGCCATTGCTGTCAATGTTCTCATATTTTCAATTAATTTCAGTGAAAAACCTTAGTTAATCATCTTCTCTTGGTTTCAATTTAGCTTTCATTGTTGATTTTGCTGTGATTGCTGTGAATGTTCTCATATTCTTGGAAAAATTGAGTAAAAAAACCTTAGTGAATCATATTCTCTTGGTTTCAATTTGGGTTTCAATCTGAATCAATTTGAATAAAAAACCCTAGTTAATCATATCCTATTGCCTTCAATTTAGGTTTCAATGTTGATTTTCATTCGATTGTGTTAATGTTCTCAGATTCTTAGTCAATTTGAGTGAAAACCCGGACTTAATCATATTCTCTCTATTTCAATTTAGGTTTCAATATTGAGTTTGACATGATTGTTGTCAATTTTCTCAAGTTTTCAATCAATTAGACTGAAAACCCTAGTTAATCATGTTCTCTTGCTTCCAATTTAAGTTTCAATGTTGATTTTTGCTGCGATTGTTGTGAATGTTCTCATATTCTGGATCAATTTGAGTGAAAAACCCTAGTTAATAATCTTCTCTTGCTTTCAATTTAACTTTCAATGTTGATTTTGTTTTTATAGCCATGAATGTCATCAAACTTAGACTTCATGAGAATTACATTGGATTGATTCTTTTAAGGAACATTCTCAGCATTTATATCTTGTCTATGTTGATTTTCCGTACAGGAAAGCAACTCATGAAAACCCCAACACTAAAAAGTAATGCAAAGAAAATGATAAGAAAGCATACAAAATCAACTTCAACGGATAAAAAGCAAAAGGGAAAGTGTAGAGAATGGAGATTAACTTTCAGATCAAACATGGGGACAATAGTGAAGCTATTACAGCACATCAAACTCAGGAATGAGCATATTAATGGCTTGAAGAAAACCCCATTTTGGGCATTGTTTGATGCAATATTGCAAAACAAGCTGGATTATAAACAATGCAGAAAATATGATGACATTGCATTGAAAATAATTCAAACATACCAGCCAGGCAGCAGTGGTTCTTTCCAGTTAGGACCAGAAACTGTAAAGCTAACAACAGAAGACATCAAGTCCATCTTCGATATATCTTGTGGAGATGAACCAATACATCTTGGTTATGGAAATAAAAGCAGATCATCATTTCTCACAAGAAGATCCATACAAACTAAAAGGCTATCGAGCACAACCATCATAGACTTGTTGCAAAAAGCATTGAAAGGCAAGAAGAAAGAAGACACTGAAGATGTGATAAGGATGCTGTGTATGTATACTTGTTTGAAGCTTTTTTTCTCTACATCAGGAACAACAGTTGGATGGGTATTTCTTAATTACATGGAAGACATAAACTCAATGAGAAAATACAATTGGGCTGAAGCAATAAGGAACACACTGATGTCTTCAATTGAAAAATACCACAAAAATCCAGCAAAAGTCACAGGATGTGTTATGGCTCTCTTAGTAAGTCACATCTTTACCCTATTCTATTAGTTTGTTGTTAATAACACATAGTATTATTTCTTAGTCAAATGACAAAAATTATTTACATTTGCTTTGTAGTATTGGTTGTGTGAGCACACACTGATCATCCACCCTGAAGTTAGCGAAGCATGCCCAAGGGTGATCAAGTGGAATCTTATCAAATTACATAAACGTATGAAAGTCATATCACTACATCAGCTGACAACAAGACAGGTCACATCCTCATCTCATTTGAATTTCAATTCAAGTTGGGAAAAATCCCTATTTTTATACACTGACTTATTACTGAGAAAGTTTTTAGTTTCCTAAACTTCAATTATTTCAAAAACTAATATCTATTGTATGTTGACCTACAGGTAACTACTGCTCAATTCAGTGAGGAAAGTGATGAAGAAATTGATGACACTGAAGAAGAACAAAAGAAAGATGCTGAAAATACTGAAGACGAAGAAAAAGAAGATGCTGAAGAAGAAGAACAAAAAGTACAAGAACAAACTTTCAGATCAAACATGGTGGCAATAGTCAAGCTATTACAGCGCATCAAACTCAGGAATGAGCATATTAATGGCTTGAAGAAAACCCCATTTTGGGCATTGTTTGATGCAATATTGAAAAACAAGATGAATTGTAAAGAATGCAGCAAATATGATGACATTTCACTGAAAATAATTCAAACATACCAGCCAGGCAGCAGTGGTTCTTTCCAATTAGGACCAGAAACTGTAAAGCTAACAACAGAAGACATCAAGTCCATCTTTGGTATATCTTGTGGAGATGAGCCAATACATCTTGGCTATGGAAATAAAAGCAGATCATCATTTCTGACAAGAAAATACATACAAACTGAAACGCTATCGAGCACAACCATCACCAACTTGTTGCAAAAAGCATTGAAAGGCAAGAAGAAAGAAGACACTGAAGATGTGATAAGGATGCTGTGTATGTATACTTGTTTGAAGCTTTTTTTCTCTACATCAGGAACAACAGTTGGTTGGGTATTTCTTAATTACATGGAAGACATAAACTCAATGAGAAAATACAATTGGGCTGAAGCAATAAGGAACACACTGATGTCTTCAATTGAAAAATACCACAAAAATCCAGCTAAAGTCATAGGATGTGTTATGGCTCTCTTAGTAAGTCACATCTTTACTCTATTCTATTAGTTTGTTGTTAATAATAGATAGTATTACTTCTTATTCAAATGACAAAAATTCTTTACATTTGCTTTGTAGTATTGGTTGTGTGAGCACACACTGATCATCCACCCTGAAGTTAGCGAAGCATGCCCAAGGGTGATCAAGTGGAATCTTGCCAAATTACATAAACGTATGAAAGTCATATCACTACACCAGCTGACAACAAGACAGGTCACATCCTCATCTCATTTGAATTACAATTCAAGTTGGGAAAAATCCCTATTTTTATACACTGAATTATTACTGAGAAAGTTTTTAGTTTCCTAAACTTCAATTATTTCAAAAACTAATATCTATTGTATGTTGACCTACAGGTAACTACTGCTCAATTGAATGAGGAAAGTGATGAAGAACTTGATGACACTGAAGAAGAAGAAAAAGAAGATGCTGAAAATGCTGAATATGCTGAAGAAGAAGATGCTGAAGAAGAAGAACAAGAAGTACAAGAACAAGAACAACAAAAACAAGATGCTGAAAATACTGAAGAAGAAGAAGAAGATTCTGAAGAAGATTCTGAAGAAGAAGAAGATGGTCAATATGATGAAGACTGCCACCAAGAACAAAAGCCAGCAAATGAAGACTTTAATGACTTCTGCAACATTATACTCAATGATGAACCTGAGGGAGAAGAACAAATTCATCAACAAACACTTGAGAAACTTCAAACTGAGAACAACAATTTGCAACTAGACAACACAGTGAAGACCATCTACATAAATAAACTTGAAGAGGATAACAGGCTACTCACAGCACAAATAAAACAATTGAAAGATGAAAATTCTCGATTGCATAACCAATTGGTTGAAAAAGAGGTCCACGAGATAACCCAAGAAGTTTGTGCAGTAAAACATTCTGGGACAGATGGAAAGAATGAAGGTCATACAATAAATGATGAAAATTCTCAAGTACTGGAGAAAGAGGTCCATGAAAATTCTGAAGTGGTGGACAAAGAGCTCCATCAGAAAGAGGTCCATGAAAATTCTGAAATTGTGGACAAAGAGGTCCATCACAAAGAGGTCCATGAGATAACGTAACAGCCTATTGCAACAAAACATTGTGAGACAAATACAAATGTGAAAGATTGCCAAAATTCTCAGTTCCAGAATCAGTTACTGGAGGAAGAAGTCCATGACTTAACCCAACAAGTTTGGGCAATAAAAGCCGATGATCTGACAGAATCAAGACAAACAAATCTGCAGAATTCCATGATTAAAAATATCAAAGCTAAAGCAAGGAAGACTACTGAGGTGTCAGATTATGAGTATAGAGGCAAGAAAGTTAAAGTTGAGACAGAGAAGGAACACAAAGATGAGACAATTTCAAACAAGTATGCTGTGGCTCAATTCCTACCTCCTGAAGATAAATATAAACTACAAATTCTTTGGAAAGAAAAGCAAACAGAATCAAGGTATAATCTTACATAAATCTTTCAATTTTTCATGTAGTACAAATATATGAAATGAAACTGAGAAATAGCTCTATTTTCTAAAAATATTCTGACTTACTTATTAACACATTTTTTATTGTTTTGTAGTGCTTGTATATGGTTTGGCGCAAGATATGAAAATTGTGTGTTTATTAATGATATCAAGAACTTGGTAAAAGGGACAGACATATCCAGCTGTGTACGTATAATATTTATAATATTTTAACACTGAAAAACTTCTTATTAATTTGTTAACATCACTTTTGTGTTTCAATTTGATAGACAATTGATGCATATGCTGAGATTCTTCAAAGAGAACCACAAGCACAGAATTCTGGTGATGGAGCAGAGCACAATGGCAATTGTTTCATACTGTCAAGTCTATATTGGGTAAGGAATCAATGTGCATGTGTCAATTCTATACTTTATCTTCCATTCAATTTTGGTTTCAAAGTAGATTTTTTGTGTTTGTTATCATTCTTGTGAATGTTTTCAAATTTTGATTTTGGTGCCATTGCTGGGAATATACTCACATTTCAAAACAATTTGAGTGACAAATCGTAGTTAATCATGTTTTGTTGCTTTTCACATATTGAGTTCGAACCATTACTGTGAATATTCACATATGTCGATACATCCATATGTTAATCATAGTTAATCATAGTTAATCGACATGACTATTGAGTTCGTACCATTACTGTGAATATTCACATATCTTTTGTAAAAAACAGCCAATGTTGAAGAAGAAAACTTCAGAACAAAGGAAAAAGATTTTGAAAAATACTTTGCAAGAATCCCTTCCATGTCGATACATCCATATCCCCATCCACAATTTCAATCATTG
This sequence comes from Camellia granthamiana, assembly GCA_036172215.1. Classification (NCBI taxonomy): domain Eukaryota; kingdom Viridiplantae; phylum Streptophyta; class Magnoliopsida; order Ericales; family Theaceae; genus Camellia; species Camellia granthamiana. The sequence continues at coordinate 66,245,746 of CM069916.1, read as the reverse complement.
GACATTACTTGTTATCGACAAACACTTGGGGACTTGGAAACATTTCAACTCTTTGAGACCAAGAAAAGGAAAGGACAAGCACTACAATGTTGCAAATCAACTGGTAAGAACAATTTCATATTAGCATTACAATAATCAGATGTAAATCATTACATACTTTGTGTTGATGTTTTTTACAGCAAAAAATCATCCATCAATACATGAAGGATACACCTTGTCAAGCAGAAAAAGCCTGGAATCCTGATGTCAAGATTGAATCAGTCAAAGACAGCCCTCAACAAGAAGCAATGACGTATGTTAATTTATTCTAACTAACAAATTTTAGTATCTTTTTCAAAAAAAAAATTTTTTTCCCTAACTGTGTCAAAAATGGAATCTTGCAGGAATGACTGTGGAATTATTGTTTGCTACATCATAAGACAATACATCAGGCATCAACCAATTCCAAACACATTACCACCAGGCACATCCACAAGACTCAGAGCAGACATGGTACATGAGTTCCTCAGTGATCCACAAAGATCAATCAAAGTCAAGTAGAGTCAAGATTGCAACCTTCAATGAAATCTTTTTTGATGTGTAACTCAATGAACTCTTTTTTGTAACACTCTGATACAAAGACTAATGTTTTTGTTAATAGTTCCAAGCATATTACGTAACAAACATATTACAATTTCTATGATGTGTAATGGAATATTTTGTCATACTCTCAAAGATATATGCACCCGAGCTTTGTTGATGTTTTTGTCCATATTCTCAATTTCTATTATTCTGTTCCTCACACTACTATATGGCAAAAGCGAAAATAGTATTACATGTGAAAATAGTGGACACAAAACTTTACTGTTGTTTCAATCACTTATTTTCAAACTTAGAAACTTTAAAACTGAGAATATTTTCAGTTTTATACAGATCACTCAATTTTCAAACAACAATATTACCACAACAATTTATTTGCTGCTTCACAATATTATGACAATTTGAAAAACTAAAATTCCAAACAAAGAATATTTTCACTTACAGTCCACTGTTACTTTAATCAAAACATAAAGCATTAACCACATCTATTTAGAATATTAATTCACATTCATTTAATTCATCACATTTATAACTAGTTCCAATTTATAACAAGAGCCTCACATTATTATCACAAAAACAGCTATTTTGAACTAAAAACTTAAACTGAGAATATGTTCACTTTTTATACAGTATTCACATAATCTGCAAAACAACCATTCAACAGTCAAGTTTATTTTCGAAAGCCAACCAAACAACATTATCACAACAATTTATTTGCTGCCTCACAATAATTTCACAATATCAAAAACTAAAATTTGAAACAAAGAATATTTTCACTTACAGTCCACTCTTACTTTAATCAAAACATAAAGCATTGACCACATCTATTTAGAATATTAATTCACACTCATTCAATTCATCACATTTATAACTAGTTCCAATTCATAACAACAGCCTCACACTATTATCACAAAATCAGCTATTTTGAACTAAAACTTAAACTGAGAATATGTTCACTTTTATACAGTATTCACACAATCTGCAAAACAAACATTCAACAGTCTACTTTATTTCCAAAAGCGAACCAAACAATATTATCACAAACAATTTCAAAATTAAAATCTGAAACTAAGAATATTTTCACTTTCAATTCAATGTCACTTTATTCAAAAACATAGAAGATTATTACTCAGCGCTCAACAGCACAAACTGCTACTTCAAGAAATTTATGAATACGAAATTTTTACAATGACAAAGCAACTACAAAAAATCACAAAGCCTCCTTACACGATTTCTTATTGTGATTGCCAACCTTCCCACATCTACTACAAGTAATTTGCCTCACTTTCTCACCATTTGAACGAATCCTCTTCTTATTTGGCCTTCCTGGTTGCTTCTTAGACAAAGGAGGAAGAACAACTTCACTATCACCATCAACATTACAATCTGGTTTCCAAATTGAAGGAACAGGATATATGGGAAAAGAATAGGAATCTCGATAACTTTGAACATAGAAGTATTGATCAACAAATAAACTCAAATCATGTCCACTCTTTTGTATAGCACCAACTGCATGTGCACAGGGAAACCCTTTCAACTGCCACTCGCCACAAGAACATATTCGTCTACTAATGTCAACTGAAACAGATGGATGTGAATGCACCTCATAGACATCATTTCCAGATGAACTAACAATCCATGGCCTCGAAGTATTAAAACCATCATGCAACTTGGACTCCATTTTAGGACAAATCAAACCATTCCATTTATTAACAAGTTCCCTCCTCTTAGCAATTTTCCTCATCAACTTAATTCTTACACTATCAATCAACTTTGTGATAGGCAAGTGGCGTTCCTCTCGTATCCACGAATTGAAAGATTTAGCTACATTTGACCACATCTCTCCAAAGCGTTGCCCTTGAAAGTATGCATTACTCCAATGATCATATGGTATGTCATCTAAAAACTTCTCAACTCTTAACCCACCTTCAGTCTTTAACTCAACCAAACATTGATGAAATGTTTCTTCAGTTGGAGCATATGCACATTTCCCAAACAAAGTGATCAACTTTTCTTTCAATCCATGAAACATACCACGCAAATGATGCCTCAAGTTCATCTTCAAATGATATAAACAATAAGCATGGAAAGCCATTGGAAAAACCTTTGGCAACACTTCAACTAATCCAAGGTTACGATCTGACACAAATGTAACATTTCGTTCTGGTGAAACAATTCTACTCAAATGCTCCAAAAACCAGCGCCAATTATCTTGATTCTCTGAGCCAACAACTGTAAAACAAAGAGGAAAGAACCCTGCATGTACAAAACAGAAAAAATGAAAATATTATATTATTCTTAGAAAATGGTAACACTCTAACATTCAAAATATCAAACAGTAAAATGAATAACTGAAAAAATAAAAAATGCATATACAACAACAATATTATATAAAATTTAAAACATTCAATCATATTAGTAAACTGAGAACTTTCTCAATTTCAGAACAGAGAAAACAAATTTCTTATGTACCTTGATTTCCATCTTTTCCTGTAGCAGCAAGTAAATTTCCTCTAAATCTTCCCTTAAAAAATGTGCCATCAAGGAATAAGAGAGGTCGACAATAATCAAATCCACTAATGGAACCATGAAAAGAAACAAATAATCTCTTAAACCGTTTAGTATCATCATCACACTCAAACTCAATGTAACTCCCTGGATTGCAACTCTTTGCAACATCCACATACCATCTTAACTGGTCAAATGACATTAAGTAGTCTCCAAAAATCTCACCTTTTGCTTTTTCTACCCCCAACCAAGCTTGACGATAACTAACTCTTAGCCCATACCCCAACTTAAAATCCCGAACAACATGAACTGGACGTGTCAATGGATTATCACGAACACTTTCAACAATCAAATCAGCAACTAAATCAGAACTCATCCGAGAATGAGTCATCGTGCGTACTTCAGCACCACATGTGTGGACATTGTTCAACTTCCTTATATAAAAGAAACCATTAGCATTCTCCACTCTACCATGAACATTCCACATACAACCTTTTGTCTCTCTAAACAAACATTGTGCAGTAACACGAACTTTATCATTCTTAACAAATATGAACTCAAATCCACACTTAATAGAAAACTTCGACAATGCATTACGAAATTCAACAATTCCACCTTCAAATTTCTGTCCTACATGTGTAATACTAACTGCCCAACCAGCAGACAACAGTACTTTTCCCTTGTGTCGACAAAATGATGATAACATATCAACCTCTTCTTCAACCTCCAACCTCGAATTCCTTTTGGAAGATGTAGATGCTCTGTTTGACAAGTTCACAGACTTACTGCTGTCATGAGACAATGCAATATCACAAACTTCAAGATCCAACATTGACTCTCTTTCTCCATAATCCAATCTGTTGTTCAGATAACCACAGTCAATGGTTGAGTCTTTTACTCGCACAACAACATCAATACACTTTGAATCAAAATGCACAACTAATGCCAACAACAAATCTAACTCCTCATTATTGTCCAACGTACAATTAGGATGTCCAGGCAATGAGTAAGATAGACAAATATTATCAGATTGCAAATTATCCCATTTCAAACATAGCTTCTCAACCAACTGATCATATGTAACATTCGAATCAATCTTAATTGCAAATGTGCAACCATTATACTTGCACAACAAAAAAATAGGCGCACTTGTACAACCTTCACTCATCTTTCAATCTAAACAAGAAAAAAAGATCGCATCAATCAAACCATAACAAAACTCAGAACTTTCTCAGTTTTCACAAATACTTCATAACAATAAACACCAGAACAAAAAACTTCATAACAATACAAATACTTCACAAAATCACGTTTCCAATTCATAAAAATAAATAACCAAAACCGAGAAATCATCCAGCAAAACACGTATTCAATTTACAAAACATAACGTGAATGGAAGATCAAATATCCAGCAAAAACATAACATACAAAAATCGAAACAATACATACCTATCAACAGATCGAAGATCAAATATCCAGCAAATCAATCCTTCAATTTACAAATCGAAATCGCACATAACAAACTCCCACAGATTTCAACTCAAAATGCGAACCAAACTAAGAAATCCTTCAAAATCCTTTCCTATTCGAATCAAAATCGAGAAATCAATTACGTATAATAGCGAACCAAAGCAATAAATCCTTCAAGATCAGCTACTTCCATAACTGATCTGTTAACAGATTCCTTTTTTCTTTCTAGTAAATAACGTGAATGGAATTTTATATACATCTGTTTATGTTAAAGGGCAAAAACGTCTTTTTACCTCTAAATGGGACTTATTGGTTTAAAAACTTTTTGATAGGACCTAAGCTATCACCAAACATATAGATAGGACTTTTAGGTAATTAACTCTTTAATTAATTCTCTTATCTTATTTGTATAAAAATTGACACTTATGACTACATCATTATAAGTCAGATTATAGAAAAAAATTTGAGGCGCCAAACATTTTTTATTTGTAAATATCCTACATATTAAAAAAAAAATTAAAATGTAGCTTTTGGATATGTGTTTATCAGTTTTGTTTTATAGACAAACAATTGATGTTTCAATTTAAAAATTAAAAAGTAAAAAAAAAAATAGATTGGGTTTTTTAGAGATAAAAGAAGTCATCTAACTCTTCTATATACTATTTAAGATAGACTATTTAATCACATAAAAAAATAGAAATTATATTTAGAGATTATCCCTATATATTTTGCTATTATATACAACTATAGCTGTAACAAATTAACTATAATATATATGAAAAGTTATATTAAACTTTCATTTTCAATTAATTAAATTATAATTAACAAACTAACAAATAGCAGTAATGATATAATGGGATAGAAAGAGGATAAAAATAAATAACACAATGATATTTAAAAGTTTTAAATTTACCTAATGTTATAGTAAAATCTTGAATTCTTAATAAATTTTTACATTTTCTATAAAATAAAATGACAATAAAAAATAAAAAATTTTGATACCTATTTTTTTTACTTCAATTTTATAGTTTTCATTGAAGAAAACAAAATTTGATCAAAACCCTTAGCACAGAACGGACATAAATACTTCGATTGCAACTATAATCACCAATAATTCTTTTCCACTCTGCAAACCTGTAAATAAACACATAAATCTCACTAAAATCGAAACCAAAACCAAAACTCAAACCAAACTAACAACAAAGAAAAAGAATCATACATAGAAAAAAAAAATTTAAAAATAAATAAATTTATGAAATGAGAGAATGTTACCTCCAACAACTTAGACTTCACCTAACCCAATCCGTTAGCTTATCTGCCAGTGTCCGCGAACTTTAGAAGTTGGGATGACTAATCAGATTATTCTTTAAATAAGACTTAAAAATTGATTAATTTGTCCTATTAAGTGATTTAAAATTTTGATAGATATACATAAAAAAAAATAGATAATTATATTATTAAATCATAATTCAAATTTAAATATTGTTATATTTTTTGAGATCCATATCTAAATTCTTATCTTTTTATTTTTTATTTTTGTGTGGTTTCTATTTTTTTTTTTTTCAATTTATTTAAGATGGAGGTGTGGGTTTCTATTTTTTTTTCCAATTTAATTTATCTATGGTTTCTATTTGTTTTTAATTATTATTATTTAGGTAAGTTATGATGTGAGTTAGATATGTGATAGACATGTTGGTTTTATTGATTTAAAGTATGATGGTGGGAGATATTTTCAAATTAGATTTGTTTAGATAAATTTTAAAGACTTTTAAAATTTAAAATTGGATATTGAGATGCAAAAGAAATATTTTAATTGAATAAATAAAAATCAAATTTATTAATTTTATCTGTTTGTATATCTGATTTTTAGTTTTTGGTTATGTTATAATATAATATAAGATATAGATATATATTCACAACTTTCATAAAAAACATTATTTTATCTTTTGGAAAAGAGAGAAGGCAGACAAGTTTTAATATTTTTTTTGGAAATCGGTGAGAGAGATTATGATGGAGAAACTATGAAATATTGTTTTTATCTTTCTATTTGAAATTCATAAATTAAAGGATAATTATTATTTCTAAAATAAATAAATAAATAAATTAGTCAATAATTTTTTTTAAAAATCTATTTTATAATTTGAAAATTCAATAATTTTAGAAAATTGATTAATTTGTCCCATTAAGGGATTTAAAATTTTGATAGATATACATAAAAAATAGATAATTATATTATTAAATCATAATTCAAATTTAGATATTGTTATTTCTTTTTGAGATCCATATCTAAATTCTTATCTTCTTTATTTTTGTGTGGTTTCTATTTTTTTTTTTTTCAATTTATTTTAGATGGAGTTGTGGGTTTCTATTTATTTATTTTTTAAATTTAATTTATCTGTGATTTCTATTTGTTTTTAATTATTATTATTTAAGTAAGTTATGATGTGAGTTAAATATGTGATAGATATGTGAGTTTTATTGATTTAAATATGACGGTGAGAGATATTTTCAAATTAGATTACTTTAGATAAACTGTATAGATTTTAAATTTTAAAATTAGATATTGATAGGTAAAAAAATATTTTAACTGAATAAATAAAAATCAAATTTATTAATTTTATCTGTTTGTATATTTGATTTTCATTTTTTTTTTTGGTTATGTTACAATATAATATATAAGGTATAGACAGATACCCACAACTTTCATGAAAAATATTATCTGATTTTTTGGAGGAGAGAAAAGGAATGCAAGTTTTAATATATATTTTTTTTTGAAAATTGGTGAGAGAGATTATGAAATATTTTTGTTATCTTCCCATTATTATTTCTACAATTATGAAATAAATCAGCCAATAGGTTTTTTTAATCTATTTTATGAATTAAAAAATCAATAATTTTAGAGTTTGGAGCTCTTAAAAGATTTATCATTAGAAACCCTATTTTCCTTATATAATTAATAGATAGATAAATATAGATATTTATATTTGTTTTAAATATTTTTTTAATATACAAATTATTTTTTTAAATTTTTTTATAAAAATAATTTAACAATAGCATCACTAACCATAGTGTATGGGAGAAGTTGAAAAGGATACTGCAATAACTATGAGAGAAATCAAAAAGGTTTGTGAGTTGGGAGAAGTTAATAAATGCTGAGATTTATTTTTTTTAAATCAAAAAATTATAAAATTAGGATTGGAATATTGAAACTCCTACAAAGCTTGTGGGTTAAAAACCCCCTTTTCCTTATATAATTTACTAGCATACACCCGTGCTATGCACGAGATAATCATATATATTTATATTTGTTTTAGATTTTTTTTAATATATAAATTATTTTTTTAGATTTTTTATAAAAATAATTTAATAATCTTATCATTAACCATAGTATATGGGAGAAATTGAAAATGGTGCTGCAGTAACTATGCACGGGTTGTATCTAGAATTATTTGTATGAGGGGATTTTGACCAAAGCTCTCAAAAGGCATGTGGAAAGACATATGGATTGGAAAAACGTTAATAAATGCAGATCAGGGGATTTTGACCAAATTAATAAATGCGGAGATTTTTTTTTTTTTAAATGAAAAATTTAGAAAATTAAGATTGAAATATTGAAACTCTTACAATGCTTGGGAGTTAGAAACCCCCTTTTCCTCTTATATATATTAGCATATCAGCCGTGCTATGCACGGGTTGTGTTTCACCACTTTGTCTTCTTATTTTTTTAAAAATGTTTTTTTTTTCTTTTTTTATATTATATTAAAATTTAATACTTTGATAATAATCATATGTGTTGGACTTTTCAAGGAATTCATATGCGTTGGACTTTTCAAGGAATTTTTTTTTATACTTGTTCTTAATGCATTAAAATGTTATTATGAGGGATAATAATCATGTGTTGGTTTTTTCAAGGAATTCATATATACTTCACAATTATTTCTGTATATGTGAGTTGTGATTTTTAAATGTCTTTTTTCTTTTTTTTTAAATGTGTTCTTTTTTTTTTCTTTTTTATATTATATTAAAGTGTAATATTTTGATAATAATCATATGTGTTGGACTTTTTAAGAAATTCATATGTGTTGGATTTTTCAAGGAATTTTTTTTATGATTGTTCTTAATGTATTAAAGTGTTATTATGAGAGATAATAATTATATGTGTTGAGACTTTTCAAGAAATTCATGTGTGTTGGACTTTTTAAGGAATTTTTTTTATGTTTGTTCTTAATGCATTAAAGTGTTATTACGAGGGTAAGGATTGAGGGTTGAGAGAAGTTAATAAATGCTAAGGTTTTTTTAAAAAAAAAATCAAAAAATCAAGAAATTTAGATTGGGATATTGGAGCTTCCACAAGGCTTGGGAGGTTAGAAACCCCCTTTTTCCTTAATATATACTAGCCTATCAGCCGTGCTATGCACGGGGTAATTTTAAATATTTATATTTGTTTTAGATTTTTTTTATATATAAATTATGTTTTTTAAGATTTTTATAAAAATAATTTAACAATCTAAGGTTTAAGGAAATTTTTTTTATACTTATTCTTAATGCATTAAAGTGTTATTATAAGGGTAAGACTTGGGGGTTGTGAAAAATTAATAAATGCTAAGGTTTTTTTTTTTAAATCAAAAAATCAAGAAATTTAAATTGGGATATTGGAACTCCCACAAAACTTGTGGGTTAGAGATAGATATAAATAAATAGATAGATATAGATATAGATATTTATATTTGTTTTAAATTTTTTTTAATATAAAAATTATTTGTTTTGGAAAAAGTACTGTAGTAATTATGAGTGAAGTCAAAAAGTCTTGTGGGTTGAGAGAAGTTAATAAATGCTAAGGTTAACCTTTTTTTTTAAAAAAAGTAAAAAATTAGAAAATAAAATTGGCATATTGAAACTCCCACATAATTTTTTTTAATATACAAATTATTTCTTTTGAAAAAAGTACTGTAGTAATTATGAGTGAAGTCAAAAAGTCTTGTGGGTTGAGAGAAGTTAATAAATGCTGAGGTTAACTTTTTTTTTTTTAAATAAAAAATTAGAAAATTAAGATTGGCATATTGAAACTCCCACAGGCCTTGGAACTCCCACAAAACTTGTGGGTTAGAGATAGATATAGATATAAATAAATAGATAGATATAGATATAGATATTTATATTTGTTTTAAATTTTTTTTAATATACAAATTATTTGTTTTGGAAAAAGTACTGCAGTAATTATGAGTGAAGTCAAGAAGTCTTGTGGGTTGAAAGAAGTTAATAAATGTTGAGGTTAGCTTTTTTTTTTTAAAAAATGAAAAATTAGAAAATTAGGATTGGCATATTGGAGCTCCCACAGGCCTTGGGGCTTAGAAACCCCCTTTTGCTTAATATATAGTATAGACTAGCATATCACCCGTGCTATGCATGGATTGTGTTTACAATTATCTATATATGTGAATTGTGATTTTTAAATGTTTTTTATTTTTTATTTTAAATGTCTTCTTTTTTTTTTCCTTTTTTATATTATATTAAAGTTTAATATTTTGATAATAATCATATGTGTTGGACTTTTCAATGAATTAAATGTCTTTTTTTTTATTATATTATATTAAAGTTTAATATTTTGATAATAATCATATGTGTTGGATTTTTCAAGAAATTTTTTTTATGCTTGTTCTTAGTGCATTACAGTGTTATTATTAAGGATAATAATCATATGTGTTGGGACTTTTCAAAGAATTCATATGTGTTGGATTTCAAAGAATTTTTTTTTATGCTTGTTCTTAATGCATTAAAGTGTTATTATGAGGGTAAGACTTAGGAGTTGGGAAAAGTTAATAAATGCTAAGATTTTTTTTTTTAAATCAAAAAATCAGGAAATTTAGATTGGGAGATTGGAACTCCCACAAGGCTTGGGGTTAAAAACCTCCTTTTGCTTAATATATAGCATAGATAGATACTAGCATATCACCCGTGCTATGCACAGATTGTGTTTACAATTATCTATATATGTAAATTGTGATTTTTAATTTTTTTTTTAAATTTCTTCTTTTTTTTCTTTTTTATATTGTATTAAAGTTTAATATTTGATAATAATCATATGTGTTGGACTTTTCAAAGAATTAAATATCTTTTTTTTTTAATTATATTATATTAAAGTTTAATATTTTGATAGTAATCATACGTGTTAGACTTTTCAAGAAACTTTTTTTTTATGTTTGTTCTTAATGCATTAAAGTGTTATTATCTTTTCAAGGAATTAAATGTCTTTTTTTTATTATTATATTATATTAAAGTTTAATATTTTGATAGTAATCATATATGTTGGATTTTTCAAGAAATTTTTTTATGCTTGTTCTTAATGCATTAAAGTGTTATTATGAGGGATAATAATCATATATGTTGGGATTTTTCAAAGAATTCATATGTGTTGGATTTCAAAGAATTTTTTTTATGCTTGTTCTTAATGCATTAAAGTGTTATTATGAGAGTAAGACTTGGAAGTTGTGAGAAGTTAATAAATGCTAATATATTTTTTTTTAAATCAAAAAATCAAGAAATTTAGATTGGGAGATTGGAGCTCCCACAAGGCTTGGGGTTAAAATCCCCTTTTACTTAATATATAGTATAGATATATATATATATATATAAAGATTATTTAGAAGCATTGAACAAACTACAATCACATTTTTCTTTTTGTGAGTGTTTATGCTTATCTAACTTCAATCATATTAAAAGATCAAATTATAAACAAAAGGAGATAACTTCAATCATACAAATCACATTTTTTTTAATGCTATCTAACTATAATCACATTTTTCTCATAATAAAAAAAAATTAATTGAAAAAAAGAACCATTAAAATAGTAAATAAAAAGATTATTTAGAAGTATTGAACAAACTACAATCACATTTTTTTTTTTTGTGAGTGTTTATGTTTACCTAACTTCAATCATATTAAAAAAATCAAATTATAAACAAAAGGAGATAATTTCAATCATACAAATCACAATTTTTTTAATGCTATCTAACTACATTGACATTTTTCTCATAATAAAAAAAATAATTGAAAAAAATAACCATTAAAATAGTAAATAAAAAAGATTATTTAGAACCATTGAACAAACTACAATCACATTTTTCTTTTTGTGAGTGTTTATGTTTATCTAACTTCAATCATATTAAAAAATAAAATTATAAACAAAAGGAGATAACTTCAATCATACAAATCACAATTTTTTTAATGCTATCTAATCATTATCAATAATTAAAAAAATCAATCACAAATTAAGTCACTTGATAATTAAAAAACACAATAATTTATTTTTCAAAAAACATAGTGAGTTAAAAAGATCAATTATAATTTTTTTTTGGGTCAAAATACAATCTAATCATTATTAATAATTGGTACATTATGTGACCCTAATGAGTACAATCCATTTTGTTTTTCAAAAAACACAGTGAGTTAAAAATCAAATCACAAATTAAGTGAATTGATAGTTAAAAAAACATAATATTTTTTTTTCAAAAAACACAGTGAGTTAAAAAAATCAATTGCATTTTTTTTTCAAAATACAATCTAATCATTATCAATAATTGGTACTTTAAAAATCAAATCAGAAAAAAAAAATCAAATTAAATCACAAATATTTTTATGCTATCTAACTACAATCATATTTTTTTCATAAATAATTATAAAGAAAAATCATTAAAACAATAAATAAAAGATTAAATCACATTAAAAAAAAGAATCATTGAAGAAACTACAATCACATTACATTTTTTCCATAATAAAAAAAATAAATAAATGAAAAAAAGAACCATTGACTAACTACAATCACATTAAAAAAAAAGAACCATTGAATTAACTACAATCACTTTTTTTTCTTTGTGAGCGTTTATGTTTATCTAACTTCAATCATATTAAAAATAAAATTTAAATAGTACATAAAAAGATTAAATAACATTAAAAAAAAATCATTGAAAACTACAACAATCATATTAAAAAAAATAGTCATTGAACAAACTACAATCACATCACATTTGTCCCATAATAAAATAAATAAATGAAAAAAAGAGCTATTAAACTAACTACAATCACATTAAAAAAAAAAGAATCATTCAACTAATTATAATTACATTTTTCTTTTCGTGAGGGTTTATATTTATCTAATTTCAATTATATTAAAAAATCAAAAATAAAATTAAAATAGTAAATAAAAAGATTAAATAACATTAAAAAAAAACCATTGAACTAACTACAACAATCATATTAAAAAAAAGAGCCATTGAACAAAAAACAATCACATCACATTTTTCACATAATAAAATAAATAAATGAAAAAAAAAAACTATTAAACTAACTACAATCACATTAAAAAAAAAAGAATCATTTAACTAATTATAATCACATTTTTCTCTTCGTGAGGGTTTATATTTATCTAACTTCAATCATATTAAAAAATCGAATTATAATTTTTTATTCGCTAGACAAATCACAAATATTTTTATGTGCTATCTAACTACAATATTAAAACAGTAAACAAAAGGAAAAGTCAAGAAGAAGAAAACAAAAATAAGACTTACTGTTTATATACGTGGTCACTGAAGTTGAAAGTGTAGAAGTGAGAAGTCAAGAAGGAAAAAACAAAAAGGAGACTCACTGTTTGCAATAGGTATGTGAAAAGTTAAAAAGAGTGTGTGTATTGGAGAAGTTAAAAAGATTTGGAAGAATTTAATAAGTGCTAAGTTTTTTTTTTTTTTTCAAAAACAATCAAAAAAATTAAGAAATTAAGGTTCAGATATTGGAACTCCCACAAAACTTCTGGGTTAGAGATATATATAAATAAATAGATAGATATAGATATAGATATTTATATTTGTTTTAAATTTTTTTTAATAGACAAATTATTTGTTTTGGAAAATGTACTGCAGTAATTATGAGAGAAGTCAAAAAGTCTTGTGGGTTGAAAGAAGTTAATAAATGCTGAGGTTAATTTTTTTTTTAAAAACAAAAAATTAGAAAATTAGGATTGGTATATTAAAGCTCTCACAGGCCTTAGGGTTAAAAATTCCCTTTTACTTAATATATAGTATAGATATATAGATATATAGGTAGATAGATTATAATAATATATTAAAATATCTAATTAAATATATCTCTTATTAATTAAGAATTATCTAACCAAATAAGAGGGAAGAGATTTTTCCTTCTTTTCCTTCCTATCACAACTAACTTTTCCCTTTACTTCCTTCCCCGTCAATCCAAACAGAGTGACCTTCTAACTTTTCCCTATACTTCCTTCCCCTCCAATCCAAACAGAGTAACCAGAATTAAAGGAAAAGCTATAGGAATGTACAAAAAACACAAGGGAAAAAAAAAAAAAAAAAGATCATAAAATTTGTAAAAAAACCTAGGTCAAATAAAATATTTACCATTGAGAGACTCATTTAGGAGTTCACTTATGCTGTGTTTTGTTTGAAAATTTGAGGAGATATTTAAAAAGGGAAATAGAAAAGGTTGATGAAATGTGAATAAAATATACTTACATTTCACCTAGTGTCATATACATTTTCTCTTTTCTTTTCTATATTACTTCTCAAATTCCCAACCAAACACAACATTAGAGTTTCAAAAACCTCAAAGTAACATTGCACATGACGAAAACACAACTATTTTTGTTTTCACCATAACATGAACAAAGAGAGTTTAGGATTATCAATGGGGGTTGTAGCTATAGATCTCTGAAGATCTAGGTTTTGTGAGCCAAAACCTCAATAACAGAATTGAAGATGAGAAAATGATCTACTGGTTGTTGCCTGAGTTAGTTCTTGTTTGATGGATGTGAAGTGAAATGGACAGGACAAAGATGATGGGTCTGTTAATTAACTAAGGAGCATCATAAATTGATAATTTTTATTTTATTTTCATATTTTTGGCCATGTTGTTTTGGGATGTTATGGTTAAGATTATACTTGAATCGTAGGATCATCTCTTTAACAAAAATGATTGGGAGCTCTAATAAAGGAGTTCTAATGAGCTCTAATGGGAGTAGGTCCCACTCTAATTTGATGTTTTAGTTTTTTGTTTTTGTTTTTTAGGGCAATTACATCTCCTAACTTTGGAGTTTTAATTAAACTTTAATGATGTGGTAAGGAAGAGGAAAAAAAAAAAAAAAAAACAGTGCCTAAACATCACATCACAATAGGGCTCACCCCTAGTAGAGCTTTCTAGAGCTCTTTTATTAGAGCTCCCAATCTTTTTTGTTTTTTTTTTATTTCCTGTCATATCATTAGAGCTCAATTAAAATTTCAAAATTAAGGAGATGTATCATTGTTAATCTCTTTAATGACGTGTTGAGCAATGATAAAAAGAGAACAATAAAATCAATGCAAAGGACTTGCACAGTAGAGAATCCAAATCTAAGTAAGCTAAAGGAAGAAAAGAATGATAGGCCTCTCTTTTAAGGACACAATCCACGACCTCTTTTAAAATGCAACCCACAAAATAGTCCAATTCCCATTTTCATTTGAAGATAAGTTATGTACTATCAGAATCATTGCACGTTATGGTTGACACTCCCCTCTATATAAGGCTCTCTTTTTCATTTGTGTATATATAATTTTTTTCCTTCCAACATACCCCAAAAAGAATATAGACTTATATATGCCAATATAGATAGCCCATGTGAAGCGAGGGGCCTCCATTTGTTTAGCATTCAGACTCAAAAACCTTCTCAAATAATTTGTTTCGAAATTCTTTATCATATTGTACAATTAAGAATGAAAAATAATATTATGAGTCTATTTTTTAGATTCAATGATTTTTTTTTTTTTTTTTTTGATGATAGGGTATCTAGATCAACTTACGCACACGTTGACTAATCTTGGAATACACGCAAAGCGCCTTCTCTACGTAGATCGAACAAATCTCTGGTGAAGCTTGCGGGCGTGGCCCCAAGGAACGTATTGCTTCTATGGACCTTGACTAATCTCAAGATATACGCAAAGCGCCCTTTCTACGTAGATCGAACAAATCTCTGGCAAACCTTGCAGGCGTGGCCAAGGTTCTGAAAAGCGGTTGCGGTCGCCGTAACGGTGGCGGTGACGCGGTTGTGGTTGCGGGGTGTAAAGGCCGTAGTGTAACGGTTGCGGTAATCGGAACCATGAATTTTTTTATTTTTCGCACAATTTGAAAAAAAACTTACCAATACGCATATTTTTTTTCCATGATCATATTTATTGGGTTAAAAATAAATATTGATCAATTTTTGTAAATTTTTAAGTATGATCCAATATATTTCATATTTTTAAATCACTATAAACTGAGTTTTTTACATTTTATTTTAATAATTAATGACTTTATATTATACAAAAAATCAATCACTAACTATTATATATAAGATAAACAATGACAAAAGTAAGAGAATAAATAAGAGCCTAAATATATATATATATATACACATATTTTAACCAAGCCAAATAGATAATGATCACACTTATTATTATTATTATTTTCAAACAATATATAGATAAACACACACAAACAAAATAGTTTAGTGATAGCAGTTGAATAGAATAGCATAGGCCTTACAGTTTCAACAAATCAATAATATGTTCTTCATCTTCCCTCTTCTCTCTCTCTATCTCTTGTTTCTCCATTTTCTCTCTTTATCTTCCCTCTTCTCTCTTTTCTCTATCCCTCTTCCCCCAATTTCAGCTTTTTTTTGTGTGTTTTTTCGACAGAAACAGTTTGGAACCGTTACGTAATGGTGCGTAACAGGCCGTTACGGCTGTTACAGCACCATTACGACCGCTACGGCAGCCGCTACAGCCGACACACCTGTGAATCTCAATCACATTGCAAAAGCGGCCGTAACGGGTGGCGGTAACCGCCGAAACCGTTACGTAACGGCGTTACGTAACGGTTGCGGCCGCTTTTTAAAACCTTGGGCGTGGCCCCAAGGAGTGTATTGCTTCTATGAAATTGAAGATGAGACCTATAAGGAGCATATCTCTAAATCTCAAGTTGCACTCACTCACTAGGCTAATTCCTTGAGATTCGATGCATAAATGAGATGATTTATTGATAATTAAAGAAAATATGAGAAAGAAAATTATTTTAAATATTGTAAAGTAACATCACATCATTAGACTTAAAAAATAAGTCTACTTTTTAATTTTTAACTTTAAATAACATAACCCATTAGGATTATATTGAACGCAAAACAAGCATTTCATATAGATGACTCATTGTATGGCAATAACATAGGACATCTCATCATCGTTACTTTTTCCTCCCAAAAGAGTGATATGTTTTTGAGACTTTGACATTGAAGGATAAGAGAGAGTGGAGAATCCACTTTTAAAAAGAAAATGTTGTAATACAATTCCGACAAGAGATTATGGTGGAACAACTATAAAGAGAGCCATGGGCTTCCAATAGGATGGTGGTGCACTTTGGGTTGTAAAGATAAGGGGAAATTATAAAGGAGAATTTATCAGTAAGTTTTATATACAAAATTCAAAATTTATCTAATTTTAAAACAAAATATTTGTACTAATTAGTCTTACATATTTTTAATTATTACTAAAAAATTCTATTTTTAAATTTTTTTTTTTTTTACAGATGCTGCCATATCCCACCATCATTGGATTTCCGTAAGACGGTTATCAGAGACTCGCCAGAATGTTCAACATCACTGGTAAATTGTTAGAATATCGCCAGAAGTTCGCCAGAGTATTTTGAACGTCACTGGAAGTCACTAGAATGTCCAAAACGTTCACTGGACATTAAAAATATTGTTAAAAACTCGCCGGAATATCAAGAATATTGCCCAAAAAAAAAATGAAGAAATTAGAAGGAAAAATATAGCAAAATGTGCTAAATAGTGATAAACAGAAAGAGAAGAAAAAAAAAAAAACGTAACAACAAAAATCAGCAACAATAGAAATAAAACATATGTTATTTTTTAATTTTTGTAGGGTTAAGCAAATAATTTTCAATATTGATCAACTTGAAAAGCAAACTTTGAAACTGTAAAATATTATAATTTCAAAGCAAAAATCTATGAAGCTTTTATCCTTATTAATCAAACTGAAAAATATGTATGAAACTACAAAATTTTAAAGTTTTAAACTATGATTGATTTCAATACCAAAAAATTGAAATTGCAAAATTTTATAATTTTCACCGCTTGTAACTAAAATTCAAAAGCAAATTATTCAGAATTTGAAAACTTTTTCCATTAAAACAAGGAAAGAGAAGTTTATAGCAGAGAAAATATAGAAAAATTAAGAGAT
Organism: Camellia granthamiana; assembly: GCA_036172215.1. Taxonomy (NCBI): domain Eukaryota; kingdom Viridiplantae; phylum Streptophyta; class Magnoliopsida; order Ericales; family Theaceae; genus Camellia; species Camellia granthamiana. Next base: position 66,227,906 of record CM069916.1, on the reverse strand, counting down.
TGAAGGAGAGAGACAGATATAAAGAGAGGATTGTAATCTGACAATTATTTTTTGTTTAGATCTAATCAGATCTAATATACATATACTCAGATCTGACATAGATCTAAGCAAATCTACATCAGATTTGAGTAGATTTATTCATTTTCTTCATCGAAAACATATCTTCTTCACAGTCAATGAATGTGAAGTAATTAAGGAATCGATGGTCAGTGGTTGCCAATGAACCCAATCGATGGTGGTCGTCGATCGCCAGTGACTATATATCAGAAAGACAAAGAGAAGAAGTAAGACGTGGTTGTCGGTTGTTGATCGCTGAAAATCAGGAAGAGAAAGAAGTAGAGAAGAAGAAAAACATTACAGGACTTTTGGGTATAACAAAAGATTGAGGGATTAAATAGGCCACACCTCTTTCAAAGAGGACTTGTTGGTAATTTGTCCAATTATAAATTAATGGGACAGTAAAAAAATTATTTGTATTTTTTATTACGGTATAAATTTTTTATATATTTGGTGTATATTTTTTTTGTGTGTTAGAGTTGTATTAGAAAAGTATTTATTTATAGTATAATTATTTTTCAAAACTTGTCCACTTCTTCTTTCTTTTTTTTTTTTTTGATGACTAGGTGTTCGAGCCAATTTACATGCACCTCAATTAATTTCGAGACTTGCGCAAAGTGTTTCTTCTACGTAGATCAGGTAAATCTTGAGTAGAGCTCGCAAGCATAGTCCCAAGAAACGGATTGTACTTAATGAAAGTTGAACTTGAGATGTAGAGAGAGCACATCCCTAAATACCAAATTACACCCACTAAGCCAACTCTTTGAGGTTATTTATCCACTTAAAGATTGTAACAGCTTTGCCATTAAAAGAATACCAACCCTCGTTTTCTTTTTTATTTTTTTCATTTTTATATGCTTTTCCATCAATGTGGAGAATAGAGACAGGGACGGACGCAATATCCTAATTTCAGGGGCCAATGTATATCTCACCAACAAAAATAATGTGCAGTTTAATCTTAATAATTTTCATTACAGAAAATGTGATTTTTGTTATTGCTGTAAAAACAAAAAGAAGATAAATTGTGGAAATTTTTACTTTAAAAAACACTTGGCACTAACTCAAAAATTATTAACAACTTTTAATACTTCTTGTACTTTTACGCTGTATTTGGTTGGGAGATTTGAGAAAGGATTCAGAAACAGAGAGGAAAAAGGTGTGTGAATTAGGTGAAATATAAGTATATTTTATTCATATTTCACTTATCTTTTTCATTTTCATTTTCAAATCTATTCCCAAATCCCCCAATCAAACACAGTCTTAGTTCTTAGTTCTTCTTCATTTTTAGGATGCCAACCTCCATTTTCAGTCTTTTCTTCCTCTTCTCCTTTCCTATTTCAAAACTTCTTTTACTTTTAGTTCTTCTCTTCTTATTTCTGTATTTCGGTTCTCTCTTTCTTCTTGAGTAATGTTAGGGATTATGAAGAAAATATCATTCTCCACATTTGAATTACACACACAATAAAACACCACACACTAACAAAGGATGAAAATTTTTTATGATACATTTTATGATCCCTAATATTATTCATCTTATATTTGGTGGAAATCGTGCTTGTCATCAGAAATATCACATTACCATCAGGGTTGGCCTGAGCACAAGGCGACTGAGGCCATTGCCTTAGGCTCCGAATCAGAAAAGGCCCCGTTTTTCTATAGTCCTCTGCCTATATATATTAATGGTGCCTGAATTAAAGAAATCCCGTTTTCCTATACTGTTTTACTTCTATATTTGTTCATTCATTTGTATTGTAAATTTCAAATCCTTTATAACTGACACATGGCCCATGGTAGCCCAATGTATTTGTAACAACCCTCGTTTAATTACCGTTAAACCACTGAATTATCTACTGATTACCGTTAAACTGAATTGATAATGACTGATAATTGAATTAACTGAGGTACTGAATAGACTGATTGAAATCGAAACTGAATTTGAATGAGTTTATATGTTGCATTGCATGTTGCATCTGTTGATTGATTGCTTATCTGTTAGAATTTATATGTTTAAACTGCTAATTGAAGGCCTTATCGGCGGCCGATTTAGGAATCGTTTAGTGTTTTGTAATCAGGAGAATATTTGTGATTTAATGATATATTTATCTGAAAATTTATTAGGAATGATTAAATTAGATTAAAATAAGTTAATTGTCAAGTTTGGCTTAATTACCAAATTGCCATGTGAGTGGACCCTTTTGTTTATTCAACTCTTTTGTGCCTTAAACACTTAATTAGCATTTTTGACCAGCCATTTCCTTCCCCCTTGGCCGGCCAAACCTAGAGAAATAGAGGGAGAGTGAGAGAATTAAGCCTATTTGTTGAAATTGCTCAAGAACTTGGAGATTGGTAGGATAAATTGCTAAAGTGAACTCCTAAACAAGAAATTGAAGACTTAGGTAAGAAAAACATCATCTTCTTGTCATTCCTAAGTCCCATCTTGCATGTATCATAAGTATAGGGAAGTAAGTCATGAATTTGCTCATATATGGTGAATTGGAGCTCAAATGTTACATGCATGCTTGAATTGATGCATTTTGAAGTTGAATTCATGATACATTGTACATGCATGTCCATGTTTTTATCATAGTCCATGTTTTCAAATTGTTTTGAAAGATTGGAGCTCAATAGAGCAAGATTTGAAGGTTGATTTTGGTTTAAAGTTCATGCATTGCATGTTTAAAGATTGTTCATGAAATGGGTTTGAATGTTGGATTTAATTGACCAACCTTTGGGGCTTGAATTCATAAATTGAGCTTTAAAACTTGTTGTACTATGAGTTTGAAATGTTTTTCCAGAATTTGGGGCCAAGAGGTTGAGTTTTGGATGGTAGGATGCTTGGTTCGAACTTGGAAGACAAATCTGGAAATTCCAGATTTTGCTTCCTCGCTCGAGCGAAGGATTCCTCGCTCGAGCGAGCACCTTTATTCAGGGCTCCGCTCGAGCGAGCATCGAGCGTGGTATCGCGTGTAAAAATCCAGCAACCAGTACTTTTACTGTTCATGCAGGTCGCTCGAGCGAAGGATTTCTCGCTCGAGCGAAGCCTTTGATTTTGGAAGCTCGCTCGAGCGAAGGAAGGCTCGCTCGAGCGAGGCTCCTATTTTCAGCAACTTTTGAAAAATGCCTTCCAAGTGTATTTTTGCATCCTCATCTCATCCTAGGCATTCTTAGGCCTAGTTTAAGGCATCTTAATGAGGACTTGGACATAGAACCACACCGAGGAAATTTAGGGATTTAATTATCATCCTTCCCGACTGTGAAACTTAGTGTGTGTTCTATCTATTGACTGTTTAGGGTTGGCTTTCGGGGACGCGCTCTAGCTGCTATTAGCCCAATCTCTGTGAGTAACAGATTGTGTAAAGATATGTTCAAAATGGTTATCTTTTGAATACTGAACTGAACTGTTTAATGAACTGATATTGTTTATTGAATGAATGTATGTCCTTTATTTCTGAACTGTACTGTGGCATCCTTAGCACCTACTGTTATTGACTGTTACAGAGCTCTGTCGGTTTCCTTGTGGATCCATACTGTTTATTGATTGATGGCCATCACTACTGTTGGGTCTGTTAAGACCCGGTCCTTCTGGACCTACTGTTTATAGGCTAATGGATGTACCACATATGATTGATTGATTGAAATGCTGATTGATTAAAATACCGAAAGATCGAAATACTGTATAATGAATTGATTTCATTACTGTAAGGACATTCATTCATAACCTCTTTACACCTATTGTTATTCACTGGGCTTTAGCTCACTGTTTATATATATATGTAGGTTCTCAGCAGCCAGACCGGAGCTAGGAGCGTGGGTTAGTCCCCCAGTTTTGTCAAGCCAGCCTATGTGCCTCACTGCGAGGTTCCGAGACGCCATGCTATGGCTTGGGGTGTTTTTGTGTCCCCCACCTGTCTCTTGACTGTTTTGTATAGTTGTATAAACTGTTTACTGTTTACTGTACTGTTATCGAGGGATTTGATTCGCGTACTGAATGATGTATATGATTGTATATAGACTGTACTGTTTGAACTGAATGAATGCATGAAAAATGTTTTTGGGCATACAGATTTTCACAGCTCAATGGACACTAGTTATTTACTGTATTGGCTTCCGCCAGGCCCTGTACTCTGTTTTACTGTATTACTGTTCTGCAGGCCTTCGGTAATCTCGGATTACTGGCCAGTTATGGTGCTAAACCCATAGGGCCGGGTTTGGGTCGTGACAGTATTCCACACGTAGGTATTGAAAATGCCTCCCAATCAACTAAGTAGTAGACATCAAGGTTGTTAAGATCGCAATCCGGATTGTAGGATTGTACGATCCTACGACTCATTATACACTATTCGATCCGGATCGTACATCGGATTGACCCCAGAGCAGGATCGTGGTGGGATCAACGGGATCGGTAGGATCGCATCTGGATCGCGACTCCATGCGATCCAGATTTGAAGCATTTTTTCGACAACTTAAAAGCCAAATCGGGACCTAAAGTGAGAGAAGAGAAGCAAAGCAGATTAGGGCAAACGAAGAAGACTGACCTGGGGAAAGAGACATTCAAGCATTCAACATCAAACGAAGCTGCTTCCTCTTCCTCAGGTACGCTGCTTCTTCTTCTTCGCTGCGATGCGACTCCACTCCATATGTCTGCTGCTCTGTTTTTTTTTCTTCGAATTCGAAGACTCTTCTTTCTTTCTTCACTGATCTCTCCTTCTTCACTGAATCTCCTTTGGTGATTTTTTTTTGGCTCTTATTTATTTATTTATTTATTTTTGGTTCTAATTTATTTATTTATTTATTTTTGGTTCTAATTTATTTATTTATTTATTTTTGGTTCTGTAAATTACCTCTTATTTATTTATTTATTTATTTTTGTTTTGTAAAAAAAATACTAAAAACAACTGAAAAATCATTCTTCATTAATAAAGAAATTTTATTATGTGAATCAACATCTTGATATGATTTGAGCACCTTACTGTTGTAAAGCTCGTTAGATGACCAAGTCATTATCTTATTTATTTATTTATTTATTTCTTTATTGAATCACCTCTTATTTATTTTTTTCCTTCATTGAATCACATTCATTTTGGGGCATTAGTCTTCCACATGCCAACATGCTAAAATATTATTAAATTAAAATTATATTAACATGGAATTACGACAAATAATTAAGAATTTAGGATGAATTGTGATCTTAAATATATTTAAATTAAAAAGTTAGAAATTACAACAAATAAGCAAATATTTATGATTAATTTTGATCTAAATTATAATTAAATAAAAATTAAAATAAAAAGTTAAGAATTACAATAAATAATTAAAAATTTATAATTAATTGTGATTAATTGAATTAATATTAGATATTACAAATTATATATATGACAGAAGAGAGATAAATAAAATACCAAAAAAAAAATATAGAATTTGAAAGTATTACAGTCATTTGACCTTTATAATTTTTTATTTTTTTGATAAGTCATTTTACCTTTATAATTAACATTGTATTTTGATTTAAAATCATATAAAAAATTTCTAACTATATTTAAATAATAAGGATGAAATATTGCGACCTCAAATCATATTGTGACCTTTATTTAGTTTGTTTTGTTTTCATTAAGAAACAATGACAATGGTGTGCAAGTGTTGGTATTTGGTTTTATTATGTTTTTGACTTCTTTTTTTGAAAAAAAATGTTTGAATGCTGCATTGAATTGCTATATTTCTTTTTTGGGGGCTTATTCTATATATATTTTGATAGTATTATTTAGTCATATAAAAATTATTGCATTTTTTAATTATTTTAGTAGGATCTTACGATCCTCGATCCGATCCGACAGACCCCCAAAACGATCCTGCGTAGGATTCCGATCTTAACAACCTTGGTAGACATGAGTCGGGGTGGGCATTGGCCGTTGGCTCACCCAATCCGCTCTATTCAATTCTATTTTTTAAGGTTTAAAAAGATTATTTTAATCTATTAAATTGAGTTGGACTAATATTTTCAGTATAATATATTAATAGATTGGGTTTGAGATTTATATTTTCAATCTACTCCAGTTAAGCCCGCTATTAAATTAATTAATTATAATATATTAAAATATATATTTTTTGTTGGAATGTAAACTTTATCTTTATTTTATTTTATTTTTGAACGATATCTTTGTTAATTTCATTGAAATTTACATTTGTGGTGATTTGTGATTGAATTTATTTAAGAAATCCTTCAATTTATGCACAAAATTCTTCAATTTATAATTATGTCAATATATTTATTTAAGAAATATAATGTGTAATTAAATTTAATTATGAAATGTTTTAATTTTTTTTTTTTTAACATATAACTCGATGGGTGAATTTGGGATTTATATAATTATTTTTTAGGTCGAACTTGGACAGATGTAGAGGCTTAATGTTAGGATCAAATTGAATTTGAACAGATATAAAATGTCTTATTATACAATATCAGCTCAGCCCAAACCAGACCCGATATATGATATTTGTGGGATTAATTATTACAAATGTCATAACTAAATCATTTACAAGTCACATATAACCTAAAAAAATAAGTTGTAACCAAATACTACATAAGGTATAATAAAAAAATCTTTTGAATCATAACAAAATAATATCATAACCAATGTCACAATGAATCATAATTAACACTACAATATATTTAATGAGTCATAACCAATATTCCAAAATGAAAACTACAAAAATTATAATTAGAGGCATAGGAAACACACCACAAACGGGTATGTACTCTAAAATTTCCCTCAATATATAGATGTAATACAAATATTAATAATTATATATACATACACTTTAAATCTCATTTATATTATCTCAAATGAAAAATGCTTCAGAGCTCAAAATTTTCGAGGCTCGAGTGGCCCGAATTCAAAACGACGTCATTTTGAATTTTTTTTTCCCTCTCTTTTATCTTTGAAACAGGGAAAGAGAGAAGAGAGAAGAAAAAAAGAAAATGGAGGAAGAGAGAAGAAAGAGAGAATAGACGATGGCAGTGCGACAGAGGTGATGGCGGCACGACGGAGGCGATGGCGCGACGGTGATGGCATAAAGGTGGGCGCGACGGTGATGGCACAACGGTGGGTCTCTTCCTCCCTCTTCTCTCAGCAGATCTATGTGTGTATACACACCTAGATTTGTCTCTGCACTATCTTGCTGTAGGTTTGTTTTTGATTTTGATTTGTGGGTTTGTTTTTTATTTTGATTTGGTTTTGATTTGTCTTTGCTCTATTTTGATTTGTTTTTGGATTTGGTGGTTTGTTTTTTTGATTTAGATTTAGATTTTTTTGAAGAGCAAAGCAAAGCAAAGTAGAGAATGAAGAAGAGGAAGAAGAGAGGGGGAAGAAGAAAAAGAAAAGGAAAAAAAAAAAAAAAAGGTGCCAAAATGACGTCGTTTGGGCACCTCGAGCCATTTGGGCCACAATGAATTCGGCTACGTAGCAGGACTATATCTCAAATTTTTCTGTCGAGTTAGAACACAATGACTATACAAAAGTGAATCTTTATTTAGATGCAAGGATACACTCAAGTATACAAGAAGACTCTCAAAGACACCTCACTCTTGGAATTACTCACACTTAAGCACTTGACTCTACTCTTGATTGTTGTGTCTTATCCCTTCCAAATGGGGTCACTTCCCTTTATATAGTCATCCACCTCTTCAATGGATGGTTAGGATCATTTTGATCCAAGGGCTATTATTAACCCTCTAGAATATTCTAGAATATATACATACTTTCCCATATTCTACATCTCTTTAACCTATTCTAGTATATAACAGTACTTTCTATACTTCTAAAATATTTTAGAACCTTTTGGAACCTTGTAGATTTCTCTAGATTTCTATAAGTTTCTCTAATGTTCCGAAATCTTCTACAATGTTCTAAAATCTTTCAGATTTCTTTAGATCTTTCTAGAGTCTTCTAGATCTTTTCGGAGTCTTCTAAATTATTCAACATATGCAATTAATAGCCTAGATAATTCTAGAAAAGTCAATGATGACTTTTAACACTCCCCCTCAGCATTGACTTTTTTATTTGGTTCTTCTTTTGTAGTTAAGCCGAGTTGCTTCCGAAGCTCTACAAACTTTGAAACTCCAAGTCCTTTAGTAAACAAGTTTGCTACTTGGTCATTTGTTCTGTTTGATTTCATCTCTATCTCTCCTTGGATCACCTTCTCTCGAATGAAATGGTAATGTACCTCCACGTGCTTTGTTCTTGCATAAAACACTGGATTCTCAGCTAAATGTATTGCTGGTTGATTGTCACAGTGCAACGATACTCCATAGTCAACTTGCTGGTGTAGATCCTTTATCAATTGTATAAGCCATGTGCTTTCTTGAGCTGCCATTGCTGCTACTCTGTATTCAGCCTCTGTGGTAGATAATGATACTGTAGGTTGTCTCTTACTGCACCAAGGCTAAACACGTATCCAGTAGTCGACCTCCAGTGTCATGGTGTCCCGTATAATCGACATCACAGTAGCCAATTACCTTGCATGCTTTTCCTTTCTTGTACAAAAGACCGAAATCAATTGTACCATTCACATATCAGAGTATTCGGTGAACTGCTTCTAGATGAGGTTTCTTTGGCTTTTGCATATACCAATTTACTACACCAACTGCATATGTAATGTCTGGCTAAGTGAGGGTGAGGTAGATCAAACTACCTACTAGTTGCTGATACATAGTTGCATCCTCCAAGTCTTTACCTTCTTTGGAGCATAACTTGACATTCATCTCCATTGGTGTAGAAACTGGTTTGCACTTAAGCATCCCATACTTCTACAGCAAATATTTAGCATATTTTTGCTAGCAGAGGAATAAGCCTTTGTTACTTTGTTCTACTTCAAGCCCGAGAAAATGCTTGAGTTCTCCAAGCTTCTTCATTTGAAATTGTATTGACAAGTTCTCTTTTGTCCTTTGGATCTCTTCTTTATCATCTCCTGTGATGATTAAGTCATCCACGTATACTAGCATTGTAGCTAGTTTCTCACCTTGAGACTTGACAAATAGGCTCGAGTTCGCTAGTGCCACCGAGTACCCACTTTGTTCTGCTATTTTGCCATACCATGCCCTCGGCGTTTGTTTTAAGCCATATAAGGCTTTCTTTAATTTGTAGACATAAGTTGGATGGACTTTGCTTTCAAACTGTTATGACCCAAACCCGCCCCTATGGGTTTAGCACCGTAACCGGCCAGTAATCCGTGATTACCGAAGGCCTGCTTAACAGTAATAACAGTAATACAAGTCCTCGCTTGAGCATGCATTCCCTCGCTCGAGCGGACTGTAAAACACATGAAAGTACTGGATACACGCATTTCTCGCTCGAGCATCACTTTTCCCGCTCGAGCGGACTGCATGAATTCGTGGAGTTCCCCGCTCGAGCGTGAGTCCAAAATCTGGAATTTCCAGATTTGAACCTCAAGCTCAAAACCAACTTTTAAGGCATCAAATTCAATCCTCTTGGGCTAATTTTCTGGAATACCCTTCAAAACCCATAATATTACATGTTTCAAAGATCAATTTGAGAAATCAAAGCCCAAAAGTAGTTCAATTAAACACCATTTTCAAATAAACTTCAAGAACACAAAGTGTATGAAACATGCATGTGTTCAACCAAATTCAAAGCTACAAATACATGACCAAATGAGTCAATCCTTCCAAAAACATGGTGAATTCATGGATTATAACAATAATATGGACATGTATGCAATAATTTCCATGAAAATAACTCTAAACTTCAAGATATGCACATGCATGCATGATTTAAGCCTCAATTCAACTCATTAAGCCAATTCTAGACTCAACTCACTAAACTTCCAAGAATCATGCAAGATACAACTTAAATGCAAGCTCAAGAAGATGGTTCTCCTACCTTAGACCTTGAATTTCAAGTGTAGAAGCTCAATTATGCAAGACTCCTTCAATTTCTCTTAAGTCTCCAAGCAATTTTCGATGAACTCAAGTTTCTCTTAACTCTCTCTCCCTCTAGTCGGTTTAGGCTCAGAAAATAGAGAACAATTGATGCATCAAATATGTAATAGGCTTCAAACATGAATTGATAAGTGGCCCACTAACATGGCACTAAGATAAATAAGCCAAACTGCTGTAATTTATCATTATTTAACCTAATTTAGTCATACCAAATCAATTTTCAATTAAATATACCATAAAATCACATTAATTCTAATTAACACAAAGCATTAATCAATTTCCGATTCGGCCGCCGATAAGGCCTTCAATTTGCAGTTCAAAACATAAAACATGAACAGATCATTTAACGGTCAACAGATAGAAATACATTTAAACTAATACACTAAATCAATCAGTTCAGATTTCAGTCAATCAGTCAGTCAACATGCTTAATCATAGATTAGCACTAATCAGTGGTAAGGGTTGTCACACAAACCCCTCCTTATAAAGAGTTTGGTCCTCCAAACTCGAGTTACCTTCGTTTTGGAAGAAAACAGGATTCAGTGGGAACAATTCAGGGTACCGTTTCATCATATCGTCCTCCTTCTCCCAAGTGGCATAAACGCCACCATGGTTCTGCCAATCAATTTTCACTAGCGGGATCTCTTTGTTCCTCAACTTCTTGATCCGTCTGTTTACAACCTGAATAGACCGTTCTTCATAAGTGTAGTCATCACCTAGTACTACACGAGTAGGCTCAATCACATGGAAGGGATCCCAAAGGTAATCCCTCAACATTGAAATGTGGAACACGTTATGCATAGGCTCCATTTTAGGAGGGAGCGCTATCTGATACGTTACCGGATTGATCTTTTCAATAATCTCATACGGTCCGACATATCTTGGCGCTAGCTTACCCTTGACTCCAAAAGGAGTCTGGCCTTTCATCGGTGTCACTTTAACAAAAACATGATCACCTATTTCATACTCTCAGTCTCGTCTTCGGACATCCGCATAACTTTTCTGTCGGCTTTGTGCGGTTTTCAATCTTTGCTGAATTAGTTTCACTTTTTCAGTAGTTTCCTGCACAATTTCGGGCCCAAGCAAAGGCCCATCTCCAACTTCTGCCCAGCAAATTGGAGATCGACATTTCCTGCCATACAAAGCCTCGAAAGGCGCCATACCAATGCTCGAGTGAAAACTGTTGTTGTAGGCAAACTCAGCTAAAGGCAAATGGCTTTCCCAATTTCCTTAGAAATCAAGAACACACATTCTCAGTAAATCCTCCAGAGTCTGGATGGTTCTTTCTGACTGGCCATCTGTCTGAGGATGGTACGCACTACTCAGTCTCAGTTCAGTACCCAATGCTGTCTGTAGGCTTTGCTAAAATCTGGATGTAAACTTCGAGTCCCTATCAGAAACAATGGACACAGGCACTCCGTGCAATCTAACAATCTCATCAATATAGATTACAGCCAATTTGTCTGCATTATAGATTGTTTTGACAGGTAATAAATGAGCAGATTTAGTCAGTCTATCAACAATAACTCAAATTGAATCCATACCTTTACTGGAGCGAGATAAACCAACAATGAAATCCATAGTGATATGTTCCCATTCCCACTCCGGTATCGGTAAGGGTTGCAGTAAGCCTGCGGGTCGTTGATGTTCGGCTTTAACTTGTTGGCAATGAAGACATTTCGACACAAAATCAGCAATCTCTTTCTTCATTCCCAGCCACTAGAAATTCAGTTTCAAGTCTTGGTACATTTTTGTATTTCCTGGATGGATAGACAATTTTGAATTGTGGCCTTCTTGCAGAATTCTTCTCTTCAGTTCAGAATCACTCGGTACACACAATCTTCCCTGAAATTTCAACACATTATTCTCAAACTTGAAGTCCGGCCTCGGTTTGTATTCCCGTTCTTCGATGATCTTCCTTACGAAGTCATCTTGTTGTTGTTTCTCTTTAATCTTTTCAATCAGTGCCAGTTGAGCAAAAATAGCGGCTATTGTTCCACCTTGTTTACGCAAAACAATCTCAATTCCAAGTCTTTCAAGGTCACATAGCAATTCTTTCTGCCCGGTGAGTAAACAGGCTAAATTTCCGATTGATTTCCGGCTCAATGCATCAGCAACGGTGTTAGCTTTTCTTCGATGGTACAGAATTTGCAGATTGTAATCTCTTATCAGTTCTAGCCATCTTCACTGTCTCATGTTCAGTTCTTTCTATGTGAAGAAGTATTTCAAACTCTTGTGGTCTGTATACACCTCACATGTCGCCCCATAAAGGTAGTGACGCCAAATCTTCAGTGCAAACACTACTGCAGCAAGTTCCAGGTCATGGGTCGGGCAGTTCTTTTCATACGGTCTCAGTTGTCGGGAAGCATATGCAATAACTTTACCATTTTGCATTAAAACACATCCCAAACCCTTATAAGAAGCATCACTATATACAGTATTACCATCCGTACCTGAGGGTAATGTGAGAATCGGTGCAGTCACTAGTCGAGTTTTCAACTCCTGAAAAGCTGATTCCCTCTAGTCGGTTCAGTCAAATGATGTCCCCTTCTGAGTCAGCTGTGTCAGTGGTAGGGCAATTTTGGAGAAATCTTTGACAAACCTTCTGTAATACTCGGCTAAGCCTAGGAAACTTCGGACTTCGGTAACATTTGTCGATCTAGGCCAGTTCACCACTGCTTCAATTTTCTGTGGGTCAACTGTAATACCATCTTTACTGATTACATGTCCCAAAAACATCACACTGTCTAGCCAAAATTCACATTTAGTTAGTTTTGCATAAAGTTTCTGTTCTCTTAGGGTCTGTAGGGCAATGTTCAAATGACGCTCATGTTCTTCCGTGCTTTTGGAATAAATCAAAATGTCATCTATGAAAACAACTATAAATTCATCAAGGTATGGTTTGAAAATCCTGTTCATAAGGTCCATAAATGCAGCAGGTGCATTGGTAACTCCGAAAGGCATAACAAGAAATTCGTAATGTCTGTACCTCGTTCGAAAGGCAGTCTTTTCAATGTCCCCTATCTTGACTTTCAACTGGTGATATCCAGATCTAAGGTCAATTTTAAAGAAAACTTGGGCACCCTGTAACTGATCAAATAAGTCATCAATACGAGGCAATGGATATTTATTTTTCACTGTGACCTTGTTCAGTTCATGGTAGTCAATGCAGAGTCTCAATGAGCTGTCTTTCTTCTTCACAAACAAAACTGGAGCTCCCCACGGTGAAGTACTGGGCCTGATGAACTTCTTGTCTAACAGTTCCTGTAGCTGAACTTTCAACTCTTTCAATTCAGTCGGTGCCATTCTGTAAGGAGCTTTAGATACTGGCTGTGTACCCGGAATCACATCAATGGTGAACTCAATCTCCATATCAATCAAATCCCCTAGCAAATCATCTGGAAAAACATCTGGGAATTCTCTGACTATAGGAATACTGTTCACATCAGTTTTAGCATCAGTAGGTATAGTCAATACACAACATAGATACCCTTTACACCCCTTTTTAATCAGTTTAAAAGCTTTCATGGATGAAATCAAATATGGGGGAGACACTACTCCAACTCCGTTAAACACAAATTCAGGTAATCCAGGTGGACGGAAAACAACTTGTTTTGTTACACACTCTATGGTAGCATGATATTTTGTTAACCAGTCCATTCCCAATATCACATCAAAGTGATCAATATTCAGAGGCAGTAAATCAATATACAAATGAACATCCCCAACAATAATTTCACATGCAGGGTACAAATAAGCACAAGTCATGGATCCTCCAACAGGTGAAGATACAGTTAACAGATAGTTCATAGGTTTTAGTGGTCTATTCAATTTTCGTGAAAAAGCATGCGATACATATGAATGTGTAGACCCCGAATCAATCAGAACATATGCATTTTGAGTACAGATTGAAAGTATACCTGACACAACGGTCTCGGTATTCTGCACATCTCCCGGTACGAGTGCAAATACTCGGCCTTGCCTCATAGGCTCTTTTCCAGTGGCTTTAGGGTTGGGTTTTGGTACAGCAGTTGATGCTGCGGCGCTGGCTGCAGCTTTACAATTGCCCAGAGGAGTGGAAGGGCAATCTTTAACCATGTGGCCCACCTTGCCACACCTGTAACAAGCACCTGAAATTTTATAACAAACCTTTTTATGTTTTTTACCACATTCAGAACAGGGCGGTATGGAACTATTTCCCTGGCTGGAACTGGTTGTTGACCCCGTATTTTGCTTTTTATTCAAGGGACTGTTCCGGCCTTTCTTAAATTTAAAACCCCGTCTCTTACCATGCCATTCAGACGTTGGTGTTTTAGTCTGTTTCAATGCTTCGATGTTCGACTCGGCCATTATTGCTCAATCAAGAACATCTACATACTTCAGTAGTTTCAGAACATTTATTCTGTCAAGAATTTCTACATTAAGGCCGCCCTCAAACTTCCTGGCCTTTTTGTAATCAGTGTCAACCATGTGCGGTGCATATCTGGCGAGTTCAATAAACTTTGACTCATACTCAGCCACGGACATGGTACTTTGTCTCAACTGTTCAAACTCGGTTACCTTGCGATCTCTGACACATTATGGGAAGTATTTCTGAAAGAAGGCTCCATTAAACTGAGTCCAATACATAGCAGTATTGGTGTTGCGGACCAGCATCCACCACCTTCTGGCTTCTTCTTGTAAGGTGAAAGTAGCCAGTAGCACTTTGTGTGCTTCAAAACATGAAAACACTTCAAATAATTTTTCAGTTTCTAGCACCCACGCTTCAGCCTTCAATGGTTCAAGGCCCCCCTGAAAGGATGGCAGTTTCATTTTACTGAACTTCTGGGTTAAGGCAATTATATCATCATTCACATTCGGTTCCGGCTGTACCGGAGGAGGTGGGGGCTGTTGATTCTGTTGTTACTGTTGCCTTAAAGCTTCGGTCATCAGTTCCACTATTCTTTCTAATCTTGCCATTCTGGCGTCAGATGATTCAGTTTCATCGGCAGTTCTTGCGTTATCCATTTCACTATAGGCAATTATGACAATAATAAACATAGGCAGTTGCATACTTAAACACATTAACACGTATATTCATGTCATGGCCACACACACTTTTCATGCTCATGTAATGTCCTAATTACTTTTCTAGGACATCCTATAGCTCATTCGGACACGCGTGTGTGGTATAACTCGTGGTTTAGTATCGCTCTGACACCACTCTGTCACGACCCAAACCCGCCCCTATGGGTTTAGCATCGTAACTGGCCAGTAATCCGTGATTACCGAAGGCCTGCTTAACAATAATAACAGTAATACAGAGTGTAGGAGCTAGCGAAAGCCAAAACAATAATAAAAGATATCCAATGAGCTGTGACAGTCTGTATGCAAAAAGACTTTTTATAACATATTCACATTCGAAACAAAACAGCATGTACATACGTCATATACAGATATTCGGTTAGGGACCAAATCCCTACCATAACAGTACAGTATAGGTACAGTCTATACAGTATTACAAAAACAGATACAAAAAGGGGAAATCTAAAACACCCCTAGGTAGCCTTAGCTTGAACAGATCTGGAATCTCGCAGTGAGGCACGAAGGTTGGCTTGACAAAACAGGAGCTTAGCCTGACACTCCTAGCAACGGTTCGGTGCCTGTACACCTACATATATATATGAGCAATGAGCTAAAGCCCAGTGAATAACACATGCGTAAAGAGGTTAAGAATGAATGTCCTTTCAGTATTAAAAACAGTCATTTATCAGTATATTAGTCATTCAGAAACTATAACAGTCATATGTGGTACATCCAATAGCAAAACAGTACAGTAGGTCTTAACAGACCGAACAGTAAGTTGATGGCCATCGTATCAGTAAACGGTAGTGGTTCCAAACATGGGAACCGACAGAGATCTCTGTGACAGTAGCAGTACAGTACAGTAACAGTAAATTGCTATGGATGCCACGAATACAATTCACAAATAGGACAAACATTCATTCAGTAAGAAATATCATTTCAGAAAGCAGTACAGTTGTTCATTCAGAAATATTCATGATTGAACATATCTTTACAACATTGTTACTCACAGAGCACTGGGCTATAAGCAGCTAGAGCGTCCTCGGATGCCAACCCTACACAGTTACAGAATGAACACACACTAAGCTACACAGTTGGGAAAATAATAACTTAATCCCTAATTTGCCTCGGTGTGGTTCTACATGAATATCCTCCTTAAGATGCCTTAAACATGTCCTAGGAATGCCTAGGATGGAAAGAGGATGCAAAGATGCAACTTTAAACACTTTACAAAATTTTTAGAAAATAAGGGTCACGCTCAAGCGTGGCTTTCTACACTCGAGCGGACATGCAGACAAAGGTTCCCCGCTCGAGCGTCACTTTCTTCGCTCGAGCGGACTGTAAAACATGGCAATAGTACTGGATGCATGAAATTCACGCTCGACGGGCGCTCGACCCCCCGCTCGAGCGTAAGACACAAGTCCTCGCTCGAGCGTGCATTCCCTTGCTAGAGCGGACTGTAAAACACATGAAAGTACTGGATACACGCATTTCCCGCTCGAGTGTCACTTTCCCCGCTCGAGCGGATTGCATGAATTCAGTGTGTACGCTCGAGCGTGGAGTTCCCCGCTCGAACGTGAGTCTAAAATCTGGAATTTCTAGATTTGAACCTCAAGCTCAAAACCAACTTTTAAGGCATCAAATTCAATCCTCTTGGGCTAATTTTCTGGAAAACCCTTCAAAACCCATAATATTACATGTTTCAAAGATCAATTTGAGAAATCAAAGCCCAAAAGTAGTTCAATTAAACACCATTTTCAAATAAACTTCAAGAACACAAAGTGTATGAAACATGCATGTGTTTAACCAAATTCAAAGCTTCAAATACATGACCAAATGAGTCAATCCTTCCAAAAACATGGTGAATTCATGGATTATAACAATAATATGGACATGCATACAATAATTTCCATGAAAACAACTCTAAACTTCAAGATATGCACATGCATGCATGATTTAAGCCTCAATTCAACTCATTAAGCCAATTCTAGACTCAACTCACTAAACTACCAAGAATCATGCAAGATACAACTTAAATGCAAGCTCAAGAAGATGGTTCTTCTACCTTAGACCTTGAATTTTATAGCGGTCCCGGGTTTACCCCTTGTTGTACAGTGATCCGGACATGTGTCCGTGGATGTTGGTAGTGAGTATTGTCTTGTTTACATCCTTTCCTACTTTGTATTTGAGTTATAGGATGTATTGGGCAGGTTTGTTACAGGTTGGTTGTGTTTGGAAACCAAGTGTTGCTGCCCAGAATTTTGGCTGGTCGCTCGAGCGAGGGTTTGGTCGCTCGAGCGAGGGTTGGTTTTGTGTCTGGTGGCTCGAGCCAGAGTGGCTTCGCTCGAGCGAGCGACTGCGTCTGGCTCAGACCTGAAGGTTGTGTTTCTTCGCTCGAGCGAGCTGGTTCGTCTTCGCTCGAGCGAGCGTCGTACTGCAAATCGGAAAATTTGCACTGTTGGCTCGAGCGAGCGTGTGTCTTCGCTCGAGCGAGACCAGTTTTTGTGTCTGGTCGCTCGAGCGACGGGGTCTTCGCTCGAGCGAGCCTGTTTATATCAGCAAGGCAGCACCGAACTAAACATCACTTTTTCTACACTTCATCTTCTTCAAACCCTTATTTTGAGAGCTTCTCTCTCTACACTTGCACACTCTCTAAGAATTGATCTACCTAGGGTGATTTCCTACCCTAAGGCCTTTGTTAAAAAGCTAGAGGGTGGCTTGGGCTTCGTTTTAATCGGAACAAATTTGGTTTTGGAGCAAGTTGGGTGTTGGGCATCATCTCTTTTGGAGCTCATTCTTTGAGGTAGGGATACCCTACTCCTCTTTATGAGTTTTGTCTTTCAATTTTAGCATTTTGATATGTTGGAAGTTGTTGTGTAATTTTGGGAAACTTTGGGCCATTGTGTAATTTTATAAAAGTTGGGGGTTTTTATCTATGATAAACCTAGAAGCATGTTTGGTATATAAACATGGAATTAATGTTGAAACATTAGTGGAATTGGAACCTAAGGGTTGTGATGTTAATTATGGAGGATGTCCTAATTACATTGATTGATTAATTTGGATAATTAATTGTGCTGATTTGTGATGTATATAATTGTTGTTTATATGCATTGTGTTGTGTTGGAGGAGATAGGGGATGTACTCCACGGTTTAGGGGAAGATAGGGGATGAACCTCTAAACCGGATGTTGTTGGGAGGAGATAGGGGATGAACTCCGTAGATAGAGCGGGTATGCTTATCTAGAAGTGTTGACATAGCGGATATGCTTGTCGTTGGAAGTATTGATATAACTGTTATGTTTATCTTTGATGAAGTGAAAAGTGTTGGCATGAGTGTGTGTCTCATGTGTGATGTTTGGCCAGGTTCTGAGCCAAGGTTATGAAATGGCAAGTAAAAAGGAAAGAAAAGGAAACGAAAGGAAACATAGACTTAAGTGTCTTGGAACTGTGTTATATTATGAATGAATGTAAAAGTGTTGGCCATCTATCAACTGTTAATCTTGTAGTCAATATTCATAATTGGTTTAGTATATTTCTACTGGGCTGTGGCTCACCCTATATGGGAACATCATTTTCAGGTACAGGAAGCATGCCACCTCCAAGGACTTAGCTTGGGAGGCTAGTGGCGGACAGACTTTTTGGTTGTCTTTCCTTTTGTTGTATTACATGTAAATTCAAGCCAAGGGCTTTATGTGTAAATGAGTTAGCACTCTACTTTTGTGTAACCAAGTGTTAACTTGGAAAGCTGTAAGCCCTTAGGGCAGTTGCTTTTGTTGTTAACATGTGATACTTCTTGTAATACAATTCTGGTGAATGAAAGGATGTGGAACTTTATATATATCATGTCTATATTGTTGGGTTTAATGTTATTATTTTGAGGGCGTTACAAATTTCAAGTGTAGAAGCTCAATTATGCAAGACTCCTTCAATTTCTCTTAAGTCTCCAAGCAATTTTCGATGAACTCAAGTTTCTCCTAACTCTCTCTTCCTCTAGTCGGTTTAGGCTCAGAAAATAGAGAACAATTGATGCATCAAATATGTAATAGGCTTCAAACATGAATTGATAAGTGGCCCACTAACATAACACTAAGGTAAATAAGCCAAACTGCTGTAATTTATCATTATTTAACCTAATTTAGTCATACCAAATCAATTTTTAATTAAATATACCATAAAATCACATTAAATCTAATTAACACAAAGCATTAATCAATTTCCGATTCGGCCGCCGATAAGGCCTTCAATTTGCAGTTCAAAACATAAAACATGAACAGATCATTTAACAGTCAACAGATAGAAATGCATTTAAACTAATACACTAAATCAATCAGTTCAGATTTCAGTCAATCAGTCAGTCAACATGCTTAATCATAGATTAGCACTAATCAGTGGTGAGGGTTGTCACACAAACCCCTTGGGTTGCTCCATATATATATATATCTCGATCTATCTCATCGTGTAGAAAAGCATTCTTTACGTCCATCTGCCATAGCTTCCAAGACTTGCTGGTTGCAAAGTGTTATTAGTACTCACACCGTTGTGATCTTTGTTACTGGACTAAACATTTCATCATAGTCCAATCCATATTGCTGTGAGAAGCATTGAGCCACTAGACGTGCTTTGTACCTTTCTATCGATCCATCTATCGGTTTTACGTCCTTGGGCTTAGGAACTAGCTCCCATGTTTGATTCCGTTTGAGGGTTTGAATCTCTTTCTCCACTGCCTGCTGCCATGCTTTGCTTTGGGATGCCTTTTCAAACATCATTGGCTCTGTAATGCTATATTCTTCATACTTTGAATTAGGCTTAAATTATCTTTCCGACCTTCTAAGTTTTGGTTCAATCTCTTCAACCCCTTCTTGTTGGATCAGGCGAACTTCTTTTGGACTCTGGTGATGGACACCTGTTTTCTACTAACTTGAAGATCTTTTTGGTGTCTTTGATAGGTCAGGCTCTAGCTCATCATCACTTTGTGTTAATACTGGCTCCTTGATGATTTCTAAACCAGGAGGTGCCTCTTCCTCTTATCTTTGCTCCCCTAGTTTTTCTTGTAACTGATCTTCTAAATTTCTAAAGTCTGGCAATGGTACATCTTGTGAAGACCACCAAGATGAGGCTTCGTCAAATACAACATTCCTCGAAGTGTAGCAGCGGCTAGTTGTGGGGTTACAACATTGCCACCCTTTCCTTTGACTGTCGTAGCCCACGAAGATGCAACGAATTGCCTTCTTATCGAATTTGCTACGTAGATAATTTGGCACAAATATGTAGCAGACATATCCAAATACTTGAAAGTGACTTAGTGTGGGTTTTGTGTGCCGTAACTTCTGGAAGGATAAGACCAACCCCAAACTTGCCTGCGGTAGCCTGTTGATCACATGAGTTGTTGTCTTCATACATTTAGCCCAAAATTTGCTAGGCACATTTTTAGCATGTAGCATGCTATGACAAGTCTCTGCAAGATGCCTATTCTTTCTTTCAGCCACTCCATTGTGTTATGGAGTACTTGAGCAGGTAAACTGATGTCGAATTTGGCATTCTCTAAGATAGTTAGAGAACTCATTTGACGTATATTCTCCTCCATTATCTATTTGCAAGCATCAAATCTTCTTTCCAAGCTCACTTTCAACCTTCTTACGAAATTATTTGAACTTGGCTAGAACTTCAGACTTCTCTTTCATAAAATACACCCACACGTACCTTGAGAAGCCATCAATAAAGGTCACCATGTAGCGCATTCTGTTGATTGATGCTTGCTTTACCGGTCCGAAGACATCTAAGTAGATAAGCTCTAAGGGTTCCTTAGCTCTATACTTTGAATCTTCATATGGTAACTGATGTGCCTTACCATACTGACATCCGACACAAATTGTATCTTCTCGAATATCCAGTTGAGAAGGGCCCTTGAGCATAGACTTCTTCATCATTATTTTTAGCTTGTGATAGCTCACGTGACCCAAGTATGCATGCCAGAGTTCTGTAGTCTCATTTACGTAGGCTGATTCTGTTGACATTACGTAGATAGGCTCCAACTGTCTTCCCTACATGACAGGAGTACCAAATAACTTAACCTTCTGGTAAACCTTCACATTCTCTGGGCCAAATAACACATAGTTGTCCGAGGATGTGAGTTGTGAGACTGATAACAGATTCTTCTTTATCCTTGGCACGTGATAGACGTCCTACAGATGTATTTTGTTAGAATTGAAGCGAGGAGTGATGATTGTCTTACCAACATGGGTGATCGGCAACCTTGTATTATCAGTGGTCACTATTACTCGGCCTCCTTTGTACTTAGACATGCTAGACAACTTCTCCTCGTCACCAGTCATGTGATTAGAGCATCCTAAATCAACGATCCAATTATTGTTGTAGTTGATTGCTCCAGTTTTAGACTTCGTCACAAGAGCCGACTTATTAGGCTCAGACACAATCGTACACACAACCATTTCACTAATGGTTGGATTGTGCTGTTCTTGCACTTCTCGTGCATCAAAGTCTATTTCTTTAGAGCAATATGTCTCATTAGAATTGAATATTGCAAATGATGCTTGGAAGTCCCATTCTTCCTCACTGTTGTCTTGGTGACTTTTGGATGTCACCAAGTTACCTTCTTCTTACCTTCTCTTTGAACAACAATCTTTTGCGTAGTGACCTCTCTTTCCATATTTGTAGCACTTTATGTTACACCGCCATGGTGCTGAGGATTGTCGATCATGGTTGTTGCTGCCAAATTGAGCTCCCTCTGTTTGAGAGCTCCCATCATATTGCTGTGATTTGGCATGTTCTTCATTTTTCTTTGGCCTTGTAGAGTTAGGCTGTATTCGTCCACCACGTCTTCGTCCACCCCTTTTTATTATTATTACTGAAGAGTGCCTCCTCTTCAGTCTTCAATGAGACCCCAGCCATTTACTTGCATAGGCTTTCTTGATTGGCCAATAAATTCTCCAACTCTATAAGAGATAGTTGAATTGGTCAACCCCTTATAGCTGTGATGAATGCATTATACTCGGGCCTTAACCCACGTATAATGATCCTCCTCATTCTTTCCTCATTAATATTTGCTTTAGGACCTAGATCTGAAATTTCATGACATAGATCCTTAATTTTTGTGAAATATTCACTTATGAACTTATTTCCTTGAGTGGTAGACATCAAATCATTTTCTAGAAATTGGAGCCGGGCATCATTTGTTTTTGAAAACAATGATGCAAAGGTGTTCCATGTTGCCTTGGGTGTGTCATCATTTCTGATACGCTCGAGCAACTCATCCTCTATGGTTGTCTTGAGTACGTACATTACCTTTCCGGCCTTGATCTTCTATTTCCGAAGTGCCTCGACATTTTCCGTGGAAGGTGGTGTAGTCTCATTTCCATTAACAACCTCCCACAAATCCTGTCCTTCAAGGTAGGACCTAATGCGACTCTGCCAACTCTGGTAGTTGTTGTTGTTGAGCCTTGTGACTCCACTCGTTGTGTTTACAAGATCTACCAGCGTGACTTGGTGTGATTGTCCTGCACTTTCACCAAGTAAGTGTGGTCTCTAATCCACAAGCTTCACAGTCTTAAGTTGTGCACAATCAACTCAAGAAAACGGTCCTTGACCAACCTGACTCTAATACCAAATTGTTGAGTTAAAACACGACGGCTATACAAAAGTGAATCTTTATTTTGATGCAAAGATACACTCAAGTATACAAGAAGACTCTCAAGGACACCTCACTTTTGAAATCACTCACACTCAAGCACTTGACTCCACTCTTGAATGTTGCGTCTTATCCCTTCCAAATGAGGTCACTTCACTTTGTATAGTCATCCACCTCCTCAATGGATGGCTAGGATTATTTTGATCCAATGACTATTATTAACTCTCTAGAATATTCTAGCATATACATATACTTTCCCATATTCTAGAACTGTCTAACCTATTCTAGTATATAATAGTACTTAAAATATTCTAGAACCTTCCGAAACCTTCTAGATTTCTATAAGCTTCTCTAATGTTCCAAAATCTTCTATAATATTCTGCCTCCGTTTGGGAAGTGGGCTGGCTCTTTGGCTTTTTGACTTTTTTGGCTATATGAGCATGGGCTCAAAAGCTTGGTTTGGGAAGGGCTCTTTTTGGCTTTTTGGCTTTTTTGGCTTTTTTTATGAGAGAAGAGTGTAATGATTATGGGGTTGGATGTGATATTTTGTCTGTTGTGGCTCATGAGCCTGTTTTGTCTTTTGTGGCTCATGAGCCACTTGAGCCCTTCCCAAACGGACCCTCTAGAATCTTCCGAATTTCTTTAAATCTTTCTAGAATCTTCTAAATTATTCAACATATACAATTAATAGGCTAAATAATTCTAAAAAAGTCAATAATGACTCTTAACAGTGTCTATGCACCTACATAAGCACAGCTAAAAGTACCAACTGGTGAGAACTATGTAAAGCATACAGTAAGCTTCCGTCTAGTTCTCTTGAGTTCATGATCATGATTTAAATTAAAGATTGAACTTCTCTTCAAGTCATGATCTGAATTGAACATTGTCGTCTGATTTTGTGTAATCTGTCATATGCCTCGTTCCGTTAATATGAATTAATCATTTTGTAAAATCTTAAATTAAATCAATTTGATAATTATATTTTTTTAATTTATCATGTTTATCACATAAAAAGATAAATAGCCTATTTTTTAAGATAAATATGTCATATGTTATTTTTAGACATAAATATAATAAATTAAATTAGTTATAATTGTCAAATTGACTTAATTTTTTATGTGAATAATATATAAAAACATCTAATAAAACAAGTCATTTAAATTATTGAATCGAAATCAGTAATGTTAGGTATCATGAAAAGTCTTTCATGAAAATGATCATGAAAGATTTGTGACCTTTAGATTACATATAGAATAAAACACCACACACTAATCAAGGTAATCTAAGGGTCACAAATCTTTTATGATCATTTCATGAAAAAATTTTCATAATCCCTAACATTTCTCAATCGAAATATATAATAAGTCTTACAGACTATGACATTACCTTCCAGTCAAAATCATGAACTCCAATCTAGATCACAAACAGGAGGAAAGACATATATATTTAAAGCATAAACAGCCGTACATCATTTTAATAAACTTATACATGAACTTAAATACCATATCCAGACCGCTAATCTTTGTCCAATACATCATTTTAATAAACTTATACGGCAATTAGCAGTTTAATTAAGCACTGCTAAATCCAACTTAATTATTTATTATAACAACAACAGACCAAAAAAAAAAATTAATTAAAAACTACTACTTAAATATACGAACAAGCGCAAGCACATTTCTCTATTATTATACAAAGACTCCTATTTGTAAACTACAACCTTATACTAAAAAAGATTTATAATATCCACTACTGTCTCTCCTCCACTCTTCTTCATCGACTATTCATTCACCGTCACACTATAGGACTATCTACTCTTATTATATAACATTCCTTTTATGTTCTTCTCTATTGGAGTATAATATATATATATTGATTGGTTGTTACTTAAATTTTAATAAAAAACTGGGTTTGAGTCTCCAGAAACCATGATCTCCGAGGCGGTCCATAGCCTTGCAGCTTCGGTTGGGTTGGATCCTAATTTGGATGTTGAAACTTCGTTGCAATCCGCGAAGTACTTTCCACTCACGCTTTCAAGCCTCGCGTGAGTCGCAACGTAGCAAGTCGTCGCAGCAGCCTAAACCAAATTTCAATTGCTCATCACAACAATTGCATAACTAAACTATATGTACTTATTTTGTATTTGATCAATCAAACACTAGAGAGAGAGAGAGAGTAATTAACGACCATTACCTGTGGAATTGTCTTCAAGAACTTGGAAGCCAAGAAGAACACGAGATCTGCATATTCTAACACTTTGAATTTTAGGACAGGACTCAACTAGATGTATATGTAATTGTTCATACACTTGAATGAAACTGAGAGTTTTATAGAGTGGTAGTGAGTGACCTGTAATAAGGCCTTCCCGATCTCTGGTGAGTCTAGTCCTCACAATACCTGGATGAACGCAATTCACCGTAACGTTTGCTTCCATTTCCTGCAACATTCTAAGAACAATTAATTCAATATAAAATGACAAAAATAAATTTTTGATAAACAACAATTTTTTTTTTTTTTTTTTTCATTATCAACTCTTTACTTTCTGGTTAGAAAATTTGAACAGAGATTTGAAAAAGAAAAGAAAAAAAATGTGTGAAACTAGATTAAAAATAGATATATTTTATTCATATTTTATCTACATTTTTCATTTCTCTTTTCAAATCTTTCTTTAAATTCTCCAACCAAACACAAGGTCGTTGGCGGATTCTATTTGAGATTTGTAGGATCCATATTGAAAAAGCATTTTGCATAAATTTTAAAATTAATCAATATACCTAAACTAACTCAATATTCAGTCATAAAAAAATATGGGTACTCGCTTCGGTTCAAAATTTGAACTAAAGAGAACTATTTGAGTCCATGATGAACCCAACAAGTATAAACAACCCATCCAGTCTAGATTTTAGACGGAACGGAATCCTCCTCTAAAAATAATTAAAATAATAATAATAGTAATAGTTACCTTGAGTCTGTGAGAGAGCTCCGTGGTGTGCAAAACGTTAGCGAGCTTGGAGAGAGCATAAGCACGTGTCGCATCGTAATGACTGTCGCAGACCAGACAAATTATCAAAGCAAAGTCAAACTGAAATTTCATTTTCACCTCATTTATCAGTAGTGACTCGTCAATTTCCCGATTTCCTAAATTTCTCTGTTCAATCCATATTGACCAACACACCTTTTGTTTCTAGTTATCAGATCGAGACAACGAATCACGTCACCGGAAAACCATCCGTGAATGCTCGACGACACGTTCACTATACGACCTTCAACTCCGGTAGCCTTTGCCGTTTCGATCATTTTTCTCAGCAACAGTTTCGTCAACAGAAAATGACCTGTGAATTTTCAAACACACGCACAAAAAAAAAAAAAAGAAGAAGGAAGAAGAAGCCTCTGAATTCACGATACAATTACAAACGCAATTGTACATTTTACTGAAATTTACCTAAATAATTGGTAGCGAAGGTCATCTCTACTCCATCGTCGGAGATAGCGTGCTCGTGTGAGAACTTTCCGGCGTTGTTTCTGAGATCAATCAAAATCAAACGGAGTTTAGATTAACACACACAAAGATAGATACATACATGCATGAATGTGTATACTTATGGAGTTACATGAGGAGATTGAGAGGCGAATCGAGAGATTCGAACTCAGCGACGAAGCTTCGAACTGAACTAAGAGAACTAAGATCAAGAGCCATAACGACGATCTCCGATTCAGGAAATTCCGATACGATACGAGCCTTAGCTTCCTCTGCGGCCTTGAGGCTCCGAGCCGGGAGGATGAGCCGCGCGCCGCACTTGGCTAACACACGAGCAGTCTCAGCTCCGATCCCTGACGTGGCGCCTGGTGAACCACACGATCAAACAAGCACGTGAGAAAAAATACTTTTTTTATTTTTTATTTTTAAACTCGTGCGCTTGTACTCTCTCTGCTTACCTGTAATGATGGCGGTGAGGGAGCGGAGATCCGGGGAGGTCTCGGTGACTTGCTCGGCGGTGGACTTGGAGCCGTAGCCACTGGGGCCGATTGAGCCGATCAGGTATTTTACGGTTTCCAGCATTTTCATCGTTGAATTATTTTTTAAAATTTTGTTTGCTTATTCACGGTCTAGTAGTTTTTCTGTTGATGGAAAGCAAAGTACGTATATGCAGTTTGCAGTAACTGAGACAAAAGTTATAGATAGGAAGGCGTGGCTTTTGTCACCGATTTCAGGCCGTCTGCATTTACTTTTAGAGAGAGAGAGAGACAGAGAGAGAGAGAGAAGGCGGGGATTTGGTTAGTCTGGTTACAAACCCAGAGAGAGAGAGATAGTTTGGTTAGGAGGTAACGAGGAAGAGTGGATGTAGGTGAGAGTTTTATAATGACGAATGTTATGTATTAATTGATAATGTCCTCTAATTTAAGATGTTTTTAATATTTGTGATTTGTATAATGAATAGGGTTAATAATAATGTTATAACTAGTGTTAATGCACTAGTTAGTACAGGAAGTTGGATTGGAGTGTGTAGGGCTTAAAATAGTTATAAAAAATAAAATCAAAATTTTAATGTAATAAAATAAAATGTCACATTTAACTTATAATTATTTTATTTTTTCTCTTATAAAATTAACAAAAGTCAAAAAACCTATTACAAATAAGACTTTTTATCCCAAATAAAAATAATCAAAAAATTAAAAAGCTAATCCACATCGCAAATGCAGTCATAAATTAATAACTAATGGTGCTAGTAGGGTTAAGGGGTTTTTTTTTTCAAAAATGTTTAAGACCCCCTTTCCCCCCACCCCCTTTGACCCCTTCTCTTTTTTGATTGGCTACTTTTTTTTTTTTTTTTTTTTTTCCTTCTCTTTCAATCACCACCCGCCACGTGTGTGTAGGGGTGGTGGGGGTGGTGATTGGAGGGGGTCTCTATCAATGCTCTTTTTTTTTTCTTTTTTTTTTTAATTTTAGAAGGTGGAGGGCTTGACTCTCTACAAAATGGGAACTTCACTCAACATAACTTGCACTAAATGCTCAGGAACCCCAGCCATCCAAACTCTCTTGTCTGGATCTTCCTTGGCCATTTGTGCCAAATGATGAGGCATAACGTTGCCACTCCGTCGCGTGTGCGAAACACAGAAACTCGAAAACTGCTTACTACAATAGATGTTGTAGGAAATGACCCAAACGAAGCACCAAGATGACCATCCTCTCTAATTGCCTTCACCACAGTAAGGGAATCACCTTCTAATTGAATGTTTGTTAACCCCAACTCGGCTGCAAAATCCAGTGCCTTGACAGCCGCAATAGCTTCAATACAATCTACCTCCATCCATGTTGGGATTTTCTCCAATAAAGCTGCAATAGGCACTCCTTTTTTATCACGAATCATGACCCCCACTCCACAGGCCTTCTGCCTCTTGAACATGGCGCCGTCGAAGTTCACTTTAAGAATTGCCCCAATCGGCGGTCTCCACTTCTCATTTCCATGAACCACT
Organism: Camellia granthamiana; assembly: GCA_036172215.1. Lineage (NCBI taxonomy): Eukaryota > Viridiplantae > Streptophyta > Magnoliopsida > Ericales > Theaceae > Camellia > Camellia granthamiana. Next base: position 66,199,708 of record CM069916.1, on the reverse strand, counting down.
GAAATACCACGCAATGTGGATTGTGCCCTCTCAAAATCTCGCACTAGGTCGCACTACCATTTGAACGGTCGCAGCAGCCGAGTGAATGACATTACTGAATAGAGCTTGATTCCGCAATGACCACAAACTCCAACAAACTGCGAAAAACAAACCCATTGTAGCCTTATCAGTCCTACACCCTACTTCATATGCCCAGCCCATAAAATCCCCACCAGCACCTTAATCAAGCACAAATGGTATCGGACTTTGATACCAAACCTCCCTCACCCTCAAAGAACCCCATAAACAGTGGATTAGCATTTCTGCTTCAACCCCACAGCCATCACACATATCCTCTGTCAATATATGCCGATGCCGAAGAACTGATTTAACCGAGAGAATATTAGAAACAACACTTCCACGCAAAAACCTTAATCTTATTGGGAATTCGAAGGCTCCATACTCTCTTAAGAGCATCAATACGTTAAGATGGAGGGATAGGATTACATATTTGTCATTCATTTATTATTGTTTATTGAAATCAATTTTTTTACGTTGTATTTGGGTAGAGAATTAAAAAAAAAAATTTTGAAAAGAGAAAGAAAATAAAAAAAAATACGTAAAACTATGTGAAATATAGATATATTTTATTCACATTTCACTTACTTTTTTCTTTTCTCTCTTTTTTTCAAATTCTCCAACCAAACACAATGTTATGTCTACTTTGGGGATTGAGATTTGTTGTTTGAGTTTGTGTACCCGTTACGGATCTCATTTTAACAATAATGTTATATTTTTTTAATTTATCGCCTTTAAATGATCTTTAATGATGTGGTATTTAGTTTAGATCTCACATGATAAATATTTGACAAATTAAAATTTAACACTTGTTAGACACATTATTAGGGATAATTTTTAGAGAAAATTGGTGATAAATCTAATCTAAAAAGTGTATAAAGTATTAGATTTAGTGGATTTTTTTTATTAATTAGAGATCTATCATTTGTGAAATAGTTTGGTGAGAAATTTTTTTATTGATTTTAGAGTACATTTTGTTATTTTTTTATCTATTGACTTTTTTGACTATCTGTTCAAATTTATATCTATCTGTTCAAATTATTTTTCTATCTGTTCAATTTTTTTGACTATGTGTTCAATTTTTTTCCCCTTATTTGTTCAAAATTTTACTATCTGTTGAAATTTACCACCCGATCTGTTGAAATTTTACTATCTGTTGAATTTTATCTATTAAAAGAGAATGAACAGTAACTTTTTTTTTTTTGAACTAAGAGATTTGCAAGCCAGTATATGTTGCAATCATCATCATCATTATCATTATCAACAATAACAATAACAACAATAACAACAATTCTTTCTCACTCCTCATCTTTCTATTTTTCATTCTATCTATAGAAATGAACAAAACAAAACAAAATAAACGAACAAAAAGAGAGAAGAGAGAGAAAAAAGAAAGGAGTTTTTTGAGCCTCAAGCACACCTCTAATCTCCACAAACCAATTTCTTTCTCTATCTGTTCAAATAATTTATGTTTCTCTCTATCTCTCTTCACAAACCCAGTTCTCTCTCTCTCTCTCTCTCTCTCTCTCTCTCTCTCTCTCTATCTGTTCAAACAATTTATGTTTCTCTCTTTATTTCTCTCTCAACAAACCCAATTCTCTCTCTTTATCTGTTGAAACTTTCTTCACTCTATTCCAATAACTTTTTCATTGATTGCAACTTCGATCTTTGTCCGATCTAAAAACTTCGATCTTCATAATGTTCATCAAAATCTTTCATTCATTCAAAGATGAATCTGGGGAAAAAAATTACAGATCCTCATTTTCAGCACCAGGCAACACATTGTAAAATAATATACATTTCAAAGTAATAAATATATTAAACAAAAAATTAACCCATAAAAAAAAAAATCAATATAAAAAAAGCTTGTAATTCTTCAAATCCCATTTAGTTATTTTGATTTAGTTCGAAACCCAATCATGAAATAGTACCAAAATTACACATACACAAAAAAGATTTTAAAAAAAAGGGTATATTTAAATATAGTAATATGAAATCCAAGGTCCCAACTATGACCTTTGGTATGTCCATTATGGAAACACAATATAGTGTCGTAGAAATTTAAATGCCATTTCAATAGCAATTAACTTATCTCAAATATATAACACCAATGGATGTTAAGAACAAAGAGGAAATATGAATAAGAAGAATATAGATCACATACTAGCACCAAATCTGAATTTTCGTCGCAACCTCTTCACTACTATTGTTGGTGAGTTACATCGTTGGATCGGTGTTGTGGACTTGGGACTGAAGAACCTCTAAGTTGATCTATGTGGTTCTCTGAAGAACCTCCTTGTGCAAAATCGGCTTGTGTTTTGAAGGCTTCTGAATAACAATAAAAAGTTCTAGAAAGAGAGAGAGAAAGAGTGTTCAGAAGACAAGTTCGATCAAACCTTTTGGATTTGTAGGTCTTTGAAGACACTAGCCGTAACTGAGGCAGATTTAGAGGTGTTTGACCCAAGGTCAACTGTAGACACCCCATTTTGACCGGCCCTAACACTTGGACGTTTTCTTTTGATTACTCATGATGAAAACAAGAATGTGTTTCTCATATTATTCTTAGTAAGAAATATGAAATTTGTACTTCACTACTGACCCTAAGCCTATTTTGGCTAAGTGTTCAAATCCTATTCAAAACTCTCTTTCGAAATTTTCTTTTCGCGCTTTGTTTCAAATATTTTGTAGTGTTCCGAGACTCATTTTTAAACTTTAAAATGAAACATTTTCTTAAGAAATTGAGCAAAGAATAGTGTGGAAATAAGAGAAAATGACGAGAATTGTGTCCAAAAATCCTGTTTCTTGCAAAACAGTCAGCTACGACCAATATTTTGGCCAGCCAACCAACTTAATTGGTCGGCCGACTAATTTGCCCAAAAGCAGGTAGTTTCAGTAGAATTCTTGTTGAAATCTTTTAGGTTATATCAGTTCAGATCTTTTGTTGATACATTCATGCACGAGATGCACCTAATTATCCTCATTTGGCCTCCATTGTCTAAAGAGGGATTGTCTTTTACCCCAAAAAGAGCATCTAAGGCAACCAACCTTATCACTCCATCATCCATGTCTCCCACTTCCTTGACTTTTCTTTTAATTCATTATCTATATGGATGATCAGAATGTATCAAAGGAGAGGAGGGATGAATTGAGAGAATTGAATTAAGAGAGATATAAAGAGAGATATAAAGAGAGAAAAAGAGAAGTTAAGCTTTGAGCCAAAACTCATATACACTGATATATCAAGTTCTATATACGAAAATCATCCCAAGAATTCTGATATAGCCATATTCTTGAGCTTTAGTCCAAAAGAGAGTGAGTGTTTTTTAAAGAGAAGAAAAACAGAGTTGTATAACTCTCTCCTCACACACATACTGTTAAACCATCCAAAAACACCATTCTAACTAGAATTTTGAATTTTCAAATTGAGGATTGAGAGCACGCTTCCTGAACTTGAAGGTGATCAAAAGGAAGTTTAGAAATCAAATCCTTTTCTCGGAAGATAAATTTTGCACAGTTTTTATTTTCTTGTATTTCTTGCATTTCCTTTTTTATATTGCTTTTCGTGCTTCAATTTCATGTTATAAACCTGTTAGAAGCTAACTGGAAGTGATTAGTTAAGCCAGTTGCATATTTTTCGTTTGTTTTTCTGGTATTTGAACAAAACAGAGTTTTTGCCCTGGCCTGATTAGCCGGCTGGCCAATTTATTGGTTGGCTGGCTAACTTTTTGGTTAGCCAGCTCATCTTTTGGCCGGCTATCCATTTTCTCCTGGCACTACAAGAAAAAACACTTTCAGCGACTAACATTTTGGTCGCTAAAAGTACCATATTTGGTCGCTAAAACCTTTTCGCGACCAAAATATGTTGGTCGTGAGTTGGTCGCTAAAGCCTCGTCACAAATAGTTTTCTACGACCAAAAAAGCCTTTGGTCGCTAAAAGTGACCATTCGCGACCAACTTTTTAGGTCGCGGAAAGTCCAATTCATATTAGCCAAAAGGGAACTTTTAGCGACCAAAAAAAGTGACCATTGGCGACCAACTTTTTTGGTCGCAGAAAGTCCAATCATATTAGCCAAAAGGGAACTTTTAGCGACCAAAGATAAGTTGGTCGCCAAAAGTCAGCGCCTTGACCCAAAAAAAAAATTCTTTTGTGCTGCCTGGGACTTGAACTCCTAACCAAGGAGTCACCATGCACCCAATCCACTCTGCCAATGACATGCTTCTTATTCATATTTGGCAGAGAAAATATATAACCCATAAAAATTGGGTTATATATTATTTTATAAAACTTTTAATGCCTAAACAGAAAAATAACATGTAATTACAGTAGTATTCTTTTTTTTTAAAATTTATCCCGCCATAACTTTCCGCGATCAACTATTTTTTTTGGTCGCCAAAGGGTAATCTTCCGCGACCAAAAAAGCCTTTATTTGCCAATAGGTATACTTTCTGCGACCAACTTTTTTTTTGGTCGCCAAAAGGTATACTTTCAGCGACCAAAAAAGCCTTTGGTCACCAGTAGGTATACTTTCTGCGACCAACTTTTTTTTTGGTCGCCAAAGGGTATACTTTCAGCAACCAAAAAAGCCTTTAGTCGCCAATAACCGTTTGGGGACTTACCTTTTTAGCCAATTAGTCAAAAAGTTACTAAATTAGCCAAAAAGCCAACCACTCATACCAAAAAGTCAAAGATTCTCTTTTCTCTCTACTTTTTGCACATCTTTTCGTAATTAGCCAAAAAGTCATCCCAAACATACAAGTTTTTTTTACCTACCTTTTTAGTCAAATAGCCAAAAAGTTACTAAATTAGCCTGTTCCCAAACGAGGCCTAAGTATACTTTCTGCAGCCAACTTTTTTTTTGGTTGCCAAAGGGTATACTTTCCACGGCCAACATTTTTTTGGTCGCCAAAAGGTATTCTTTCCGCGACCAAAAAAGCCTTTGGTCGCCAAAGGGTATACTTTCCGCGACTAACATTTTTTTGGTCGCCAAAAGGTGATCTTCCGCCACCAAAAAAGCCTTTGATTGCCAATAGGTATACTTTCCGCGACTAACTTTTTTTTTTGTTGCCAAAAGGTGATTTTCCGCGACCAAAAAATTGTGGTCGCCAAAAGTTAGATTTTAGTCGCAGAAAGTGGACTATTTGCGACCAAAAAAAATAGGTGGTCGCTAAAATTGTTTTTCTTGTAGTGTGGACAGAACCTAGCAGTCTCTTGGATGTCGAGCAGAACAGTCTCCGAAACCTCATAAAGGAAAAACGATAGTGGTTTGTGCAGCAACAGAGGTGGTGGTAAGGAAGTAGGATAAGAAGATGATAATGATGGTTAGGAATGTAAGGAAAAATGATAAAACTGAGCTTGCTGATCGAAACTGACCAAAATTTTAGTTTTCGGTCTGTTTTTATAATATACAGTCTGTTTTGGTTTTAAAACTTTTTATACCGATGCAAATCGAACCAACCGAATATTATATTTAAATATTTTTATATTATAATTTCTTAAACATTATATGAGAAGTAACTAATATAATACACTTTTGTGATATAAATTAGGGAGAAAAACATTTATAGAGCAATTTTCATATATTTTCTTTATTTATTTTCAATGTAAAATTTTATAATCTACTATAAAACCTTTTAAAATTTCATGGAAATTCCTCTTCTATGTCAAACCCACAAAACCAGTAAAACCAAATCGTAGCATACGCTATGTATCGATTTCTCAATAATAAAAATCAAAAGGATCGGTTCAGTGCTAAATATACTCTCAGCACCGACCGAACCGAACCGTTTACACCCCTAATGATGGTGGTGGTGAGAAGAAGACGATGATGGTGGTGGTATTGAAGATGATAATGATGGTGGTGGTGATGAATCCAAAACCTAGCTCGGTTAGAGAGAGAGGAGAAGAGACTGAATGAGAGAGGAGAGAGAGAGAGAGAGAGAGAGAGAGAGAAACTCGTAAGAGTGAGAGAAAGAGAGAGATAGATAGAGAGAGAAGTGGGTTATGATAAAGGAATTTTATATTTGTAACAGATATCGTGTAGAATGGAAGGGATAGTTTTGTCATTTGACAGAAACATGTCCTCATTGACAGAAAAGTTTAGTGCGAGGATCTTTCACCAAAAGAAATTTAAATTTAGACTTTTCGCTTGAGCACCCTAGTTTTTAAGGGTGATAAATTAGGTGTCTCAAACATTTTTCTCATTTTAATAACTTAAATTGTTCATTTTTTAGATTATAATGTGTAAATCATTCTTACAAAAGAATAAATGAATTAATTAATTAATCTGACAACTGTAACAACGCTAGTTTATGGCATCTGTCTCCCAAAAATATATAGTCTAATTAATAATATTTGGTGTTTATTTTTTTGCAAATAAATATCATAAACTAATATTGCTATAATTATTAGATCGATTTGATTATTTTCATCAATGATCAAGTTCTGATAAAAAAATAATAATAATTTAAATCATTAACATGGGACACATTGTAAGCTTCACGAACACAAACAACATCATCTAATCTACAAAGTCTTGAGTGAAGAGAATCTAGAAATTACGTTGACCCTACTGTTACAGTTTGTCCACCTAATAAATATAACAAAAAAATTTAAATGACTTAAATACCCTTAACTAAGAGCATCTCCAATGGTTTTCCATTGTAGTTGTCATTGCTATAATTTGGTAGTTGGATATGAAAAGTGGTGTTCTGATTGTTGAATACGCTAGCTGCTAAATTTGACAAATGCCAAAACTTATGCTAAATTTGACACAAGTTTTGGCAACTGCCATATGTGTCATTTCGTTCCCATCAACCATTTCCTTCCCTCTCTCCATTTTTTCTTCATATTTCAGACTATTTCAACAACAGCAATGCTACGCACATGGAAGATCAAACACAGAACCAAACACAGGACAACCAGCTAGACGATTAGAAGACGATTAGAAGACTCTACAAAGTTGGTTGAGATTTTCCAAAATGGCTTATGACCATTAAAGTATCATTTGCTATAATTTGGCAAAAATTGCCAAATTATAGCAATGGCAATGTTATTATAGCATTTGCCATTGGAGATACTCTAAGTATTTGAATTTATCAAGTTATCCTACTTTTCTCTTATTTGGACAACCAAAACATTAATCTCTTAAGGCCTTAAAATTAATGAATTAATGACCGGGTAAACCTCTAATGACCCATTAGATGACTTGAGCTCAGGAATTTAGATATTATCTTCATGAGGGAGGGCGAAAATAAAAATAATTTTTTTTCACCACATACACAAAACACATGTATGTACACTATGATATATATATATATATAAATTATATATATACATAGAAAAAAATTTAAAAATCATAGGAGCAATTTTTAATAAGATGAAGTTTTTTTGGTGCAAAATAGAAAAAGAATGCAACATGGGAGAAGAATAAGATATGTATTTTTTTATTCTAAGGGACCATTATATATATAAAATGCAATATACATTTTTAAAATGCCATGGCAAATAATATTTTTCACAGAAATAGGAGGGCTATGGCCCCTCATAATTTTTTTCCTAGTTCTGTCCCTGTCTTCAGGTCATTATCGCTTAATTAACCTATAGCTCGACTTTTCGTGCTCTTTTCGGGAGACGATAAGCCTTACAGTTTGGACTCCCATGGTTCTGAATCTGATTCCACAAGTGCAATGTGAAATAGATAAACACCAAAGAGTCCAAATTCGGCAAACCTTTTCGAAAATCAATTTTGAATCAAAATGCCAAAAATGGACTGCTTTGCAAGATACATAGTCGCCACCTAAATATTTTAGAAAAATTTAGGAAACCTCGTGGCTCATGCCAAAGGCTACGTGTCCATCATCACCAAGATTGTCTCGGCTCGGGAACTTAGGTACGAGAGGGGAAGGTCATGAATTAAGCACCCCTACTTGCCTGATCAAAGATCGGCTTCTACTAATCATGATGTGAATCTTATTTACATTATATGCTCTTGTTCCAGTTATTAGGCTAATCATTACTATGTGATGCGGACACAAGTATAGACTATTTTGTCAAAATTGGAACATTTGATTTTATGTTTGTTTTTTAAAAGAGTTTGTGAATGTGTCACTTGAAAAAGTGGGCTCAAATGTACATTAATCAAACTATCCCAATTCAAGCAACTACCCTTCATCCACAATCATTCAAATAATTTATCACTTAAGCACCTAGCCTCACGGTGAACATGCTTTGACATGGTAACAACTACACTCATGCGATATGCTAAAACAAATAAAAGCTCACCTAGTACTCCAAGCCAAAAAAAGATGACAGAGTTAGAATAATGCATGATCCTAACTATGCAATATGACTAATGCAACGCATGCAATATGCAATTACTAGGCTCGGCTACTAATATGACGTATGGATCAATTTGATAGCATGCGGTCTAAGCACATATTCAAAGAAGTATTAATTAACAATGCAAGTTTAGAATGATGCGCCGAGCTCAATGTAAGCAAGACAATGGATGCAAGGCATGAGAGATGCTAAATGAAACATTGAGTAGGTAAATAAAAGGGAGAAAGACGTGGGTAGGAAGACATACACATTATTACAACTGTGCCCTCGCGCAGGAGGGCCTGAATAAACTAACTATGCTAGCTAGTTATTACAAAACCAATTAATTAATTCACTATTCTACGGAACTAACTAATTAATTACACTAATTAATTAATTACAAATTAGAATTAACTAATTAATTACAACATGAATACAACATTAAAGAAGTAACTAAGCTAACTAATTAGCCCTGAGAAGCGAGGGATGCTCATGCATGTGCGGATTTCCACCCGAAAAGCACACTATTCTGCTGCCAGAATGCTTCTGTTGCACAGTAGAACATCTTTCACCTCAACCTCTACTCTGTTTTGTTCCAAAAAAGCTGTAGCTTGATTTGACAAAAGTAGCTAGCAGGGCAGAAGTAGTGGCCGAGCAGCCACAAATGGTAGCTTGCCGTCCAGAAATAGTAGCCTGCCGGTCACTGGAGCTTGGTTCCTCCTGCTGCAACAGAAAGCATACAGAACACAAACATGGTATTTCTAAGGTATGTTTGTACACCTTACCCCTCTTTATCATCAAACAACATCAAAAGAGTGGCAAGCTCAATTCACAAGCCATCAATTGATACAATTTCATTGCATGATGGCCTATGAACCGAGGTGTACAATTTTAATAAATGCACAAATAAAGACTCTCAAACCTCCTCCCTGTCATGAATTGATCAAGGGAAGTGGTTGACCTTGGAAGACTTGAACCATTTCATCACTAGCAAGTACGAAATGCTTCAAGTTTCCATGTGTTCAATTAACGTCCGATTGAACACCAAGTTGATTTTTATCTTGCATCATTTTAATCCCCATTTTATTATTCCATTTTAATTACCAACCATTCGTTAGCCAACTGAGTCCAAAAGTGAGCTTTAAGTGCTCTAAAGGAAAGGAGCACCAAACCAAGTGTTTGTTTTAGCCATGAGAGAAGTGTCATGTCGTTGGTAATGAACGCCCAAAGGGATTAAACCATTAAGAACAAGACCTCAATCTCAAGCTTAAACAAACAAGTAGCTTGAAACAACTTTCAAAGCAAAGAAAAAGCTAAGAAAGGAGGGAGGTTGTAGAGGTGATTAAAGGTGATCATAAGTATGGAAAGCAAGAAATAAATGCTATCAACTCAAATAGATTGGTAGCTAAGGCCTAAACCACCAAACTTATGAGGACCATTACACTACAAGTAAGTAATATAAAGCATAAATGACCCAACCAACCCAAAATAGTCCTAAAGTAAGCAAAAATAGTGATGAAATTTAGGTAAAAATAGACAAAAGACTAAGCTAAAATAATGGAGAATTTAAGCTAGTAAACAAGCCAAAGGAGGGGTGGCTAACCCCTCCATTTTTGAGACCTCAAAACATGATTTTTAGCCTTTGAAAAAATCTGAAATTCAGTGGTAAAAAGCTCAAAAAAAGATGATGAGAATGTGGGAAACACAAGGGCAAATGCTTTAGAAACAAAGTGTAAAGAAAGGCTATCAACCCCTCTACCTTTAATGGCCTTAAATCACAAGTTTCAGTCTAAATATACAGGTAATAAATAGTCTAAAAAACAGTAGAAAAGATGGAAAACAAGTGGTGTAGAGATGGTACAAAAACACTGTAAGGTATACCTCTTGAAGAGGAATGCTTCTTTGGGTTACAAACCACCAATTTCACACTCTCAAGTGCCTCAAGAGCTCAAATTCAAGCTCAAATCACCTCAGTAAGAAGCTCTCTAGGTTTGGTTTAGAGTGTTTAGGCAAAGGCTATGCAAGTTGTAAGAGAGAGAGAGAATTGTAAAAAGAGAGGAATTTTTCAAAATTTGCTCTTCAAAAATATTTTCTCACTCCTAAATTTTTATAACCTTCAAACCAAGATGGGAGGTTCTCTATATATAGAACTATATGAGCTTCAGTCGAAAATATCTATATACAAACAGCTGGTGCAGTGTGGGAACAGTTGGCATAAATATCTGTAAAAATTTGCTTTTTGACACAAGCGGCCGGCAGATCATTTCTTCTAGCTGGCAGGCCACTAGTGGGGGGCACTTGGAAGGCCAAAACACTCAAAATGGCCAAATTTTCACAACTGATCAGCAGGCCACCATTAGTGGCCAGCAGGCCACTAAAGTGGCCGGCTATAAAAAAAAACTACTTCCAGGCCCGATTTTAAATGGCTATATCTTCCTCATCCGAACTCGGTTTTAGGTCATTATTGAGTCTAAATAGAAGCCCTGGAAGTATACTTTCCAATGGTGGAAGCCTCACATCTAAATTCTAAGTGTGCAAAGAGATATGCATATTTTAGTGAAGGTTGCTCATTTATGTTCTAATGGATTGATGTCTAACTTCTCCCCCAACTAGTTTTCTTCCCTCCTCTCCAATTTTCTTCAACTCCAAACCTCTAAATAAAAAGCTTTTAAATATTTTTCAAAGAGTTCACCTTCCTTTCATTTATCTCTACTTTGTCTTTACTCGGTTTACCGAAAAGTGTAATATTTTGAATGAAATGTGAGCCTCAAAACATCATAGAAACATTTTCAAAAATATTTTGAAAAAGTGGGTTTTAAAGTCTAACATAGTTTTGGTTAAAAATGGGGTTTAAGGTTGGGATTTAGAAACTCTTCTTGCTGAAGAAATCGAACATTTGCACAACATAACTTTCATCATCGAGTGATCAATCAATGGCGCCCAAGTCTTAAGGGTGGTCAAAAATAGGGTGTCTACAGTTGCCCTTCTTTGACAGAGCTCAAAGTCATGACATGACGTGAGTGAATGTCAAAGCCCGAAGACGACCCATTTTGACAAGGCCGTAAGACTTGGGCAAACAAACAAAATGCAGATGCAGTTGATTGAACCCAATGGTTACCTACGTATCCCTTTGCAAGGAATCAAACCAACGTAGTTCAGGGGCAGAATGCAAATGATACGCAATGTAATGCAATAATACAAATGATATACAGTGCAATGCAATAATATAATCAAACCACAAGCAGTGCTTACCACACAAATATCATAAAGGGATGGAGTTGCAAATCAAACTATGTTTTATATAGAAAAGAAGTGGGCACAGCCAAACGACGCCTAACGCAGGCTAAGTGTTTACATCCTCAATACTGGCCTCATCGTAGCATGGATGCTTACACATAACAGAACTATGTTTCAACGTGAAAGGGGTGCGGGAACATGTAGAACTGTATTTTTCGTAGAAAGAGAAAGAGTACAAGTAATTGGGTGGTATGATATAAGTGAGGAATGATCTGCTGGGGCAAGCTGATGATCCTAAATGCTAAATGCAATAAGGCAAAGTACGATGCAATGAATGCAATGGATGCAGTGAATAAGGCATAGGCCGAACCACATTTTACCTAGAAAAGGCATGGACACAAAACAAACCACGTCTAACACAGAAAAGGTGCTGACACCCTCAATACTGGCCTCAGCGCATCATGGGTACTTACACATGACAGAACTATGTTTCAACAAAGAAAAGATATGAGCACATGCCAAACTAAGCTTAACATAGAAAGGATGTAGGCGACAAAATGGATAATGTAGTAGATGCATGCAATAAATTCTATATACAATGCGATAGATGTAATAGATAATAAAATATGATATAGTAGCTAGGAAGTAAAAGTACCTTACAGGGGCAATTGGTGATGACTCACCTTATGCTACTATGGATCTTCCCCTTCTTATTGGTTGAGCTTGCAAACCACAGGTACTACTTTTCTCCTTGGCTATGTTCGCAACTTTCCCTATTCTCCAACAAGGTAACAGACTAGGTTGGTTCAGTATCCAGAATTGAGGTGCATATAAGCTACTTTAACCTATGAGGCTGTCATACAGATTTCAAGCCGAGGATACACCCCTGGGTATTTAAACTAGACTTTAGTTTCAGAAATCCCGAACCTTTATGTTCTAGGCCTCGGCCATTCGAATTCTAGTTTTCACCGTCTCAGTTGGTCTCTTAGGAATTCACTACAAACACAGACAGGTGGCTATACCAGACCACCTGAAGCCATTTGGGTATGACAAACACCAAAGAAATTGCATCTCTAGAGGATTTAAGGTCTCCTAGACCCCGTGAGTGCATAAGACAGTGCGATGCAGGGTGCACAAGATAGTGCAATACGGGGTGCACAAGACAGTGCGATATAAAGTGTACAAGATAGTGCGATATAGGTGTACAAGATAGTGCGATTCAAAGTGCACAAGATAGTGTGATACAGGGTGCACAAGATAGTGCGATACAGGATGCACAAGATAGTGCGATACAAAATGCACAAGATAGCACGATACGGGGTGCACAAGATAGTGCGATACATATTGCACAAGATAGTACGATACAGGTGCACAAGATAGTGCGATACAGGGTGCACAAGATAGTGCGATACAAGGTGCATAAGATAGTGCGATTCAAAGTGCACAAGATAGTGCGATACAGGGTGCACAAGATAGTGCTATTCAAAGTGCACAAGATAGTACGATACAAAGTGCACAAGATAGTGTGATACACGATGCACAAGATAATGCGATACATGATGAGATTGTGTGATAGATGCGCAAAGTGATTATTGTGCGATAGATGTAGAGAATGATTATGCGATAGATGCACAATGTAGTATGCGATGACAAGTGATATAAGTGGGTGATGCTTAGAAAATGCAGTAAACCAACAAAGCTGCGCTTTAGAAAGCACCTCATGGGGTGAGTAGCGAAAAACCACTCTACTCTAACAGGGATCTCCTCCTTGTATTCTTCAAAATTTTCTACCTTCAACTCATAGTTCAAAGGTCCTCAGATATTGGCAAAGGGTAACATCTGCATGCGAAAACCACGGATGCTGCTTTGATCGCCATTCTGACTTGAAGTGGGCTTGAACTCGGGGTCGAGGTACACTCATACTCCAGAGAAATGGCGAGGCCTAAGAAGGTGCACCTGGAATGCAGTCTTGGAATTTACTGAAGTTGAAACACACTAAGATGCTCCAAATTTTCTCTCTTTTCTTTTGCTTTGTAGTCTGGAACCTATGTAGTTTCAAATAGGTCCTGGTTCTATTGCTCTCACTTTTGATCGAGGTTGGACCACACAGTTTTATAAAGGAATGAATCATGTTTTGTACACCATGTTGGGAATGACACAGCATTCTGAGCACAAAATGATTTATTTTTGAAATTGAAATTGAGAATGAGTTCTTGACCGAGTATTGAGCCTACGACTGACTAAAGTCAAAACGACTCAAACAAACGACTCAAAACAAAAACAACAAATACAACACTTAGATGTTTGCTTTCCACCGGCGGAAAATCCCTCGGTTCACGGGGAGCCCACTGCTTCTTCAGGTATTATTTCCCACCCTTTTCTTATTTATGGCTCTCACGTCACTTTGGCCCTCAATCTCTATTTCTCTGAAAAACCCTTTCCTTACTTTTTCTCTCAGTGCACATCTCTCTATTATTTAATCTCTCTTATGTTTTTATCCTTCCCCTGGGTGGTTGATGGATAAGTAGGAAGTTATGGGCTCTTGCCCCTGGTATTTTGCTAGATTTTCCTTCTTTCGCTCACAACTAGTGAACTTTCCCACAGAGGGGCTGTGGTGCGACTGGATGTGCAACAGATCTGCCACTAACATCAGTTGACGATGCCCTTGGCTTAACTTGACTGAGATGAGTTATAGCATGCCCACCGGTCAGGTATACAATTGATTGGTCTCACACATTACGTTTTTTACGTCCCCATTCCGGTTCAAACGCCAATTTGGATGTGATCAAACCCGGCCAAATGAGGGGGTCGAATATCTAACTTCATTTCCAGTTCGTGCTTCACAGTTGGCTTGATACCTCACTGCTGAGAAAGCCTTTGGCCCCTGCTACTAGCTTCAGTTGTGCTCTTTCTAGCGAGTGCACTAACAACAAGGAAAAGACAGAAAACCTGACTCAACTATGCCTCTTAGTTCATCATTTTGACCATTTTTTATTTTGGCTTTTTGCTAAAACAATTTTGACCAACATGAGGGTTAGATTAATATGCTTGTTCGACTTTCTGCTTTGAAATCATGCAAGTCAGGTTGTGAGTACTAAAAAATTTCCTCTTTTGGGTCTAAGAAATGGTCCAGTTTTGGAAAAATAGAATAATTTTTGAGAGAATTAGTCAACTTCACTAAAAAAAACCTAAAAACTATTTGCAAATGGCCACTACCCGACCAACGAGGAATTAACTCTTGAGATGCACAATCGCAGATATGAACTTGATTTATCTTGCAGCTGAATCTTCTAAAGGAATAAGACAATTGATTTTGAACGAAGATGAGCCAATGCACATGGATAGAAGCCGAGTTTGAATAAGGATAAGCTAACCAACATGGATGAGACAAGCAGGTTGAAAATGGTTGGGGCCGAACTTTAGGATGAAGTTGCCTACGTATCCTAAAGATGGGAATCAGGTCGTACGTAGTTCTGGGTTTAGGGTGCACTCGAGTATTAACTCTCTTCTTTTGTGCTCTAACTTTTGCCAAAGCCACCCTTCCGGGTTTTCAACCTTGCGAGCTATTTTTCTTTATTTTTCTCTTTTCTCTTTTTCTTTGTTTCCATTTTTTCATTTTTGTTCTTTTTCTCTTTTTTTTGTTCTAAATTTTGCCTGTGTCGCCATTCCTTTTGTCTGTGTCGCCCTTCCAAGTTTTCGACCCAATGAGCCTCTCAAGGATAGAAAAGTTAACTTGTCTATATTGATTAGCCATAGGATCTCTAAGCTATCTGAATCCACGAGAATGACTGCTGTTTCTGACCAAATAGTCTTGATGATGTAAGAGCCCATCCAATTGGGTTTGAATTTGCTCCTAGTGTCGTGGATAGGAACTTGACTGTTATTTAGCAATAAATTTTCTTCTCTCCATTTATAGAATCTGGCTGTCTTACTGGTCTCCATTAGCTCGAGAACTGACTCATCTTTTGAATCTTTGAGCAAATTTGACCTTTTTGCCCATAGTTTAAGGGCTACTTCTCATCTAGCTTTGCAAGCTTCCTTTGATGACATCTGACCTTCTTGCCCCTAGTTCAAGAGCTGCTTCTAATCCGACCATGCAAACCTCATATTTTGGTTGATCGTTGAACATTCTGAATCAAAGTTTGAAATCAAAGGGGTCGAGTCTTGAGACCGAGAGTGATCCTATGCTGTATAATCTCAAGATCAATTCCAGGCATGTCAAAATATTTTAATAAAACGACTAGTCGCTCATGCTCTTCTGAAGACAATGTGGAACCAATCTGGATCAAGCCAGGATCCTTCTCAGTACTCACATTAATAGACATGATCTCATTCATTAAGGGCTTAGCAGACCTCTCTTCCTCTTAGTCGATCAAATTTTACAAATCCCGAGCAATTCTTCCCTATTTGTTTTCATCACAGTGTTAGAAAAGTTTTGAAAAAACTTTGGTCAATGCAATGATTTAAAGGCACAGAGAAGTAGGTGAAAATAACTGCCGTTTTATTCAGAACTTCTGGCTCAACTGGCTCCATGATGGAAACAGACTCAAAAGAAATAGTGAAAAGACAAACAAAAACAAATAGAGAAGTGATGCCCGAGTTAAAAGCCTGAAATCACCTGACTCTGACACAACAAGATTGGCTTAATACAACAAAACAAACTCAATACCACAAAACTGACTTGATACCTAGTTCAGAAAGTAAAATAAACAGTGTTTTCAAAGTGCTAAAACAGTGCGTGCCAACCACCACATCAGGAGTAAAGTGAGCGTTATCAGCAGGTGGTTCATTCTCGATCACACAGTCACATTATCCCTCCAAGTTCATTGATCCAGTGTCGATGGACTTTGTAGGACCTGGTGGAGTGATGACCTTATTGTCAATTAGGTCTTGAATTTCATGGCGAAGACGAAAACAACCATCAGTGTTATGGCCAGTTTGTTGATGGAAGGCACAGTACTTGGCAGCATTATACTTGGCTGGAAAGAGATTAGGGAGAGGTCGAGGGTCAAGGATCAAGGGTCAAGGGGTTTGAGATGGCCTTGTCCTATAAGGATTTGGAGAGCTTTGGATAAGGTTATGTAAAAGGGATTGAAGGTGTGGTTACCAATCCTGGCAGGATTGACAAAGGGGTTAGCAGGTATGGATTGGGTTTGGAGAAGACCTCCTACAGGTGTAGGATTGGAGCTGAAATGGGTGTTTCTAGTCAGGTATCGCTTTTCATGGTTTAGCTTAGATTCAAAGTGCCCCTAACCTGAGTGGCAAAAGTGTCATCCACAGTTTTTGCAACAATTGTAAGGACTTGCTGTTTGTTTAACCCTTTGGCCTTCAAAGCCTCAGTAGCCCACCAGAGATGTGCATATGGATCAATACTTGCCTTGGCTTTGTGTAGACACCTCATTTTTGACCGTCCTCAAGACTTGGACGTCACCATTTGAACACCCGGTGATTATCCATGTTTGTGTTCGTTTGGAGTTCCCGGAGGTCTTGGCTACGCGCCTTGCCTCAGGATCTCCGAACTCGACCGTTTTGTGTCTGGTTTTGCACCAAACACTTGTGTTTTGCCTTGGAAGGGCAGGGGATGCCTTGTGAGGTCTCCCCACACATCACCGGCCGTGGCTTGAGGCCACCGGCTACTGTTTGTGCCCATCGGCCATATATTTGGCCGACCGGCACTCTTTTTGGCCGACCGGCCATCAATTTTGTCAAAATGGCAATTTTAAGCAGCCGACTACTGTTCATCTGCTTTTGCAGATATTTTAGGACAACTGTGTGGCATTTTGTTCCCCTCCATACACGTGTATGGATGGATGCTCCTTTTGTAAGCTTATTGAACAAGCTTTACAAGATTGTTTGCCTATAAGAGGAGGGCTCCTCTCTTGGCTTGAGGGTTAGAGAAATTTTGGTTAGAAAAGTGTGGAAGAAGCTCTAGTTTTAGGGTTTGAGTTCCATACATAACCTATCTCTATATCTCTCTTGTGTGTGTTCTAGGTGTAGTGGTCCATACTATTGCACACAAACACATAGTCTTTCACCTTCTCTTGGTTCTTGAGGGACCTGAGGCTTGTTCTTGCTGTTCTTGGCTGGATTGAAGCTCAAGGAGGCAACAAGATCATCTTTTGTGAAGAGGTCTACAAGGGTGAAATACTAGTCCCTTTTATCCCCATTTTTGCATAGCTTGTTAGCCTATCTTAGAACTGTTTTTGTGCTTAGTGTATAATACAAAAAAGTTCTATTTTTGGGCCCTCTAAATTGTTTGTTTAGGGTGTTTTGTGGTTTGGAGGTGTTTGACCACCCTTAGGCCTTGAGAGGCCCCATTTTGTGCCATTTTTGGTGAGCTTCCAGACTTTGGTGCTTGGGCCTCCTTATGGTGAGGATGGTGCCTTGAAGTCTCAAGAAGGAGAGGGCCACCCCCTCTCCTTGTTGTCCTTGAAAAGGACCAATTTTGGCCTCTTAAGGGAGCATCATGCTTAAAGGTTTGTTGATCATGCCATGGCTGTATTTCATGCTTATATTGCCATGATATAACATTTTTGTGTGTTGGTTTTGGTATACCATGTTAGTTTAACATACATGCCATGTAATGCCTTGTTGTTGCCTTAATATGCCTTAGGTTGTAAACCATGGTTCTAGCATGTTTTAGGCTTGGCTTAGTGAAGTTTTTGTGCTTATTTTGCTATGTTTGAGGTCTGTCCTTAGTTGTTTGGGTTGACTTTGGCATGCTTAGTATAGCCCCTTTGCACTTTTGGCTTGTTAGCCTTAAGTGTGTGAATGTATAGCATGCATCCTTGCCTTAATTTAGTAGGTTGGGACCATTTAACATGCTATTTCAGTCCTTTTGACATGCTCACATGCTTGCCTTGGATGCCTCTTTGGTGCTTTGAAAGCTTGTGTTTTAGGCTCCATGTTTTGGCCATTGTGCATGCTTTTGGATTTGAGCCACTTAGATGCCATCTAAGGATCCCTTTTGCATGGTTAAGGACTGCCTTGAACCTATTTTAAGCCTTCTTGGCCTTACGGGGCTTGGTTGGCTTAGCCATGGTTTAAGCCTCTTTGACTTGCTTCAAGTACTTGGACCATTTGCATGCTAATGTTTGCTTTATTTGAGTTGGTTTGGCACCATATTCTAACATGATTTTCAGAGCTTGTGTTGCATGCTAATTATCCATGTTATGCCTCTTTTAAGTGTGCTTGAGGGTGGCCCCTTTTGATGCTTAAGTGTTGGACCATAACATGTGCATGCGTGCATGTGTGTTTGGCCTCACTTCCTTAGCATTATGGCTACTGTTTTGGGCCTAATTAGAGCTGCCTAATTCATGTTTAAGTCCACCCTCTATTTGGTTTGCATGCTTACTTTGCATGTTTGCTTGCATGCTTGCATAAGTGTCTTGTATTGCCATGTTACATCCTTAGCTTGTATGCCTAAGTTGCATTGCATCTTGCATGCATGTCTTGTCCCTTGATTTAGTGATAGGGATTGGGTTTTTGACTGTTTATGTGCATTGCATTCATTTGAAATTGAAATGTGCACACTTGGTTTTTGGGCCATCATGCATCAAAATGCTTGATTGGTGGTCCGAAAACCAAGGACCATGTCCCTTTGAGTTCTACACATGATGAGGGGTATGGTTAGGGCATACATGGTTTGAATTACATTGCCATGCAAGTTCTGTCCTCTGCTGCTGTAAGCTGCAGGTTCTGCAGGCATTTTTGGCCGATCGGCAGTGTTCAGTGCCGACCGGCCATCCATTGGTGGTCGATGGATGCATCTTGTGCCGATGACCGCATCCCACTGCCGGTGGAAATTCTACTCAGCCGGTGGTGTCTCCCAGTGTCCAAGGAATCAATTCAGAGACTTTGGCAGCCTTCAGAGGGGTAGAGCAGGGAAAACAGAGGCAGTCTATGCATGGCAGTGCACTTCCGAGCAAGACCGAGCACGCATTGCATTGGACCCGCTTCCCGAGGCCTTCTACTGTTTTCCTTAGCTTATTCAATTTGTTAATTAATTAAGTGGTCTGTAATAATTAATTAGCTTATAGGTTAATTAATTTGTATATTTATTTGGTCCCTCCGAGCGAGGGCGAATTTGTAATAAGTGTGGGTGCGTGTGCATGCATGTCTTCCAACCCCACATCTTTCTTCCCTTTTATTTACCCGCTTATGATGGTAGATTAGGGCATATTTAAATTAGCATACCTTATGCTATGCATGCGTGCATTCATACATTTGTCTTGCATGCATCGGGCTCGGCGCATCACGCTAACTGCATTTGTACTTCAAATTTAACTTGAATACGTGCATCAAATGATTGCATTTCACATGCCATTTTAGGGTTAGCCGAGCCTATCCTAAGTACATTCTGTATGCGTTGCATTAGCCATTTTTAACATGAATTAGGATCACACATATTTTGCTAACTAGTTTACTGTTTTGGCACGGAGTACGATGTAAGTATTTATGCTTTAGCATCTTGCATGTGTGCGAATGTTAACATGACAGCATGCTTACCATGCGGCTAAATGCTTATGTGATATTACTGTTTGATTGCCTGTGGGTGAAGGTTGGATTGTTTGAGTTGGAAATACTCGTTGAAATCCGTATTTTAGCCTACTTGCGAGTAGTAAAATTCAAAGTGTTTTTTTTTTATAGACAAACGGATATGCAATGCTTATTTCCAAATTAGGCAATCTAGTCTATACTTGTTTGTTGTACGCATAACATAGTAATTCTAGGCTAATAACCGAAATAAGAACACATAACGTTTTCAAAAACGGATATCATGGTTAGTAGAGGCCGGTCTTCGGACCGGGCGAGAGGGGGTGCTCATAGCTGACCTTCCCCAATCGTACCCAAGTTCCTGAGCCGAGGCAACTTTGGTGATGACGGACACGTGGCCTTTGGCACCGAGTCAGGGTTTCCTAAATTTCCCCATTTAAAAAATATTTAGGTGGCGACTCTGTATCTGGCAAAGCAGTCCATGTTTGGCACTTCTTTTCAAAAAATCTGTTTTTCTCAAAACGATTTGCCGGATTTGGACTCTTTGGTTCAAATTAAGAACCGACAACAAAAAGGAGTCCGAACTGTAGCGAGGTCCCCCCGCGGGCTTGTTACGCTTTGTTCTTGCCTCTTGCTTCAGCTTTGCCAACGGATTCGGTGACTATATTGAGGTGAGGCCCAATTGTTGTTGACATGTTGTCACCCAGACTTGAAAGGGCTTCGGGTTGGCCCTTTTCAATCGCATCTCACCCTAAGATTGGGGAGCCTTTTGGCATGAAATTTCTGGCATGTGATGTGGTCGATGATGGAGCCAAAATCCCGAAGGCTAAATCTGCCACAATTCTCTGCAAATCTTCAATCATGCTCATTAGCTCAGAAAATAGTGGGTTCATGGGTTTAAAATGATTGGGGTTCAAGTGCATCCATCATACACAAGTGCGTGCTTTCTAGAATGAACACCTCAGGCTTGGGTAAATGGACTGGGGTTATGTATATGCTGGGGTTGTAGATGGATGGTTGTAACAACCCCGACCCATGATTAACATTAATCCATGATTTAATATGTCTAATAAGTTATTGAGATCAAATCCTGAATTAATTGCACGTGTGATACATTATTTGTACTTTTATATGTCTTTTGTAGGAAGATCTGTTCTTCCATTTCGGTTTGCGAATTGAAAGTTTTATCAGCATCCGATTCAGAAATTGACTTGATTTGTGTGTTATTTGGGATTTGTAGAATTTTGTGGTAGGTTTAATTGAAATTCGATTCAGAATGATTAAATTAGAATAAATTAATGCCCAATTGATTAGTTGATCAACAAAGTAATTAGGCCACTAGCCAAGCCTATATAAGGCCACCTCAACACCTCATATACACTTTTTGCACTCCCATTTCCTCTTGATTAAGTTCAAACGTGTAGAGAGAGAGAGACTAAGAAGAGAGTGGCTTCAACATAGGAGTTGATTGAGAATTTGGAGATTTGGCTAGGAATTCAACCAAATAACTCTAGAGAGACCATAGTTGAGCATCTAAGGTAAGAAGTCCAACCCTTAGTTGTGTAATTGAGTTAGTTTTTGTAAGAATTCAAGTAAGGGAGGTGGACTAACATGAGAATGAGCTAGGATTAAAGAATTATAGCTCAAATCATACATGCATGTGCATATCATGAAGTTTTGAAGTTGTTTTTACAAGAATTCTCACATGCATGTTCATATCTTAGTTTGGTTCAAAGAATTCAACTTATTCTTGAGCTTAATGACTCATTTGATCATGTTTTGGAAAGTTGGAATTCATGACATTACATGCAAGTTATGTTATCGAAGTTTCAAGTTTTGTTTACTACAATTGGCATAGCTTTTGGGCTTGATTTTGCAAAATAGCTTGTGATTCATCATGTACTATGAGTTTCTCAATGTTTTACTAAGTTTTGGTCCAAAATGATGTGTTTTGAAGGATTTGAAATTGAGTTTTGAGCCTGGGAGCAAATTTAGAAATTCCAGAATTTTGCTCCTACACTCGAGCGAAGGAATCTACGCTTGAGCGACCACTCTGAGCGTGTGTACTTCCGCTCAAGCGACCAGAAGTCCGCTCGAGCGTGAAATGCATGCTCCTAGAAGTTCTTTTGTTTTGTAGGCCGCTCGAGTGACAAAAGTTGCACTTGAGCGAGGGCATGTCTCTCGCTCGAGTGAGCATCGAGCGGAAAAATCTAGCAACCAACACTTTTGCAAAATTTTACAGATCGCTCGAGCGACCACTCACATTTTGCATGTCTACTCGAGCGTAGGAAGTTGCGCTCGAGTGGGTATCCAGTTTTCAGCAAGTTTTGTTAAGCGTTTTCAATTGGATTTTTGCATCTTTATTCCATCCTAGTCATTCATAGGTCATGATTAAGGTACAATAATGAGGATAAAAGTAGAGACACACCAAGATAAGAAAGAACAAAATAAATGTTTCTGGGTGTATAATTCAGTATGTATTCGTTTTGTACTTGTGTAGGTCACACGCCGCAAGATATCTGAATTGCCTACTCTATTTGTCTATTTGGAGCCATTTGTTATTTGTGAGTAATAACTCTGTAAAGTTATGTTAGACTTTGATTATTTTCTGATGATATGAAATGATCAGTTTTCTAAAATGCTATGTTTTGTGTGAATGAATGATCGTCCAAGTTCCTGAAATGTACTCGTGGCATCCATAGCATCATATAAAATTTCACGTTCCTTTATGGTTCATCAGGTCTCTTTATGGGTCATCGAAATGCCTTTACGGCCGTCCCTTATGGGTCATTGGAATTGTCTCTGTGCACATAAGTCATCGGAATGCTTTATGGTTGTCCCTTATGGGTCATCAGAATGCCTTCACGACTGTCCCTTTATAGGTCATTGGATTTGTTAACGCTAATGGATATGCCACGTACTATGATGTGAAATGTATGAACTTTGAAAATGATAATGATCATGTATATGAATCTGTTTCTGATTTAAAATCTGAATATACATAAGACTCTGTTTCTAATATAGACTCTGATTTCTAACTCTATGTTCATTCATTAAAACTCTTTACTTTGTTATTATTTACTGGGCTCTTGCTCACTATTTATATTATATATGTAGGTGACCAGGCATGCGACTAGGCTTAGGATGATGCCTGAAGGGTTTTGTGTTTGTCAGCCACCCCTTATGTCTTTCGAGGAGGTTCCGGATCATGTCAAGTCCTGTGGCCATGTTTTGTGAATATTTAAGACTTTGGTTATTTTGCTGTGATTATGAACAAACTTTTGTTAATATGTACAGTACATGGAGTGACGTGTATCAACTATATCTTTTGACGTCACACGTATTTTTATTAAAGTTTAAGAATATATGTCTCATGTATGTCTTCACAGTTCAATGTACTATGTATATTTCTGTTTATTACTTTTGCAGCCCCTAATTTCATGTTATTTTGTTAAGAGACCTTCGGTAATCTAAGGATTACTGGCCGGTTACGACGCTAAACCCATAAGGGCGGGTTTGGGTCGTGACAATGGTAGTGTATGGATTAGGTTGAGGTGTGAAGATAATGGGTTAGTGGTGGGTTGAGGTTTTTTTGGTGGAGTTATGCTCTTTTCATTAATAAGATCCTAAATCTTATGACGGAGGCGGATGCAACGGTTTGTATCATGACCGTGTTGTTGATGATAGGCACAGTATTTAGCTGGGTCATGTCTTGGTGGAAGAGGATTTGGAAACAGTCGGGGTTTTAGGAGCTCTAGGTACCCTTTTTCTAGCAGCATTTTCAAGGCTTGAGCGAGACTCATGTAAAAAGGATGGAAATTTCAGGCTTGGGGCCAAGTTGAAGTGGTTGGTAGGCTATTATCAGTAAAAGGGTTTTTGATGGGACTGGTGACAGTATTTACTTCTGAGCATTTCATAACTGTGCTACCACTGGTGGTAACATTGAAACTATGAACAATATTCTTCCTCACAGGCTCATTATCTTCCACAATAAGCCCTTGTCTGATGGTATCCATGATTTGAACCCCAATTTCATGGAGGTCCTTAAAGTTGAATATCATTTTCTGTAATATCTCAGCTTGCCTAGCTATATCTTGCTGCAGCGAACCTACTGATTGCTGAAGACGAATCAGTAAATCCTATAGATTTGTCAGAGGCTGAGCCATGATAGGGGTAGATGGTCGTGCTCTGAACAGAGGTGATCTAGCTTGTAAATGTCAGAACAGTGGAACTGGTGAGCCCTGTCTGGCCCTTCTTTGCCTTGCCATCGGCGAAATAAACACTGGTTTCCTTTGAACTAAATTTCTGATCTGACAAAGTCTATCGACACAAGTCTAGAGTACTTGGGGAGATATCAGAGCCTTCTGAAGCTGTGGTTCCAGGACTACCTAGCAAAAGAGAAAACATATGGCACCTCAGCCCAATTTCATAGAACTGATACGATCACAGCTGAATAAATGTATGCCCTGCTGATATTTGCCCCACAAACTAATACCAATTGTACCATTGATATGAAACACCCCTGTACAATTTCACTGCAAAGCACATACCAGGTAAAGAGAGCCAAAACACCTCTATGAGGGGGGTAGGGTTACCCTGTCCTAGTTTTGGTATAATCTATGGTTTCACTATTTTAATCAAGCGGTTTCACGTAATCTTGCATTTGGGTAAGCATCCTGTCTTAGTTTGGAACAGTCACTACGGCTTCAATATATGCATTAGGCCAAATGGTTAGAGAGGGTACCTCAGCAAAACTACCTAATATACCTCTCACACTTAACACTGAGAAGTGAAAAGAGGATCAAACGATACAGTGGTAGTCCAGATTTAAGGGTTGTGTTCCCAACATGGCAGAGCCCACAACCGGTCAAACTGTTGGCAAGCTTTTGAGCGAGCCTCCAGCAAACCGTCTAGGAATAGTAGACGAAAAACATAATGACTTAAGCGCACCAATCCAAATGTAAATGCAAAGAAATATATAAGTGTAGATAAAATTTCACATCATGAAGTTCGAGTCAAGTTCTTTAATTTCACAGCAAAGTCACCAGAAACTGTAGCTCGACTTTTCGTGCTCCTTTTACAGTTCGGACTCCCATGGTTTTGAATCTGATTCCACAAGTTCAATGTGAAATAGATAAACACCAAAGAGTCCAAATCGGCAAACCTTTTTGAAAATCAATTTTGAATCAAAATGCCAAAAATGGATTGTTTTGCCAGATACAGAGTCACCACCTAAATATTTTTGAAAAATTTAGGAAACCCCGTGACTTATGCCAAAGCCTACATGTCTGTCATTACCAAGATTGTCTCGGCTCGGGAACTTAGGTACGAGAGGGAAAGGTCATGAATTGAGCACCCCCGCTCGCCTGATCAAAGATCGGCCTCTACTAATCACGATGTGAATCTTATTTACATTATATACTCTTGTTCCGATTATTAGGCTAATCATTACTATGTGATGTGTACTCAAGTATAGACTATTTTTCCAAAATTGGAACATTTGATTTCATGTTTGTTTTTGAAAAGAGTTTGTGAATGTGCCACTTGAAAAAGTAAGCTCAAATGTATATTAATCAAACTATCCAAATTCAAGCAACTAGCCTTTATCTACAGGCATTCAAACTCTTTATCATTTAAGCACTTAGCCTCACGGTGAACATGCTTTGACATGGTAACAACCACACTCATGCAATATGCTAAAATAAATAAAAGCTTACCTAATACTCCAAGCTACAAAAAGTTGACAGAGTTAGAATAATGCATGATCCTAACTATGCAATATGACTAATGTCACGCATACAATATGCAATTACTAGGTTCGACTACTAATATAGCATATGAATCAATTTGATAGCATACGATCTAAGCACGTATTCAAAGAAGTATTAATTAACAATGCAAGTTTAGAATGATGAATCGAGCTCAATGCATGCAAGACAATGGATGCAAGGTATGAGAGATGCTAAACGAAACATGATGCCCGAATCTAACCATCATAAGCAGGTAAATAAAAGGGAGAAAGACGTGGGGTTGGAAGACATATACATTATTATAACTGTGCCCTCGCGCAGGAGGGTCTGAATAAACTAACTAGCTATTACAAAACGAATAAACTA
Organism: Camellia granthamiana; assembly: GCA_036172215.1. NCBI lineage: Eukaryota > Viridiplantae > Streptophyta > Magnoliopsida > Ericales > Theaceae > Camellia > Camellia granthamiana. The sequence goes on along the minus strand of CM069916.1, from coordinate 66,173,485 downwards.
ACTATGCTAGTTAGTTATTACAAAACCAATTAATTAATTCACTATTCTATGGAACTAACTAATTAATTATAAATTAGAATTAACTAATTAATTACAACATAAATACAACATTAAAGAAGTAACTAAGCTAACTAATTAGCCTTGGGAAGCGACGGATGCTCATGCATGCGCGGATTTCCACCTAAAAAGCACACTGTTCTGTTGCTAGAATGCTTCTATTGCACAGTAGAATATCTTTCACCTCGATCTCTGCTCTGTTCTGTTCCAAAAAAGTTGTTACTCAATTTGACAAAAGTGGCTGGTAGGCTAGAAGTAGTGGCCGGCCGGCCACAAATGGTAGCCTGCCGTGCAGAAATAGTGGCTTGCCAACCACAAAAAGTGGCTTACCGACCACTAGAGCTTGGTTCCTCCTGCTGCAATAGAAAGCATACAGAGCACAAATAGGGTATTTCCAAGGTATATTTGTACACCTTACCTCTCCTTATCATCAAACAACATCAAAGGAGTGGCAAGCTCAATTCATAAGCCATCAATCAATGCAATTTCATTGCATAATGGCCTATGAACCGAGGTGTACAATTTCAATAAATGCACAAATAAAGACTGTCAAACCTCCTCCCTATCATGAATTGATCAAGGAAGTGGTTGACCTTGGAAGACCAGAACCATTTCATCACCAGCAAGTACGAAATGCCTCAAGTTTCCATGTGTTCAATTAACGTCTGATTAAGCACCAAGTTGATTTTTATCTTGCATCATTTTAATCCCCATTTTATTACTCCATTTTAATTACCAACCATTCGTCAGCCAATTGAGTCCAAAAGTAAGCTTTAAGTGCTCTAAAGGAAATGAGCACCAAACCAAGTGTTTGTTTTTGGCATGAGAGAAGTGTCAAGCCATTGGTAATGAACCCCTAAAGGGATTAAACCATTAAGCACAAGACCTCAATCTCAAGCTTAAACAAATAAGTAACTTGAAACAACTTTCAAAGAAAAGAAAAAACTAAGAAAGGAGGGAGGTTGCAGAGGTGATTAAAGGTGCTCACAAGTATGGAAAGTAAGAAATAAATGCTATTAACTCAAATAGGTTGGTGGCTAAGGCCTAAACCACCAAACCTATGAGGACCATTACACTACAAGCATGTAATATAAAGTATAAATGACACAACCAGCCCAAAACAGTCCTAAAGTAAGCAAAAACAGTACTGAAATTTAGGTAAAAATAGATAAAAGACTAAACTAAAATAATGAAGAATTTAAGCTAGTAAACAAGCCAAAGGAGGGGTGGCTAACCCTTCCATTTTTGGGACCTCGAAACATGATTTTTAGTCTTTGAAAAACTCTAAAATTCAGTGGTAAAAAGCTCAAAAAAAGATAATGAGAAGGTGAGAAACACAAGGGCAAAGGCCTTAGAAACAAGGTGTAAAGAAAAGCTATCAACCCCTCTACCTTTAATGGCGTTAAATCACAAGTTTCAGTCCAATTATATAGGTAATAAATAGTCTAAAAAACAGTAGAAAAGATGGAAAACAAGTGATGTAGAGATGGTACAAAAACACTAGAAGGTATACCTCTTGAAGATGAATGCTTCTTTGGGTTACAAACCACGAATTTCACACTCTCAAGTGCCTCAAGAGCTCAAATTCAAGCTCAAATCACGTCAGCAAGAAGCTTTCTAGGTTTGGTTTAGAGTGTTTAGGCAAAGGTTATGCAAGTTGTAAGAGAGAGAGAGAGAGAGAGAGAGAGAGAGAGAGAGAGAGAGAATTGTAGAGAGGAATTTTCCAAAATTTGCTCTTCAAAAATATTTTCTCACTCTTAAATTTTTCTAACATTCAAACCAAGAGGGGAGCTCCTTTATATATAGAAATATATGAACTTCAGTCGAAAATATCTATATACAAACAGCTAGTGCAGTGTGGGAACAGCTAGCACAAATATCTGCAAAAATCTGCTTTTTGACACAAGCGGCTGGCAGGCCACTTCTTCTGGCCGGCAGACCACTAGTGGGGGACACTTGGAAGGCCAAAACACTCAAAATGGCCAAATTTTTCACAACTGGCCGGCAGGCCACCATTAGTGGTCGGTCACAAAAAAAATTGCTTCAAAGCCCGATTTCAAATGGGCATATCTCCCTCATCCGGTCTCGTTTTTAGGTCATTATTGAGTCTAAATTGAAGCCCCAGAAGTCTACTTTCCAATGGTGGTGGCCTCACATCTAAATTCTAAGTGTGCAAAGAGATATGCCTATTTTAGTGAAGGCTGCTCATTTTTATCCTAATGGATTGATGCCTAACTTCTCCCCCAACTAGTTTTCTTCCCTCCCCTCTAATTTTCTTCAACTCCAAACCTCTAAATAAAATTTTTTTATAGATTTTTTCAAAGAGTTCACCTCCCTTTCATTTATCTCCACTTTGTCTTTACTCAGTTTACCGAAAAGTGCAATATTTTGAACGAAATGCGAATCTCGGAACATCGTAGAAACATTTTCAAAAATATTTTGAAAGAAAGGGTTTTAAGGTCTAAAATAGTTTTGGTCAAAAATGGGTTGTAAGGTTGGGATTTAGAAGCTCTTTTTGTTGAAGAAATCGAACGTTTGCATAGCATAACTTTCATCATCGAGTGATCAATTTGTGGCGCCCAAGTCTTAAAGGCAGTCAAAAATGGGGTGTCTATACAACCCCTCAGGGTTACCACCTTAATCCTTCACCTCCCTAGGCCACCACTCCAACCCTCCACTTTCCCAACCCACTACACCTAACTAGGGATGGCCATGGACCTGATCGCTGACCCAACCCATCCAGCCTAGCTTGATATATTTAGGGCTTTGAAAAAATATTTAACCCATATGACTGAGTTAGATAAAGATTTTGAGACCATTTAATTTTTGAATTAGGCTTGGGACAAAACGTTTTAGCCCAACGTAGCCCCTTCATTTATAAAATATTAATATTAATTTTTATATTATTTAATTACGAAATAAACTAGAAAAATAATAGAAGATAAGTATATATACTTTTTTTCTAGAGCATAAATCAAAATATTTGTTAAAAAATGTTTATTTTATAATTAAATTTTATTAATATTTTAAATTCAAATAATTATTAAAAAGATTTAAATAATTTCACAAACCTTCAAGATATAAATAAATAAATAATTCATATCTTTTGGGTTAATGGACAGGTTTGGGATTTAAACATTTCTTTATGGCCGGACCTGAGATGACTAGATGAAGTTTGATATCAGGTCTAATTGAACTGGGGATGATACATATACTCTTAATAGATAGCGTGAATCCAACTTGGCCTAATGTTTGGTCACCCCTACTTCAATCCATTATTTGAGAACACAATTATTGGCCTCACAAGCCCTAACCACTGCCATACTTTCATAGCTACCACTAGCATTAACATAAAAAGTTAAGTAAAGAAATCAAAACAAGTTGTTAGCTTACTTAGGCAAATCATCAAACAAATTGCAAGTATATCACAAATCAAAAAGGAATTAACAAAAATCCTACTATTATTTGATCCCCATTTAACCCATCATCCATTACAAATACAACCACATTTGTAAACTCACACTCCATAGCCATCTTTTAAGAAAATAGTGAGAGAGAGAGAGAGAGAGAGAGAGAGAGAGAGAGAGAGAGAGAGAGAGAGAGAGAATAAAGTGAGTGTGGTGATGGTTTGTGGTAGTTTGATACGTTGCAATAGTGATAACAATTGCTGGTTTAGACCTGACAATAATTGTTGGTTCAAATTTGGCTGCAATCATTGGTTTGTACCAGGTATGGATCTAGGGTTAATAAAAGTTGTGGGTGTTGATTTTTGACCTCAGAACCAAACAGGGAACTAAGTTGGAGAGTACGCGGTAGAATAGATTAAACAAGCACCTACATACAAGAAGATAAGAATACTACGGTGGTTTGTCCACCGGGGAAACTTTGACGATCAAGTCAGTCACTTATCTCTCAAAGATATCAACTCAAATAATAATGCACAAGTAAAAGCATTACAAATAAAAAAACTTACCTTAGACCCACAAGGGTTGCCTTCTTTTTACAATAAACAGTGCCCTTGTCCCCTAGAAGTCTCACTTCATAGGACTTAAGCATAACACTTATCTCAGAATTTTAGTATAAGAATGAACTTTTTAAGAGCCTCATCTCTATCCAAACTACGCGTCTCAACTTATCAGGACTCTTGTCCTCTATTCGAATATCTCAGACCTCGATATTACCTCACCATATCTTAGCAATATCGCAATCATCTTGGCAAACCTGGCTCGTCCATGTGGCACCTTGGCTAACCACATCGGCCACGTGGACAACCCTAAAAATATGTCTCCACAAAAGCCATGGTTTTGCAATTGGCCAGGTTGTTTCGGTGGTATGGAAAGCGAATAGTGATGGTGGTAACGTCAGAGTTGGATGAGATCTAGAAAGACTGTAGATGTTAGGTCGTTATGGTGGCATGGTTAAAGGGAGGAGAATGGTGATGGCGACAATGTATAGGACTATATGCTCTTGATCTTGAGACGTAGACAACACTCATGAAAGAGTAATACAGAAACCTTAGGGAAGAGAGAGATAGATAGGTGACTCAAGGTCAAAATGGTATTTCTAGGAACAAATTGCTAACATTATCCTTTTTTGTTACTTGATCTAATGGTTGACTAAGAGATGCGTGAAATTATAATGCCATTAAAAATACCGGGAGGTGTTGTAATTTTTAAAATTTCAAGGTAGAATTTGTATTGAAAACAAACTTGAGGAGTGTAAGGGGTGTTTTGACCAGCTGATAAAAAGTTAATTTTTTGATTTTTTAACTTTTGTGAGTTACATTACTTCTCTATTTTTTTATATAAAAAAAAATTAAAAAAGTCACAAAAAAGTTAAAAAATTAGTTTTTTATCAACTTTTCAAAACACCACTAATTCTTCATTTGTCATAGGGCTAAAATGAGATTGAGGTTAAAATAGTCACAAAAAGACAAAATAAGTTAAAAAATCAATAAAATAAAAATATCACATTTAAATCATAATCATTTTATTTTTTTCTCACAAAAATTAAAAAACTCAATCCAAATGAGATTTTTATCCCCAAAATAAAAAGTTAAAAAATAAAAAAACCAACTTATTTCCCAAATAAAACCTAAGTAATTTACCTTAAAATTTTTATATAATTATTGCAGCATTATAAATTAAAGGACAAATTACAAACACCTCCCTCGAGATTTGTTGAAAATATAGATTCCTCTCTGAGGTTTGAGAAATTACATCTCGCTCTTTGATGTTTATATTTTCATAACAAATTATCCCATGAGATTTTATTTTCATACAGATTCTCTCCTAATTTCTCCTAATTTATTATAAAAATTTGACCCTCAAAAAATAATTTGTAATTTTTCAAACCTCAGAGAAAATTTATATTTTCACCAAACCTCGAGGGAGTGTTTGTAATTTGCTCTTAATTAAAATGAAAAAAAACACGAACTCCGAGATAGAGAAGAGTTTTATGATCGTCAAAGGACTCGCACGTGTGGGTTCCAGAATCAGTCAATCCCCTACTGCCTCGAATCTGTCACCTCTCCTGATAAAAGAAGTTTACTGGTCAATCATTCTCAATTCAACCCCCTCTATTTTTATTTTTTTTAATCTTTGTACACCCCCAGTTAGTTCTTGAATCTTATTAATGCGTCTTAGAAAAGTGAAATTATTGATTGGTTAAGGACGTGACGTATCATATCTTTTATTAATTATAATTTATTATTTTTTTAATTATTTAATATAAATTTATAAAATTTATTTTTCATCAATTATATTATTTTTAAGGTATCATGTGTCACGGTGTTTCAAAATCAATTAATAACATTTTTTTAAAAAATAATTAATAAAATTTTAAGTAATAATATATTATATTTTAACAAGTACCTATAAATTTAACTGCCAAAATCGTTTTAGATTATTATTATTATTATTGTTCACTATATATATTCATATATATATATATATTTATTAATCGGTAGGAGAATAATTATAAATATAAGAAATATTTATTTTATCAAACAAATTATTAGTTTATAATAATTAAAAAGTCAATAAAATCTAAAATAACCAATACCAGTACACCAAACCCAAGATCAACACCCACTTATGACTTGTTTTTGACAAGTGGATAAAAAATTATTTTTTAATTTTTAACTTATTTTGAGTTATATTGCTTCTCTATATTTTTTTTTAAAAAAAAAGTTAAAAAAATAAAAAAAAGCCACCCCTCAAACAGAACCGTTCTGAAATTCGAGCACCTCGCAAAAATTAGAGATTTAAGAATAAAAACTGATTGTATTTCCTTTAATTATGATTAAAATAAACAGTACTTTCCAGTCATAAATCTAAAAATGCTAGTAGTAATCTTGTTTGCAATGCTTATAACAAAAAGTAATTAAAATAAAAATTTTGTACAAAATTTTTCAATAAAAATCAACGTTATTATTCCTATAATTAAGAAATTGAGAGATGACCAATAAGTCTTATATTTTGGACTTGTAATAGAGTCTCATATTTTTTTTTGTGATCCATTTAGTTCTTTTGGATGTGCAATGACTCAATTGCCCGCCACATTGGAGTGTTACATTTGAAAAAGTACATTAAATGATTTTTTAGTGTCACATCATACCCGTCACGTTAGAGACTTTTGAAAAAAATATATTAAAGAGTTTTTAATTTTTTTAGAGCGTCATATCATACCCGCTACGTTAGAGTGTCACATGTCACGTTTGAAAAAAGTACACCAAAGAGTTTTTAATTTTTTTAGAATGACACATCATATCCGCCACGTTGTCATGTTTGAGAAAAATACACTAAGGAGTTTTTATTTTTTTGAAGTGTCACATTATATCCGCCACGATGTCATATTTAGAAAAAGTAGACCAAGGAGTTTTTTTTTTTTTTTTGAAGTAAAAGTTTTGGAGTGTCACATGATACCCGCTATGTTGTCACATTTAGAAAAAGTACATTAAAGAGTTTTTAATTTTTTTGAAGTGTCACATCATTGGAGTGTTATATTAATACATGTCACATTGAAATATCACATCATTCATGTCGCATTAATAAAATGGTATAGCTGTCTACCAAAACACTATCAAAATAAAAAAATATGATTACACAGAAAGAAACTCTCTACTAATAAGACTTAACAGATCAACAGAAAAAATTTAGGACTAATCGAAGTACTTATTTGTAAAATGAGATTTATTAATAAATATCCCTAAAAAATTTAGAATTAATTTTTTTTCCAATTCACTGTTATCAACTTGTTTTGCATATATTTTATGGTTAATTATGTCAAGAGCTCTTAATTATTAGTGAATATAATTTTTCTCTCATCATTTAAGAATACGTATATATTGCTCAATTATAAAAATCATACAAATATTTGCTCTTATGCAAGAGCTTTGAAAGGGGGAGAAAATGATATATTTTTATAGTTGGATGATCAAAATGCACAAATTCATGAATAGAGAGGATAAAATGATATTCGCTAATAATTTAGGAGATTTTGATATAATCTACCGTATATTTTATGAGAGAAAACTTGATTTGGTCGGCAAATTCCCTCTCCACCACTTCAATTAATGGTCATAGGCCAAATGATATGATAATTTCACAATGTTAGAAATTTGAAATGTATGAATTTTTTTTTATTAAAGAATAATTCAAATTTAGATTTGATAATTTATTTATGAAATTTAAGGATGAATAATATAATTATATCATGATAATTTGAAATAATTATATAAAAGTAATTATTTGAAATTATATTTAAAAAATGTAAAGATCCTATTAGCTTACATTTTTTCCATCTCAACTTATCCTCTTCTATAGATTTTTTATTTTTTTATTTTTATATTCATTTTATAATAGCTAATAACATTTTTGCCTTCAAATCCACATCCAAATTAGACTCTTATACACTTTTTGGATTGAGAGGAGGGGAAAATTATATTTGAATAATGAATTTGAGTAGAGACCATAGATTTGTAAAAAACTTAAGTGATTCGTGATTAGATCAAGATTTAAATATTTCAATTCCCAATCAATCAAAATACACAATCTAAATCATCAAGCACTTACAAAAGTGATTTAGATTGTTGTTTTCGAAATAAACAATAAATCGCCACAAACGATTTTTACATAGAAAAATCACAATTGAAGCACCTTCAATTGTAATCAAAAACCACGAGCGAAACGCCACTAATCAATCCACTACTGAAGAAAGAAAGATTACAAAGATAACAAACAAATTACCAAACTCATACAATTTGTCTTCGAACCTTCTGTAACTCTTTCAACAAGCCTTCGTCTTGGAATTGATTATTCTGAAGTTGAATCCACAACTTCACTTGCCGAATTAACGACTACGTACAGAACCAAACTCCTTTGAAACTCCACGTTTAAATCTCCGGATTCCACCGAAGAAGAACACTCTTGTATATAATTAATCAACCTCTTTGATATGTGCTTATCAATTCATGAGTTTAATACTCACTCAAATTATCAAGGAAAACTCACAAAAATACTCCAAAAGAAAACCTTAAACAACCTCAAAGTAGATCTCAAAAAACCTAATCCTAGTTTGGGATTAAAACAAATACTTATAGAAATCTGGAACAGCGCAGCTCACTCGAGAGAAGCTTCTCTCGCTCGAGCGAGGAACTCATCTCGCGTGATTTCCATAAGTGGCTTCGCTCGAGCCACGCAACCTGCGCTCGAGCGCACATTCACCTCTCTCAGGTTTTTGCCAGACGCAGTCTTTGCTCGAGCGAGGACTCCTTCGTTCGAGCGAGCAAGACAAAATAGCAAGGAAATTTACAACTCAATCACACAAGTTTGTGCGCGGGATTGACAAGACTAAGGGACCTAACAATCTCCCCCTTTGTCAATACCCGGACAAAACTTTCTAACATAATTTCCTAAAAAACAAAAGAACTAACAAAACAAACCAACTCAATGGAAAACAACTATCTCAAAACAATCAAACCAACTCAATGGAAAACAACTATCTCAAAACAATCTTGAACTAACAAACCAATCTTGAGTGGAAACCTGTAAAACTAAAAACAGAGATATAAGAAACCATCAAGACCATGAAGACATAAAAACAGAGATTTAAGAAACCATCAAGACATAATAAATTAGAAAACAAATGAATATCCCATACAAAACATTAGTCGAATGCTACTACTCCAATGCTATTCCAATGCTTCCTGCAAAAACCATCATAAGTGTGCAACATATATCTATATCCATATATACAACCATATATATACCCTCCATATATACCCTCCAAAAACATACTCCCCATTTTTGTCCGGAAGTGACAAAAGAAACAAGGATAAACAAACTAAAAAAAAAAAATTGACCAAGAAAAGAACAAAAAAAACTGTCCATGAGTCAAATATCTGTCAAAGACTAGGCTGAAGAAGGAGGCTGCTGCATCTGAAGTAAAGAAAGAATCTGTGTAAGCATAGCGCTCTGCTCATCAAGGCGACTATCAAGGGTATCCATCCGAGCATCCAACTGGTCAAGCCGATGCGTGACAGACTGCTCAAACTGCTGCAGCTGGCCACGAAAAGATCTAGGACGCATCTCAGGCAGATCCGGTGCACCAGCAGTAGCTGCATCAAACTCCTCCTCCTCAGTACGGGGATCATCACCTGTGTCAGACATCCCAACTCCCGACACACCCCCCCGAACATGAGCTTGACTCTAGGAGACTGTCAACTTAGTAACGGGTTTTATAGGAGAAGCAAACTCATCATCATCATAAACAGGAGCATTAAGAGAAGTGAGAAACCTAGTGAGCAAGCATCCATACGGAAGACCTAAGGACTTACGTCCTTCAAAAACAGAAATCATCTTTGTGACTATCATCTCGGGTAAGTCAATGGGAAGCTTGTGATCGATGCAATACAACACATAACCCTGATCTTAGGTAATGTGAGAAGAATGGGTGGTGACGTGAAGATTAGCACACACAATGATATTCAGAAGACGAAACCTAGGAAGTAGCTCATTTTGCTGAATGAGTGCCCCGGCAATCCAAGTCCAGGAACATCCACAAAGCTCAGAAGCAACTTGATCAAAATCAATACCAGTATGAGTAAGGAGAGGAAAACGAAAATCCGGGACTTCGGGAAGACTAAGAAACAACCGAAAAACATCCCCGGTAATGACTAAAGACTGCTTCATAACCCAAGTGCTGAATGATGCTGGAATTTCTTTGCGAATGGAGTGCATGTTACAATAGAACTCACGGATAAGACTCAGATTCTGCGGCCTCGAGAAATGCAACACTTGATCACGTTTTAAGGCATCGAACAAGGAACGAATGGGTAGTAACTCAAAAGCACTGGGGATGACATTTCTCTCTAGATGGACTTTACGAGTGGCATAAAACTCTCTAAACAACTTAGACTTGTCTTTGGATTCGAACTTGTCAGTGTTGAATGGGGGACGGGAAACAGTAGTCTTGCGACGTTTTGAAGACTCAACCATGACTAAACAACCCACAACCCACAACACAACGCACCCAAAGAAAATATTAGAAATCCCAAAACCAAAAAAAACAGAAGAAGCCAACAAAACACCATTAGTGCAACATGGTTTAGACAACAATTAAGACTTATAACCTAAGCATAATATGAAGGTGATAAAAAAAACAGGGCTAGGTGAGACATCAACAGGCACAGATGTAGCAAAGCATGAAAGAAATGAACTGTAGAAGAAACATTTATACTAATCACATAGGCCACATACATGAACATAGGAAACACAGGACACTATATAAAAAATAGACAAATAAATAAACCCCAAGTTAAACCCTAGTAGAGATAAACTAGCAAAATGCTCCAAATTACAAACCCTAGATGCAAGAGAGAGACACTAAACCAGTATGAAATAACCAAAATCAACCATGAAGAGCTCTAGATAGACACAACTGAACCAAACACTCAAACCGAAGAAAAACAAAGAAAGAGAAAAAGAAATCTTACTAAAAAAGACAATGCTGGATAGAGGAAAAGAAAAACCCCCAAACACGAGTGAAATCCAAGAGATGAACAAAAATGGAAGTGAAATCGCCCAAAGGGAGTGAAAGAGACAACACTCAAGGAAAGAGGGCAAAAGAACTGAAGTGAAGAGACGCAATAGCAGTATTTAAACCACGACAGGTCGCTCGAGCGAGGACAATTATGCGTAAGGGGTCGCTCGACCCAAGAACTTGTCGCTTAAGCCAAAAACGCACGCTCTCAGGTCTAACTCAGCAGCAGAAGCACGCTCGAGTGAGAAATCCTTCGCTCGAGCGAAGAAAGAAAAAAAACAAAACACATAAAAAAAACACTTTTTTTTTTTTTTTTTTTTTTTTTTTTTTTTTTTTTTTCCAACAAAAAACCAATACTCATACTATGTCGTGAAACCTGAAACACAAGTGAGTGAGCACAAGAGCATAAAGGTGATACTAAGATGAAATAATATACAAACCATGAAGCCCGCTAACTTGTAATTTTGACAAGATGAAGCAAATAATCATGAGCAAGTCAGATAAACTCAAAACAATGAACATAAGTTACATGAGAATGTACAACTCAGAAACCAGCATGAGAGCTCACAAACATAATGTGTGTGTGTGCAATCCATGAGAGGCCACAGAACTAGAGTTAATCCTCGTAGTGATCGGATGGCTGGACCTCCGGCAAGAGTAACTGAACATCACAGAGAAAAGTCAAACCACTAGGAATCACGGGGTATTTCTTGAGTAAACACGAAGACTCCCTCTCAATCAATGATTCCTTTTTTTTTTTTTTTTTTTTTTTTTTTCAACTTTTCTTTCTTGTGGGCACTCACTGGTGGCATGCACGCTCAAGAGTATGGAAACCAAACCAGAGAAGGATGAAATCAAAAGGATGGCCTGGTTGGTGCCTCTAAGGTAGCATTTTCCTAATGCCTAGACTTCAATGAACTGAGGAAGAAACCGTAGAAGTGAACAAATGATGGTAGATGGTTAAGAGACTCAACATCACCCATAATATACTAGTATATGTCAATTCCTCTGAAAAAGTACAAGAAACACTGTTAGTGGTCCATAGAGAACTTTGATCACTTGTGCGGAAACCCCTGCAACAGTTTATCTCAAGGATGTGTACAGAATGAGATCATGAAGTCAATGAGTATGGGCATTTAGAATGAGCTATGAACAAAGAAGAATGAGATCTTGTAAGCAGCATGAGCAGTGTTCATATAAACTTTTAATGCAAAGATAACAGGAATCAATGACTATGAGATTATAACATCCAAGCACACAAATAGCAAACACACACTCCCCTTCAAGTAACAAGTAACACCCTAGTGACTGAGCATGACACCCAAGGTCTTTCTAAGGAACTCAAACCGAAGAAGATCAAGGGATTTTGTAAAAATATCAGCTTTTTGACGCTCAATGGGTACATGTTCAAGAACAACAAGGCATTTTTCCACTAACTCTCGAATAAAATGATGACGAATGTCAATGTGTTTGGTGCGAGAGTGTTGGACAGGATTTTTTGAAATGTTAATGGCACTTGTGTTATCACAGAAAAGAGTGAGAGTGTGCTGATCTATCCCATAATCATGAAACATTTGCTTCATCCACAATATTTGTGCACAACAACTCCCTGCAGCAATGTACTCAGCCTTAGCAGTCGAAAAAGAGATGGCATTTTGCTTTTTACTATGCCAGGCAATCAAATTATTCCCAAGGTAAAAACACCCCCCGGATGTACTTTTCCTATCATCAGCACACCCTACCCAGTCGGCATCAGAAAAACCAGTAATTTCAGCTGTAGTATTAGTAGAAAACCAAACCCCATACCCCAATGTCCCATTAAACATATTTAATGATGCATTTGACTGTAAGAAGATGAGACTCTTTAGGACTGGCTTGGTAATGGGCACAAACACCTACACTGAAAGCAATATCAGGACGACTGGCAGTCAGGTAAAGAAGACTCCCTATCATACTCTTATAAAGGGTAGGATCAACATCAATACCAGAAGAATCTTTGGAAAGGTGAAGACTAGTGCTCATGGGAGTGCGTGCATGTTTGGCAGACTCAAGACCAAACTTTTACACAAGATTTTTGGCATACTTAATCTGAGAAACAAACATATCCGAAGGAGACTGTTTAATTTGTAGACCCAAAAAATAAGACAACTCTCCCATCATGCTCATCTCAAACTCATGTGTCATGCAATCCGAAAAATATTTCACAAGATGATCAGCAGTGGATCCAAACACAATGTCATCAACATAAATTTGAGCAACAAGAATACGAGACTTAGTATGTTTCACAGATAAAGTCTTATCCACACTACCCCTTTGAAAGTCATTATCAAGAAGAAATGTAGAAAGTTTATCATACCAAGCCCGAGGGGCTTGTTTCAATCCATACAAAGCCTTGTCTAACTTGTAGACATGATTTGGACATTTAGGGTCCTCAAACCCTTTTGGTTGCTCAAGATAAGCCTCTTCTTTCAAGTACCCATTCAGAAAGGCACTTTTTACATCCATTTGAAACAATTTAAAACCAAGAAAGCAAGCAACACCAAGTAAAATTCGAATAGATTCGAGACGTGCAACTGGGGTAAACATCTCATCATAGTCAACACCCTCTACTTGTGTGTAGCCTTGAGCAACCAACCTGGCTTTATTTCTAACCACAGTACCATTCTCATCAGATTTATTTTTAAAGATCTACTTGGTACCTATCACATTCATGTCTCTAGGTTTGGGAACTAGAGTCCAAACATTGTTACGTTCAAATTGACCTAATTCTTCATGCATAGCATTAACCCAACTATCATCTAGTAAGGACTCTTTAATATTCTTAGGTTCAATTAATGAAACATAACACATATGAGATACCTCATCCCGAATCTGTCTTCGGGTTTTCATTCGATCCGATACACTTCCAATCACCTGTTGAGCTGGATGATTTAGTTTCACCCTTGTTGATGGTTTGAACTCAGGACTTGCGGTGACAGAAGCATCAGTAGTGGTGTCTTTCTGAGCACTTTTTGGACTCTGACTTACCTGTGAGGATGGTGCTGTCTCAATTTCTTGTGATTGGACCTTAGCTTCTCTTTGACTTTGTGGTTCAGTATCCAAGATTGGAGACTCACCAGTTTCATCCTCATTTATTGCTGGAGTAAGGGAACCTGTGTTATCTATAACCACATTGATTGATTCCATTAAAGAAGAAGTTTGCAGGTTATAGACTCGAAAAGCCCTACTAGTGGTTGAATACCCTAGAAAAATACCTTCATCACTTCGGGAGTCAAATTTGCCCAAAGGCTCTCTATCTTTGAAAATGTAACACTTACTCCTAAAAGTTTTGAAGTATTTTACATTAGGTTTCAATCCCTTCCACAATTCATATGGAGTTTGTAAAGTGCCGGGCCTTAAATACACGCGATTTACAAATAAACAACAGTATTTAGGGCTTCAGCCCAAAACTTTGGAGGAAGTTTCTTACTAAGGAGCATGACCCTAGCCATCTCTTGAACAACCCTGTTCTTCCTCTCAACTACTCTATTTTGTTGTGGAGTAATAGGTGCAGAAAATTCATGCTTAATTCCATGCATATTACAAAAATCCGAAAACGAACTATTTTCAAACTCACGACCATGATCAGTTTGGATTCTTATGATACGCCCAATGGAAACACCCTGTTCATTTTGGATTTTAAGGACTAAGGTCTGGAAAGCATCAAACGTATCAGATTTTTCCCTTAAAAAATTTACCCACAAAAATCGAGTAAAATCATCAACAGTTAAAAAAATGTATCTTTTACCTCCGATGCTTTCAGTGTGAGTAAGTCTCATTAAGTCCATGTAAACCAATTCAAGAGGACGTTTGGTTGTAAAGCTGTTCACCTTTTTATGAGGGGCACGGGTTTGTTTCCCAAGTTGACATGGTCCACACACATGATTCAGCTTCTTACCCAATTTAGGTACTCCTCTCACAAGCTCTTTGTTGGCTGTCTTAGTTAGGTCTTTGAAATTCATGTGACCTAATCTTTGATGCCACAAATCAATGTTACTTATGATGGCTGAGTGGCAAGTGAGATCATTAGTAGTAACAATCCCATAGTAGTTATCAGATGTGCGAACCCCATGTAAGACAGTATTTCCCTTTTTATCCAAAATTTCACATTTATTTTTTTGAAAACAATACTTTATGATGGGAATCACACATTTGACTAATGCTCAAAAGATTTGCTTTAAGACCATCAACAAGTAAAGCATTTTCAAGCTTGGGAAGACCAGCTACACTTATAGAGCCCTTACCAATGACTCTAGAAGTGCCACCATCTCTAAAGGTAAAAATTCCACCTTCATATTTTTCAAGAGAGGTGAAGTAGGATTTGTCACCTGACATGTGACGAGAGCACCCACTATCAAGATACCACATGTATGAGTCACGTGCTTTTAGAGCAGTGTGAACAACTAGACAAGTCAAATCATCTTTTCTAACCCAAATCTTTTTGGTCTTAACAAAATCAGGTCTGGCAATCTTGGTAAATGTCTTGGCGTTATGAACACCCTCATGAATCTTGGTATTCCGCCTAGACATGTAAGGTTGTCTCCTAACCCAAAAAGTATCGAATTTCTACCTTTTTGAGACACCTTACCAAACAATTCAAAGCAATAAGGACGAATGTGGCCATACCTACCACAATGATGACAAATAAAGACCGGTTTTACCTCCCTTTTGGTGATCTTACCACCTTTAGGTGGATGAAGAGAGGGATCATCCTGGTCTACCTTCAACTTTCCTTTTGCTTGAGTCTTCATGTCATGTGATGTAGAGGCTTGTCCCTTGTGAACTGTTGCATTACCATAGCCTAGCCCACTTTTGTCACAACCCATTTGTTGAGACCCAAGGATGTCTTCTAACGATTTGGAACTTTTGTTCCACATAGCAATTGTGGCTCTAGCAATTCGGAGTTCTTCATCATTCTGACAAACCATCTCTTCCAATGTAGCTTGTGACATCTCAAGACTTTCAAGCTTCTCTTCATATATGGAATACACTTTCAGGAGCTCATTCCTTTCAGTTTCACAAGATAGGAGTTTCCCACATAGGTCTTTCCTGTCACTAGAGATCTTGATGACATTCTGCTTTGTTGTTACAAGTTCTCTTTTTAGCTTGACATTCTCGCTTTCACATGCTTTGAGCTTGAGAGAGAGTTTGTCATTGATTTTGGACAAATTTAGAGATTCCTCATAAAGCTTTTCGTAAGCTTGTTGTAGTTCATCACCATTAATCTTATCATTGTCTTCTGATGTTTCATCATCCTCTTTTTGCTCCTCATTCTCCTTAACCTCATTCAATCTAGCAACTAAGGTAGGAAAGTTACTAGATGGTGGTGAAGGTGAATCTCCTCTTTCATGAAATTGGCTTAGAATTTCTCATGCATCTTTAGCCTTTGTGCAGTGAACAACCCGTTGCTGTTCTTCATCGAAAATTGCTCCACGAATTGTAATCAGGACTCTCTGATTGCTCGGGTTGTCAGCACTTTCTGTATCTTCTTCAATGGCTTGCCAGCATTCTAGGTCAAAAGCTCTCAGAAACGCCCTCATTCTGATCTTCCAATACAAGTAATTACTCCCATCAAAGGTGGGAGCATGATGCAAATTCTGACCACGAGCAAATTCCAGTAGCTTCGGAAGAGGTTGTGTGTAAGTGGACCAAAATGCTATGAAAGCACTATCCCCGTCTTCACCAGATTCACCTTCTTCGGGTTCTTGCTCCAACCCGCTTTCATCATCCCAAGTCACTATGTAGACTTTCTTCCGATTCTTTTTCGAAGGACGTTCAAGGGCAATATGGCCAAACCCTTGACATTCATAACACTTGACCCCTTGCCCCTTTACAATCTTGTTTTCAGTTTTTGGAGTAAGTTTTGGTGGAAAAGTTTTGGGTTTATCATTACTCTTGTCTTTTGAAATAGGGTCTCTGAAATTAGGCTTCTTTTTCTTAAAATTTTTTTTGAACTGCTTAGTAAACAAAGCCGTCATCTCAGACTCTAAATCAAACTCAGTCTTAGGAGTTTGTACAGTCTCATGAGCACTAGTGAAAGTCACACTATCTTTTTGTTTTTTCTTAGAAATCTGGTAGGCTTCATAAGTCTGCAGGTTTCTAACCAACTGATCAAGCTTGAGGGTATCAACATTTTGAGCCTCCTCAATGGCTGTCACTTTTGATTGGAACCTTTCGAGTAATGATCTCAAAATTTTTCCAACAATTTTAGCTTTAAGGATTTTTTCACCGAGTGTGAAACAGGAATTCACGATGTCACTAAGTTTAGCATAGAAATCATCAAATGTCTCATCCTCACGCATAAAAAGGGTTTCAAAGGCAAAGGTGAGACGTTGAAGTTTTGACCTTTTGACAGAAGTAGTACCTTCGTGAATCGTTTCAAGAATGTCCCAAGCCTCTTTTGCTACCTCGCATGTGCAGATACGACGAAACTCTTCAGGTGTGACGGAGCAAAAAAGGGAATTGAGAGCCTTGCTGTTCCAACTCGAGTTTTGATAATCGGTTGTGTCCCATTTATCAAGGGGTTTGGGAATCTCAATACCATCAATGGTGATAGTAGGTTCACTCCACCCATAGAGCACACAGTACCAAACTTTCTCATCGATGGATTTTAAAAACGCTCTCATACGAGCTTTCCAATAAGAATAGTTTGTACCATCAAGTAATTGAGGTCTATGGGTCGAGTTACCTTCACGAATTGAATCCATATCACCAATCACACAAAATCATGCTCCTATAGTTTTGATAAAAAAAAACAAAGAATGACCTGCTCTGATACCAATTGAAAAACATAAGTGATTCGTGATTAGATCAAGATTTAAATATTCCAATTCCCAATCAATCAAAATACACAATCTAAATCATCAAGCACTTACGAAAGTGATTTAGATTGTTGTTTTCGAAATAAACAATAAATCGCCACAAACGATTTTTACGTGGAAAAACCACAATTGAAGCATCTTCAATTGTAATCAAAAACCACGAGCGAAACGCCACTAATCAATCAACTACTGAAGAAAGAAAGATTACAAAGATAACAAACAAATTACCAAACTCATACAATTTGTCTTCAAACCTTCTGTAACTCTTTCAACAAGCCTTCGTCTCGGAATTGATTATTCTGAAGTTGAATCCACAACTTCACTTGTCGAATTAACGACTACGTACAGAACCAAACTCCTTTGAAACTCCACGTTTAAATCTCCGGATTTCACCGAAGAAGAACACTCTTGTATATAATTAATCAACCTCTTTGATATGTGCTTATCAATTCATGAGTTTAATACTCACTCAAATTATCAAGGAAAACTCACAAAAATACTCCAGAAGAAAACCTTAAACAACCTCAAAGTAGATCTCAAAAAACCTAATCCTAGTTTGGGATTAAAACAAATACTTATAGAAATCTGGAACAGCGCAGCTCGCTCGAGAGAAGCTTCTCTCGCTCGAGCGAGGAACTCATCTTGCGTGATTTCCATAAGTGGCTTCGCTTGAGCCACGCAACCTGCGCTCGAGCGCACATTTACCTCTCTCAGGTTTTTGCCAGACGCAGTCTTCGCTCGAGCAAGGACTCCTTCGTTCGAGCGAGCAAGACAAAACAATAAGGAAATTTACAACTCAATCACACAAGTTTGTGCGCGGGATTGACAAGACTAAGGGACCTAACAATTTGAATAGAGATTTGAAAAAAAAAAAAAAAAAAGGAAAGAAAAAAGGCAAGTAAAATGACAATGTAAGAGCATCCTCATCAAACTAGTTAAATTTTTGGTGTATTTGGTTTAAAAGTTACCTTTTATATTTTGGCTATACACATTTCATAGACACTCTCTAACAAACTTTCTATTCTCCTGTCATGTTATTTAAAAATTATTTTTATTAAGTATAATTTAAAATTATTTTTTATAAACTCTACACAACTAATTTGAAAATATCAAAAAGTATTATATTTTAATGTTTGACTAGTCTAAATCACCAGCTACATTTGTTGAGCTAAACCCACAAAAACTAAAATAGCTTAATATCTAGTTTGATGGAGTTAAAATTTAATAATTTATTCATTATTTTAACTGAAAAATAAAAATAACTAATTTGATGGAGATGTTCTAAATAGAATATCGTTATATTTTACTTAATTTTTTTCATTTTCAAGTCTTTATCAAAGTCCATTATCTAGGCACAATCTTAAGCATTGTTGAAGCGGCAAGATCGGTACATCTTGTGGTTGAAACTAGAAAGGTCTTTTTGGGAAATGAAGGGTTGATTGGAGTTAGAGATGTGTGTTTATAATCGTAGTAGTTGTGTTATTGACTAATCCAATTAAATAGATACTTTAGTCTTATGATTTGTGTTGTTGTATGATTGGTTTTGGAGGCCTAAATTACAACGGAAGAATCATATTTTCTAATAGCTGCATTGCACAGTACTTTGGGAAGATTTTGGCCTTTCAAAATCAATTCCAAGCAACGAAATACTCGATGCACCTTTTTTTATAGGAAAAATATTAAATTAGTGATATGTTTAAAAACTAATTATAAATTAATAATAAACTTTATAAATATTAATAATTAAAATATAAAATTTTTCATATATATGAAATTATTTTTTTTTAAATTACATTGAAATGTAAATGCCCCTTTTTTATAAACCATTTGTTTACTTTTTGACTTTAAAAGTCTTTGATTTTCCACAGATCTTTGGTCCATCAAATTCAATTCAGTGTTTCTTCCCATCCCTTCTCGTAGGTCATGACGGACACCTAGGTCCTAGGACATATCTTAAGCAAGATACCTTTACTAAGACCAGTCAGCCTACAACTTCAAAGTCTTATTACTAATTTAATTAAGCATTTCTTTTATATATGCTCCATATTGTAACTGGAGTAATGAATGATTGTGAGCTTAATTTGACTAGTCTATACAAACCATTGCTTAGACTTGCATTGGAAGTCATGCAATGTGCATAATTATAACATGGAAGAGGTTCAATATTCAAGATTCAATGGGTTGAGTGAGTAATCCATACCCTCCTTGGAAAACACCAGAGCTTCAGCATTTTGCTTGGTAGATGATCAATGGTCCGGTTTGGTACACGGGCTACTAGTTAAATTGACAGTTATCAATTATAACTGAGCAAGAAATTGCTCCAGACAGTTACCGGCATAATTCAACTTCATCTATACTAACTTAACGGTTGACTTTATATAATAGATATATATATATATTTAATTTTAAGAGTCTATGTTTTACCTATAACTTATGAAATAAATATAAGTTAAATATGTTAAAAGAAACTCATGTTATTGGGAAGCTGAGGAGGTAGTACTTTTAATTTCTACTTGTTATTATCAAATTTCAGCTTGTAAGTAGTTGCAACAAACAAGTTCAACATTTAACTGGTATTTTCCTCGAATGCAAAAACACAGCACATTTTAAAGCCTCAAAAACAATGGAAGCTAGTTAGTGAAAAAATGAAATAGGGGCATACCCAGTGAATGGTTGATGTATGCAGCCTTATCCCCACAAGAGGAGAGACTGTTTCTGTGAAACGAACCCGTGACCAAAAAGTCACCAAGGAATAATTTTACCGCTACACCAGACCCGCCCTTCTAGTGAAAAAATGAAATCTAACAGAAAAAAATTGATCATCCCAAAATAAGTAACTTGATTTGTCCCTCATAGTTTTCCTTAAGGGAGGTTTCATGTTCAACCCCTTAGTAGGGTCATATGATTAAATTCAACACGAAGGTTATTAACATTGTTTTGTCTAAAAGAGAAGAGGCTGAATAAGGCTTCCTCACATACAGCCTGCCAAAAACATCACTTGCATAGATTTGTCTGGTATTTGGATACAACCCGCTTACAATCAGCACCTAGATTTTGTAAATCTTTATTAATATTGGTTTATCTTATAACTATTCATGACACTTTTATCAGTAGTCTCCATCCAATTTGATGCTTTTGTTAGCCAACTCTATTTGACTATACTGCATTGAGCTGATCAAATCCCATGACACTATATTTTAATGTGATTGTGCATCTGTTTTCATGTCTTGCTACTTACTCATTTTCCCAATCATCTAATAAATGGAAACCCCATTTTTTAATAATATCAAAAGAAAAGTCAATACCTAAATGGTGTCATTGAACAATAACACTAGCATTCTTCAATCATTGCCACTCTTTTCTGTGGGAAGTGAGAACCCCCTGAATTTGGCAGACTCCCCTCCTCCCTTAAAATTAGGGTTTCTTTTTTAGTTTTCAATCACCATAGCCTAAATTAATTTTGATTTGATGAGACTAATCATCTCTCTACCTCATTAATTTAAATGTCTCTGATTCAACAAACTATATAATAATTATTTAACATTTGTTAATGGGTTTCTTATGAAATCAGGTTGTCAACTTCATCTTCTCATGGGCTTTCGGATTTCAAGTTGAAAGTTGCGGAACAGTAGAGTTTTGGATGAATTCGGTAACGACATGAATTTGATTTTTTTATCTGTTTGATTTTCTTATTTTTTAGTTTGTTGATGTAATAATCCTTCCTGTGTGGAGATTTTTTTCCCTTCCTTGTGGAGCCTTTTCTCCTCTATGGAGGCTTGGATCCTTCCTTTTATGGAGATCTTTATCTCTTTTAAGATCTTGTGATACCGTTGTACCAAATTAATCCAATCTTTTATCGATTTTGTAATAAAGATTTTCTTATCGATTAAAAAAAGAAAAAAAAAAAAAAACTTCACCTTCTCATAATAATCATAAAGATTTAAAAAATAAGCTGCATACAAAATTACAAACCTGACCAAAAGAGAAGAAATTATAAACAACAAATTACTAAAATAAAAAATTTCCATTAGTACATCGATCAGTATGAACGGAAGGAATGGGAATTTTATTATTATTATTTTTTTAACAATGAGTAAGAGGGGAATAAGGGAGGGTAATTTATATCACACAATGATAAGACTCGAATTCATGCATCACACCTGGCAAGGAGCGCGACTTATTCACTAAAGAATTTAACTAAGCAAAGATATTATATAGCCCATACAAATACCTAGGAAAGAACATATAATTTGAATCTATGGTGTAGTTTTGAACTTGGTGTGATATGAATTTGATCCACCAGATTTCAAATTTTGAGCAATTGTCTCTTTTTTTTTTTTTTTTTTTGATTATGTAGCACTTTTGTTAATAGATACCACTTGTAAGTGAATGGATAAATGAAAACTTTTTGAGTAGCAAAAATACTTTAGATTTTAACTAAATTTGTGGTTTGTTGGTTAGTCTGAGTTTTACAGAGACTAAGTTAAGAAATCCAATAAAAAATAATTAGTTGAAAAAGCTGCCAAACTCAAATGGAATCTCAATCTGGAATCTAATTGATGCCTGATGGATCATCTCTCTCTTTATCTATATCTTTATGCATTGGTTGTTAATCCACAATTGTGAGTTTTGGCCTTTTCATATCATTTGCATGAATAAACAAACAAATTTAATGCTAATCTCCTACAGATTAGGCTTTATGGTTAAAGTATGGTTTTTCTATTATCATTAAAGGAGATCTATTAATGACCCACCACCATCACCACCCACTAATTAAACCCTAAATTTATATGGGGGATCTTATGTGATGTCATGCATCCACAAAGCTAGAATATGAATTTTTGAGATTATCTTATTTGACAAAAACATATTATTAAAAAGTTTCATCAGGCAACTAACTCCACTGGCTTTGGAACATTAAACCAACGCTAAGTCTAGCGCAAATCAAGAATTTGTGTCACTATCTACAACCTAATCTTTACTCCAAATTTTATGATGTTGAGCTTTTGGAATCGCGTAATCATAACCTAATCACCAAATTTGGGAGGGATCAGTAGTACCTAACACGATTTTGTTAAACTCTAATTATTCTAATTTATCCAATCATTGAATTTTGCCTCTGATTAGTGTAATCTTCTTGCAGATGCTTTCATATTCTGGTGGAACCAAAATAATGGGTGGTTTGGTTTGGTGTGTTGGATAAAAAAGTTGGGCATCCAAGGGTGGTAAGTGTTGTGTAAAGCCAACTACAGTCCTGAAACAGGGGAAAGTTCCTAGTAGATGAATTATACTAGGTAGGAAGGTGTTCTTCATGTGAATTGACCTTTCTACCCTGTCTGTAGGTAGAGTTCAGAGGTTTATAATAGAGACTTCACTCTATTTTGGAATATACTCAAATTCATCAAGGTAATTGAAATTAGAAGAAGAGCGACATAAGGAAGAAAGCAAATTCATGGAGTAACAAAGCTATTGTTTTTTCTTATACTGAGGACTAAGATCAATCTCCTGAAATCATAAATGGTAAATTAGTTATTTCAATATTGTTATAGGAAAAAGGGTGTTTAACTGAGACAAAAATTTAACAGCATAAGTTCATGAAACATCAATTCATAAAATATGATTCAAACATTGAAGGGAGTCAACTTTTGAACAACATAGGTAGTATGCAAGACCTACAATAATTCAACACAAACATTATTTCAAGATACCCTTATTTCATGCAATCTGGCAATCACACAAGTAAATTACAGTATTTATAGGAATCAACTCAAAATTTGACCAACACAAAACCTCAAATACCTTGAAATTTTCATTGAATTACCTTTTTCATTCCATGCATTAGCATGTTTTGTTGACAAAGCACATAATCGCAGATTAAATCGAAATGCTATCTATTCTAGCAAGGATCAAAATACAATGCCTCGGCCCAATTTTTGGGGCTATGGCCAGAAACAAACCTGATATACAAATAAATATATTTTTCATGTTGGCGTTTTCTATTTTTCTATTTATTATTTTTCAAGATAAAAATTCTGATATTATTAGTAGTATGCATGTCCAAATGAATTGTCTTCAATTCCCTTGCTCAGTTGCAATCTATCTTCAGGTCTTGTGGCCATCCGAACTCCTCCAAGAATGCCAATACAACTCCATTCGACCACCCAAAGCCCGTCTACATTGCCAACAAAATCAACCAAAGCCAGTTTGAGATTTTTTGCTTTAATGTGTCTCATGGTTGATTTTTAGGGAAGACTATTGACTGAAAAATATAAGAATATTTGTTACCTGGGGTATGTATTCACCACCAGCTCCAAATTCTCCACATTTTTCGACATCGTATTTTTCATGCATTGCACCTGATTTCTTGTAAGCAACGTAGTTGGTTCCGATCCATCTCACAGCAATATCCTCCGCCATTGACCTTGCTTCCTTTGATCCAGACCTCGCCAAACCTTCAACAATCATGTGCTGTAGTGGTGCCCAACCATTCGGAAAGTCCCTTTACAAAAAAGCATTATTGTGAGATCACATTATTACCTACAAAAGATACGCTTTTCTCAACTAAGTTCTTCAACAGATACGATGATCTGTTCAAGGTACATTTTAAGAGGTCAATTACCATTGTTGTCCAGAATTAGTTAGAGATGTTGCAATCCCAACTGCACGAATCAGTCCTGAACTTTGAAGACTTTGCATAACTTGCTCCACCAATGTGCAATCTTCACATATTTAAAACAATACATAGGAGATTATGTTAAATAAAACACTAAATTTATAATAATTGTTTGCACACTCAAGAGTGTTGTAAAAGGAATTGAATCTTGGATATATAACAAGCGTTACAAACCTGAGTTAAACAACTCAATCCATAGAGGAACGAAGTTTGAGGCAAATATATTCCGATTCTGGTTTGAGGCCTCCCATGTGTGACCCTGCTAAAAATGTCAACAAGAAATTGATAAGAAAAAAAAAAAGAAAAAAAAAAAGGGATATAACATGTAATCTCTGTGAGGCACGTTGTCATAGATTTCACATGAAGAAACCACCTTGCATGTAGTTCCATTGCTAAGCCAATAATCGAGCCATTGTCCCATCTCTGCATTCCAAAAAACAGAATTCATGGCTTGTTTTCTTGCTTGCGCTGCTTCTTGAAAGTGTACAGAAATGGTGCAATCTCCAGTAACATTTGCTAAGAACGCTATGTCAAGTTCCATCTGAGACAACATGCAAGAGTTCATGTCATATTGTAGATAAATATATTGGATTATTGAATTCAACCAAAGCTTTATTGTAAAGGAGAGTTGAATCAAACCTTAAGCATGAATGCATTTAAATCCACAGGCATAATTGATGTTGTAGCCAATGTTGTGAGATCAGATCCATTCCTGCAAATGAAAATCATACCATCATTATTCAATACAGAAACAAGCACGAGTGTCTAGGTCCTACAGATACAATTGTACAATCTTAGTTTCCTTTAGCACACATGTTTGGGTAAAATGACCAAAGTGAAACACTACCTCATCCATCTTGTACTGAAATCCCACCCAGTTTCAGCGGTTGAAGCCAGTTCCCTATACAGATGTTGTTTTGCGGAATCATTCATGAGCTTGGAAGCAGTTTCAATGTCCTAAGGGAAGGATTACATGTTTTTAAGCTAAAAACTCAAAATATTTCTTTATGAACTATTCAGATCCACCAGTTTAAATTTAAGTTTATGGGTCAGAGAGGATATACAATGGTTGAAGATTCTGGCCTTGGTTTGTTCCACATTGCATAGTATCGACTTAAAGTGCGATTGCATCCTTCAGCATCATGAATTAGCACACTATGTATTTCTGAAACAATTTAAAACCAATGAAACCAAACTAACTTGCAAGGATTGCTAGAACAACCCAATTAAGAAGATGAACAATATCTAGATGTGCGAGATTAGTAAAGCTCTCAATACCTGAATTCCAAAATTTGTGTTCTTTTAGCAAGGCAGGGAGAGACTTTCTAGCAAAGTCTACATCGCCGGTCCTAGTGTATATATCATACACCATCGCACTCAGGAGTGGAGGTTCGCTGCAAAGTCCCAATAAACTTGTTGTTTAACCAAAAAAATATACAAATAAATGCAAGCAAAAACAGGACACACTTACAAACCCCAACCCCCATAAACACACAAACAAAGAAAGAAAGACTGAAGTAGACCATCAATTTGGGAGCTTGAATGCAGACTATAGCCTTCAAAATTCATACTATTTAGTGGAGTGAAATGGTAACAATTACCCTGGTTTTTATACAATTTGAATAGGTGGTTTTGTATTGATTTCAATCCTAATAAAGGAGGATAAAATAGTTACTATTCACTAAAAACTGTAGGATCCTTAAATTCATGACCACATTGGCTGCAATGTGAATAAGCTAGTGTAAATAATTTATGATACAACGTACGTTGTTATTATTCATGATACACAAATGCAAGTTTAATGGGTTAAGCATGTTTCATAGACACGAACTGCATCATGCATTAAATCTATTTTGTACCAAGAAACATTGTTGAGAAATAAGCAGATGATTTTGATACTTAATTCATGAAATAAAAAGAAAAAGAAGAAAGATGCAAAAATTAGTCATCTTAATCATTTATCTGTAAAATTATTCGATACCAATTCAGTAATTTAATTAGTGATTGCAAGTACCCTATGAACAGACTGGCAGTTCTGGCAATTAACCATGCATATTGAGAAGCAAATAGATGTGCTGATGTCTTAGCAAACTAAGAAGATTGTATGACTGATGGATTGCAATTTTTTCACTACATTTCTCATTGTATTGCTAATCAGTTGTATAACATTGCTGTAGGGGTTGAATACCCAGAACCATGTACTAAATTTGTTTTTAATAAGTTCCAATTAACCCAAAAACCATCCTCTAGCTAGGGCTCTCAAGAAATCAAGAAATGTTCAAAGGGACTTTACCTCCTGTTAGTGTAATATGCCCTCGCACCATTAAGAACATGCCCAAATTCATCTATCAGGGAAATGAGATTTGTCACAATTCCTTTTGCAGTCTCATACATTTTACTTGCTAGCAAACCCCTGCATGACAAGTTCAAAGCCCCTCCCATTAAAAAGATGCTTGAGAACAAACTATAAAACAGCAGAAAATAATGGAGACAACAAAAAAGTGTATCGTGAAAATATCTCCAAGCTGTTGCCAGATGATTAGAAAAACTTAGGATCAACCAGCTGGTTGATCGGAAAAGACTTCGAGATGATTTTCACAACCAAAAAAAAAAATTCATCGTCCGTAAACAAATGTAAAGACAACAACTAAAATAAATACTTTGACTGACCAAATCAAAATATGCAATAAAGAAACAACATATTTCAACTCAAGTAACTAAGGTACATTTTGAAAGTTAGGTACAATAGTACATTGTAGGTATCATATAACTATAAGATAAAATTGACCAATTAGAAATATTTAGTTAATTTAGTGGCACACATTTAAATGGTTAGATGGTAAGGTAATGTTAATAATATTTTAAAATATATATATATATTCGCCCCAAGGTTGTTCGAATTTAAATTCTTATTGATTTTGATTATCGACAAATATTTTGAACTCATTTATTTATTCAAAGTTTCCAAAATAATGTTATATTATTGCTTTTCATTGTTTCTAACAAATGAATGCTTCAAATCTGTCATGAATATTGGTACCTCAAAAACATGGAATTAGCACATGCATGCAAAACACTATTTGTGCTTTAAACAGGTACAAGGGTCGACACCAAGATAGAAAGGGTCGACACCAGAATGAAGTACACAATGCCTAAGTGTTGTAGCAGCCAAGGGTCAACACCAAGAATGACAAGGGTCGACACTAAATTTCAGTATACAAGGCTCAGACAATCCAGCAACAAGGGTCGACACCAAGAATGACAAGGGTTGACACTTAATTTCAGTATACTAGGCTCAGACAATCCAGCAGCAAGGGTTGACACCAAGAATGACAAGGGTCGACACTAAATTTCAATATACAAAGTTCAAACTTCTAGCAAACAAAGGGTCGACACCCAGTTACGAAAGGGTCGACACCAGAAACACCTGGAAATCAACACAGAGAAGAAAAGAGAGCACAGGGTCGACACCAAATCTGTAGGGGTCGACACCCTTAAATCTGGGTTTCAAAAAACCTAGCCACCCATTCAGAACTATTCTAACACAACTGAAATCTTAGCCGATTTTTCTGACCTATGCGTTGAATAGCCATCATTTCTGATTTGTGAACAGACTTTTATGACACAATATCTTCTACTATCAGCTTCCAAGATTTGACTTGTGAGCTTGTGCATTTAACGAGGCTCCACTTCCAAAGACTTGATGACAACCTTTGCACACCCATGCTCTGCTCCATACAGCTAGAAGATGTCACCCATGATCTACTCCAACAGCTAGAAGATATCACCCATGATCTGCTTCAACAGCTAGAAGACTCACCCATGCTTTTCTCTAACAGCTAGAAGCCATTAAAGCTATAAATGAATAAGCTCTCCATATCTGAAAGTACTCTCTAACATAGAAACTCTGAGCATTCAATAACTTTCATTTATCATACTCTATTGTACTTCCACTTTCATATCTGAATGTATTAAAAAATCCCTCTACCCTTTCACTTTCATATTTATCTTTTGAGAAATATTTTGTAAAAAGAGGACAGTTGTACCTCTTATTCTTATTCCCTTATTTCTGAGTGAAACACTTATAAGGTGAGGTATTTAGTTGAGAGATCCTCAACAGATAAAGTAAGTCATGTATAAAAATCCACAAGCTAGGTGAAGCTCAGTGGTGTATTGATTCGATTCATAGTGAAGGAATTCTCAAGGAGGTACCTTGAGGAGTGGACATAGGCCGGCGAGTCAAACCACTGTAAATCTTTGTGTTTGAACTCTTCTCCACTTCTTCTCTATTTTCGGTATAATTGATTGCTTGCTAAATTTATTTACTTGATTAATTGCAATAAATTTTCTGCTCATATTTTTTAATTACCCAATTCACCCCCTCTCTTGGGTTGCCTACCTGGGTAACAATTGGTATCAGAGCCACGTCTCTAGTTTTGTGACTTAACCATCTTAGAGCGATCTATGGCAACCCCTAGCTTCTCTCTTCCTGAAGGTCAAGCCTCAAAAGAGGCCACCCTTTTTCAATGGCACAAATTTCAACTATTAGAAAACCCGCATGATTATGCATATCTAATCTATTGACTATGAGGTTTGGAAAATCATCTGTGATGGTCCCAAAGTCCCCACCAAAATCATAGATGATCTAAAAGTTCCCAAACTTGAGAGTGAATGGACTAGTGCTGATTATAACGATATTCAAGCCAATGCCAAAGCTGTGAATATGTTGTATTGTGTACTTGATGCTACTGAGTTCAATAGAATTTGCACTTCTAGAACGACGATAGAAATTTGGGATAAACTTATTGTAACTCATGAGGGAACTACTCAAGTCAAAGAATCTATAGTTAGTTTGCTTGTTCACAACTATGAGCTCTTCAAAGTGAAACCTATTGAGAACATCTCCCAAATGTTCACTCACTTTAATGATATTATAAATAGTCTGAAATCTCTCGGTGAGACTTATACTAATGCAGAAGTTGTGAGAAAAGTCCTCAGGTCATTGCCGAAAAGCTGGGAAAACAAAGTTATCGCGGTGACAGAAGCAAGGAACTTATCAACATTAAGCCTTGATGAGTTGATGGGATCTTTCCTAACTCATGAGCTCATTATGCAAGAAGGAAAGGAAGAAGAGGACAAGAACAAGAAGAGAGGGATAACCTTCAAGTCTACCTCAAAATATCAAGAGGAAGAAGAAGATGATTCAGAGAAAGATGATGAAGAAATGGCATTGATTACCAAGAAGTTCAAAAGGTTTGTGAAGAAGAAACAAGGTGTAAGGAAGTTCTTCAGAAAAGACTTCAACAAAGATTTTCAAAAAGGTGAAAATCACAAAAAATCTGAAGTTACTTGCCATGAATGCTATAAACCGAGAAACTACAAATCAAAATGCTTGGAGCTCAAAAAGCAATACAAGAAGGACAAGAAGAAAGCCATGCTTGCAACATGGGGAGAAGATAGTGATGAAAGCGACTCAGAAACTGAAGTTTGCAAAAATGAAGTTGCTAACATATGCTTGATAGCGCTTGGAGATGAAGATGAGGTAAATGATGAACCCTTTACTTTTGATGAACTACGATCTGCTTTTGATAAATTACATGCCGAATTTAAAAAGCTTAGTTCAAAAAGTAGTTGTCAAAAGAAAATGATTTCAAGTTTATCACAAGAAAATGAATTGTTGACGTCTAAGATCAATGCTTTAGAAATGAAGCCTTGAAAGTGGAAAAGGAGAAAGGTTTTAAAAGAGTCTTCCAGAAAATGAGATTCTGAAAAATGAGAAAGTTATTTTAACTGAAAACATAGAAGACTTGAAAATTGTTCTTTCAAATTTACTCAAGGTAGAGATACCTTAGACAAAATTCTTATGAGTCAAACTCAAACCTTTGGAAGAGTTGGGATTGGATATAAACCATTTTCAAAAGTGAAGAATCCCAAAAAGAAATTTTTGTTCATGTAGCATCTGGTCATTCTCATCTCACATGTCATTGGTGTGGTAGAAAAGGACAAATCTCTCTTTCATGTCCTATTAAGAGAAATTCGTTTGTTAGAATGAAAAAGCAGTGGGTTCCCAAAAACACTTCAAATCCATGGACCTAAGAAAGAATGAGTACCAAAAGGCCAATAAAAATATGATTTTTGCAGGTGTGCTTTAGGTCAAAAGCCAGCAACAACCAGTGGTACCACGACAGTGCGTGCTTAAGACACATGACTTGCGATAAAGCGATGTTCTCAACCCTTAAATTTAAAGAAGGAGGTCATGTAACCTTCAGAGACAATAGTAAGGGAAAGATCATCGGTGTAGGTAATATTGCTAAAACTTTTTCACCCGTTATCGAGAATGTATTGCTTGTTGACGGATTGAAACATAACTTGCTTAGTATTAGCCAAATGTGTGATAAAGGTAATCGTGTTACTTTTGAAAAAACTCACTGCACTATTAAGAATTCTGCTGATAACAAAGTACTTTCTATTGGTCATAGGCATG
Organism: Camellia granthamiana; assembly: GCA_036172215.1. NCBI lineage: Eukaryota > Viridiplantae > Streptophyta > Magnoliopsida > Ericales > Theaceae > Camellia > Camellia granthamiana. The sequence continues at coordinate 66,142,368 of CM069916.1, read as the reverse complement.
AGAATGTGTATGTATTTGGCTTGCATAGTTTATCTTCCAATCATGATGTTAAGTGTTTATCTGCTATTAATGAATCAAGTTGGTTATGGCATAGAAGGTTAGGATATGCTCATATGAACTTGCTTTCAAAACTTTCAAAATTTAATTTAGTTGTTGGTTTACCAAAAATTGATTTTGAAAAAGATAGACTTTATGATGGTTGTCAACAAGGTAAACAAACAAAAATTTCTTTCAAATCCAAAAATGTTATTTCTACATCTAGACGTCTTTAATTGTTGCATATTGATTTGTTTGGACCATCTAGGACTTTAAGTCTTGGTGGTAAATGTTATTGTTTTGTTTGTGTGGATAAATACACTAAATTTACTTGGGTGATTTTCTTGGCGCATAAAAGTGATATTTTCTCTGCATTCTTTGCTCTTTATAAACGTATTCAAAATGTGATTAGTCTTGCTATTTGTAGCATCAGAAGTGATCATGGTAGAGAATTTGATAATGATGAGTTTATTCTATTTTGTAATGAGCATGGCATTGATCATAATTTTTCTACTCCTCGAACTCCTCAACAAAATGGTGTGGTTGAAAGGAAAAATAGAATTCTTGAGGAAATGGCTCGCACTATGCTTTGTGAAAATGATTTGCCTGGATATTTTGGATGGAAGCCGTGAATATAGCTTGCTATGTTGTTAATTGTGCCATGATTAGACCCATAACAAGAAAACCCCATATGAACTGTGGAAAGGTAGAAAATCCAACATTGGGCATTTACGTGCTTTTGGTTGTAAATGTTTTGTACTCAATAACAATAATGATAATCTTGATAAGTTTGATGCTAAATCTGATGAAGTCGTGTTTCTTGGTTATTTTAATTCTAGTAAAGCTTATCGTGTTTTTAATAAAAAAAACTTTGTTGAAGAATCTGTACATGTTGCTTTTGATGAATCTAACTCCTATGTTTCCAAGAATATTGTTAGTAATGACATTGAAGATTCTAATCCAAGAATAGAAGATATTTACTTATCAGAAAATGATGAACTTCATTCTTCGGAACCCGATGTTGAAGTCTTTATGGAAGATCTCTAAAAAGAGTATGCTCACCCAGCGAAGGAGAATTATCTACCCAAAGAATGGAAGTATGGTCATGGACATCCCAATGATCTCATCATAGGAGATGCCACACAAAGTGTAAGAACTCGCTCTTTAAATCATAATGTTTGTGGTAATTTAGCTTTTGTTTCTCAAATTGAGCCAAGATTTTTTTTCTGAGGCTGAAAACGATAAAAACTGGATTTCTGCTATGCAAGAAGAGTTAAATCAGTTTAAAAGAAATGAAGTTTCGTTTTTGACTCCTTGTCCTAAGGATCATTCCGTTATTGGAACAAAATGGGTTTTTCAAAACAAAATGGATGAATCTGATGTTGTTACTCGAAACAAAACTAGACTTGTAGCCCAAGGTTATAACCAAGAAGAGGATATTGATTTTGATGAAACTTTTGCACCCGTTGCCCATCTTGAAGCCTTTCGCATGTGTAACATGTCCGTGGGGGACCTCGCTACAGTTCGGACTCGATTTGTATCGCGGTTCGTAATCTGAACCAAAGAGTCCAAATCTGGCAAATCGTTTTGAGGAAACGGATTTTTGAAAGAAGTGCCAAACATGGACTGCTTTGCCAGATACAGAGTCGTCACCTAAATATTTTAATTTTGGGAAATTTAGGAAACCCTGACTCGGTGCCAAACGCCACATGTCCGTCATCACCAAAGTTGTCTCGGCTCGAGAACTTGGGTACGATTGGGGAAGGTCAGCTATGAGCACCCCCTCTCGCCCGGTCCGAAGACCGGCCTCTACTAACCATGATATCCGATTTTGAAAATGTTATGTGTTCTTATTCCGGTTATTAGCCTAGAATTACTATGTTATGCGCACAGCAAACAAGTATAGACTAGATTGCCTAATTTGGAAATAAGCATTGCATATCCGTTTGTCTTGAAAAATACTTTGGAATTTGCTACTCGCAAGTAGGCTAAAATACGGATTTCAACGAGTTTTTCCAACTCAGACAATCCAACCTTCACCCACAGGCATTCAAGCAGTTTATCACATAAGCATCTAGCCACATGGTAAGCATTCTGTCATGATAGCATTCATACATATGCGATATGCTAAAGCAGGAAAATACTTACATCGTACTCCGTGCCAAAACAATAAACTAGTTAGCAAACATGCATGGTCCTAGTTCCTGTCAAGTTTGACTAATGCAACACATACATGATGCAATTAGGGTAGGCTCGGCTAACCTAAACATGTCATGTGAAATGCAATCAATTGATGCACGTATTCAATTTGGAATTGAAGTACAAATGCAGTTAGCATGATGCGCCGAGCCCGGTGCATGCAAGACAAATGTATGGATGCACGCATGCATAGCATAAGGTATGCTAATTTAAACATGCCCTAATCTACCATCATAAGCAGGTAAATAAAAGGGAAGAAAGAAGTGGGGATTGGAAGCCATGCACACACACGCACCCACACTTATTACAGATTCGCCCTCGCCCGGAGGGACCAAATAAATATACAAATTAATTAACCTGCGAGCTAATTAATTATTACAGACCACTTAATTAATTTACAAACTAACTAAGCTAAGGAAAGCAGTAAAGTCCTCGGGAAACGGGTCCAATGCAATGCATGCTCGGGTCCTGCTCAGAAAGCCACTGCCATGCATAGTCTGCCTCTGTTTTCCCTGCTCTGCCCCTCTGAAGACTGCCAAAGTCTCAGAGATGCTTCTCTGAACACTGGGGATCACCACCGGCTGGAGAGGATTTCCACCGGCCGCCAAATATGGTCATCGGCAGCTGATAAAGCCATCGGCCACCAATTGTTTGCCGGTCGGCACTATATGTTGCCGGTCAGCCAAAAATGCCTGCAGAACTTGCAACTTACAGCAGCAGAGGGCAAGACATAACATGGCAATACATTTCAAGCAATATATGCACCAATCACACTCCTTATCATGTTAAGGACTCAAAGGGGGATGTGCCTCGATTCTCAGACCACCAATCACGCATTTCCATGCATGATGGCCCAAAGAATCAAGTGTGCAACTTTAATTTCAAATGAATGCAAACCAAATAAGCACACAAGGAGGCCCAACCTCAATCATACTCATCTCAAGAGGTCTAGCACACATGCTAATGCAATGCAATCCTAGGCATGTTGACTAGTATGCAACCATGGCAATGCAAATAAGCATACAAACTAACAGGCATACAAGACATGAAACATCAATGTTAACCAACAAGCATGCAAGATGCAATGTGGATGTCCAAGCATGCAAACAAGCATGTGACTTCATTCAATCATGCAAGTTCCAACATGCAACAACTTACCAATATGCTACAACACACAAGGAGCATATGCAACCAATGAAGGGATGGACTTAAACATGATTTAGGCAGCTCTAAATAGGCCTAAAACAGTGGTCAAAGATGCTAAGTACATGAAGGCAAATGTTCATGCAAACATGCATGCGCTTATGGTCCAACACTTAGGCATATTAAAGCAACTTTTAGACACATTTAAAAGGCACAAACATGGACTAATGGCATGCATTGGAAAGCTTTAAAATCATGCTAAATATGATGCCAAATCAATTGAATCATGACAAGCTAAGGCATGCAAAAGAAAGCCAAAACCCAAGGCAAGCAAAGGGTGTATTGAACTACACTTGACATAACCACACATGGCAAGACTTAAATGACCGAAAACAGAGTTTTGGCACATAAAACAAAGCCCAAAAGACCACCCAGATGGCATCCAAATGGCTTGAATTCAAAAGCATGCACAAACGCACTTTCAAGGAGCATACAATACAAGCTCATAAGGCATTAAAGAGGTGTCCAAAGCAAGCATACAAGCATACTAAGGGGACTGAAATGATGCTATAGATGGTGCCAAACCATTGAAATGAAGCAAGTAATGCATGCTATACATTCACACACTTAAGGCCAACTAGCCAAAATGCAAAGGAGCTATGCAAAGCATGCGAAAGCCGACCCAAACAACTAAGGACAGACCTTAAACATGGTGAAATAAGCACAAAAGCTTCACAAGACCAAGCCTAAAACATGCTAGAATAAGGGTTTACAACCTAAGACATGTTAAGGCATCAAAGTGGCATTACATGGCATGTATGTTAAACTAACATGGTGTACCAAAACCAACACACAACAATGTTATATCATGGCATAATAAGCATAAAACACAGCCATGGTATGATCAACAAATACTCAAACATGATGCTTCCTCAAGAGGCCAAAATGGGTCCTTTTCAAGGACAACAAGGAGAGGGGGTGGCCCTCTCCTTCTTGGGACTTCAAGGCACCATCCTTACCACTGAAATCCCTCAAGATTTCAGTGGTGAGGAGGCCCAAGCACCAAAGTCCCGAAGCTCACTCAAAATAGCACAAAAAGGGGGCTCTCAAGGCTTAAGAGGGGTCAAACACCTCCAAACCACAAAACACTCTAAACAAACAATTTAGAGGGCCCAAAAATAGAACTTTTTTATGTTATACACTAAACACAAAAACAGTTACAAGATGGTCAAAAATAGGATGCAAAAATGGAAAAAAAAAAAGACTAGTTTCTTACCCTTGAAGACCACCTTCACAAATGATGGACCAGCAGCCTCTTGAGCTCCAAATCAATTTCAAAGCTCCAAAAACAAGCCTCAAGAACCTCAGTTTCAAGAGGATGGTGTGATGGTAGGTGTTTGTGCACAAAACTAAGCCTAAAACACACACAATGGCAAGAGAGGGAGAGGTATAGATATAGGTTAGATACACTAACTTAAACCCTAAAACCAGAGCTCTCTAACTCTCCTCTCCAACTTGTCTAACCCTAGAACAAGGGAGAGAAGACCTCCTCTTATAGAGGAGCCAATCTTGTAAAGCTTACAAGGTAAGCTAACAAGAGGGCCATCCCTCCATACACGTGTATGGAGGGGAAGCAAATGCAAGACAGCTGTGCTAAAATATCTGCAAAAGCAGATGCACAGTAGTCGGCCGGCCAAAGATGTCATTTTGACAAAATTTACTGCCGACCGGCAACATACATTGCCGATGGCATAAAACCCTGGCCGGTGGCCTCTAGCCACAGCCGGTGATGTGTTGGGATGCCTCACAAGGCATTCCCTGCCCCTCCAAGGCAAAACACAAGTGTTTGGTGCAAAACCAGACACTAAACAGTCGAGTTCGGAGATCTTGAGGCAAGGCGCGTAGCCGAGACCTCCGGGAACTCCAAACGAGCACAAACATGGATAGTCACCGGGTGTTCAAATGGTGACGTCCAAGTCTTGAGGACGGTCAAAAATGGGGTGTCTATAGCATGCTGCTTGCATTTGCATGTTTTAAAGATTTTAAAGATTTTAAACTTTACCAAATGGATGTGAAAAGTGCTTTTCTAAATGGGTACATTTTGGAGGAAGTTTTTGTTGAACAACTTCCCAATTTTGAAAATCACAAACACCCGAACCACGTTTTGAAACTTTCAAAAGCTTTGTATGGTTTGAAACAAGCTCCTAGAGCTTGCTATGAATGCTTGAGTAATTTTCTTATTGAAAAAGGTTTTTCTCGTGGCAAAATTGATACATCTCTTTATAAAAACCAAAAATGATGATATGTTTATTGTTCAAATTTATGTTGATGATATCATATTTGGTGCTACTAATGAATCTTTGTGCAAGGAATTTGCTCAGGATATGCAGGGTGAATTTGAAATGAGTATGATGAGAGAGTTGACATACTTTCTCAGATTGCAAATAAAAGAAGCCCAAGATGGAATCCATCTATGTCAAGCCAAATATATCAAGGATCTCCTCAACAGATTTGAAATGAACTTATCCAAGCCTGTAGCAATTCCAATGAGCACATCGATTAAAATCGACAAAGATGAGCAAGGTAAACCGGTAGACGAAAAGAAATATCGTGGTATGATTGGTTCTTTACTTTATCTAATTGCTTGTAAACCCAACATAATATTTAATGTTTGTATATGTGCACATTTTCAATCTGCTCCAAAAGAATTACACATTACTGCAATAAAACGTATTTTTAGATATCTTGTTGGTACTCCACATTTGGGTCTTTGGTACCCTAAAACAAATGCTTTTGACTTTTATGGTTAATCGGATGTGGACTTTGCGGAATGTAGACTTGATAGAAAAAGCACTAGTGACACGTGTCATTTTCTTTGAAATTCACTCACTTCATAGTTTTGCAAAAAACAAAATTCTATTGCTTTATCAACTGCTGAAGCAGAATACATTGCTGCCACTAGTTGTGCTCAAATGCTTTGGATGAAACAACTTCTTGATTTTGGACTTCTTTTTTATCACATTCCTATTAAATGCGATAACACTAGTGCCGTAAATCTTTCAAAAAAATCCTATACAACACTTACGCACTAAACACATTGAAAGAAGGCATCACTTTTTACGATATCATGTACTTAAAGGTAACATCAAACTCGAATTTGTGCTTACAAGCTATCAATTGGCTGATATTTTTACCAAGCCTCTCAATGAGGAACAATTCTACTTTATTCGAACTGAGCTTGGCATGTTAAATATTCCAATGTGATGTTAATATATGTGTTCTTATGCTGTTATGTGAAATTTGCATTGAAAAATAATTTTTGGTCTTTCAGGACCCTTAAAGCTTGACCCCTAACTCTATAGGGTCGACACCCTATGAACTAGTTCTATGCTTCCCTTGATAAGGGTCGACACCCTTCTTCGTAGATGTCGACACTAGATGTGTTTTGGTTCACTGCCACGTCTCTTCGAAGGTGTCAACACCTGATGGTGTTTAAGGTTATTGTTTTTTAGGGTTGACCCCCTTTATCACAAGGGTCGACACCTGCCTTTGGCTAAGGCTTTGTCACGAGGTCTCTTCAGCTTCTAAGGGTCGACCCCTCTCTTCGTGAGGGTTGACACCGTCTAAAGGGTATATATACCCAGCGATCCTTTCTTGTTCTCTTGTGACACCACTCAAAGCCCTAGCCCTAGCCCTAGTCTTTTTTCCTATTTTGGCAATTTCAACCTGCAATTCGCATTCCGTTTTCCCTCCTCTCTCGCGATCTCTCTCCCTCATCCTCCATGGATTCTCAAGCTTCTCCATCAGCCCCATCTCAGAAACGATCTCGCACCTCCACCACTTCCACCGCTATCCCTGCGACTTCCAATCTTCCTGTTCTTCGATTCAAGAACAAAGACTGCAAATCGGTCTTCAACAAGAATTTTAATTTGCATAAGGTACTTTCCGGTCGCACTATTGACATCGATTTCTTTGAAAAACATTCTATTCCTGTCAAAACATGGTTTGATACTCAGAAATGGTCCTCTCTCTTAAAACTTGATTGTGATGTTTATCCAACCCTCATTAAAGAATTCTTTGCTATTCTTTCATATAATGAGGAATCTTCTTCCAATACTTTAGATTGTTTTGTGAAGGGTGTCTCTTTCACTTGGAAACCCTCTATTGTTAACTCTATTATGAAAACCTCTAATGATGGCCATAGAGTTTCCCCTTCTGTTAGCATAAACCCACCAAATTACGCACATCTCATTGGATTGAAATTTCTCACTAACAATCCAACCCTAGACCGTCACATTTCTATCTCTGGAAAAGATCTTTCATTGGAACTAAGGCTCTTGCATCATATCATCACACAGAATATTATTCCTTGGTCTGGTCGTTTTGATGCTATTACCTTGGGTCATACTTTTCTTATTTGGGCCTTATCCACTGGTTACCTCATCGATTTTGGGTATTTGGTATGTCATTGTATTATCAATGCACACAAATAAAACAACCAAGCCCTTCCCTATGGGATGATTTTCACCAAAATTTTCAAACATTTTAAAATCGATCTCAGAGGTGAAGAAAAAGTTTCCCGAGACTTAGCCAGTTATGGCTTTAAAACACTGCGCCACAGGGGGTTTTCTTTAATCGATAATGTGTGGACCCAGACCAAAAGACATGCCTCTTCCCCTGCTTCTTCCACTCCTGCTCCATCTCCTTCCACTCTACCTAGCCCTTCCTCCCTTCAATTCTCCACTCCTGGTCCTTCCTCTTCTACTCCTGTACCACCTTCTGACCTCTCATCTCTCTCTCAACATTGATCACCTTGATTCTCTTGTTCAAGGTCCTTTATTGGTTGGGATTACTGAACTTAATTCGAGGCTTAACAACCTCAACCTGAATCCCCAATCCACTCCTGCTTCTGATCTTCCATCCTCCTCCCATTCTGCCTCCGCTTTATCCTCTTCTGCTCTGGAACAAAAAGTGGATCGGTTGGTTTCTTTAGTTCAACAACTTCTTTCTCAGCAGATGGACATGCAGCATGATATAAGCAGGATGAAGATTCAGCAGGCTCAAGCTATTGAAGCTGCGAAGACCAGTGTTGAAAGCATGGTCATCGTTGTCTATGGGCTCAACCACTCCAATGAAGAATTCAGACATATTTTCCAACAGCGATGGGACGACGGCCTTGGCAAACAAATTCGTAAGTTTATGCTTTGGTTCGCACAAGGGTGGCGTGAAGAAGCACCTCTTTGGCCTCACACTCCTCCACTTTTTCGCTAGACTTTGCTCTTCTTTTTGATGATGCCAAAGGGGGAGAAGTGTTTAGATGTTTTTGATGTTGTTTTTGCTGTAATTAAACTAATGTTTTGTTGACATTCCTAACTGTTAAGTTTTTGTTGACAAAGGGGAGAAATATTTAGTTTGGTGATGTATATGGTAAATTATCTTATGCATAGTCAGTTATTTTTGAATGATAACCACATGACAATGGTTTTTGATTTGAATGAATTTGTAGTATAGCTATTTTGAAAGGTTAGTTGTTATGCTCTTCAAGATTTATCTTACTGAACAACTTTTACGAATTTGAACTTAGATAATTACATTGTTGAAATATGACTTCTTATTATAAAATTTAAAAAAAAAAAAAAAAATTGTTTATGATTCAAAGGGGGAGAAGAACCTGCTCTGTTGGTACAAGAGCTTGTGATTTCATTCAATGAAATTAAAGCAATAACAATTCATATTTGCTATTGATCCAATGCACATTGATAGGGGGAGTATTGCTATACTTGAGCTTGTTCTATTTATGCAAAATTCTTATGCATTTTTATTGAGTTTTGACTTGAAAATGATTTGGCCATGATGCCCTTTTTATAGAGGGAGTTTTCGATCTCAATTTCTAAATCCTTTATTTCACAAAACTCTTTGAAAAACACTTATTAATGTCTTTGTTTTGAAACTCATACTTTGAAAACTTTTCATATATTTGTCGTCATTAAAAAGGAGGAGATTGTTAGCCCCAAGGTTATTCGAATTTGAATTCTTATTAATTTTGATTATCGACAAATATTTTGAACTCATTTATTTATTCAAAGTTTCCAAAATAATATTGTATTATTGCTCCTCATTGTTTCTCACAGATGAATGCTTCAAATCTGTCACAAATATTGTTACCTCAAAAACATGGAATTAGCACATGCATGCAAAACACTATTTGTGCTTTAAACAGGTACAAGGGTCGACATCAAGACAGCAAGGGTTGACACCAGAATGAAGTACACAATGCCTAAGTGTTGTAGCAACCAAGGGTTGACACCAAGAATGACAAGGGTTGACACTTAAATTTTAGTGTACAAGGCTCAGACAATCCAGCAGCAAGGGTCGACACCAAGAATGACAAGGGTTGACACTTAATTTCAGTATATAAGGCTCAGACAATCCAACAGCAGGGGTCGACACCAAGAATGACAAGGGTCGACACTAAATTTCAGTATACAAAGTTCAGACTTCCAGCAAAACAAAGGGTCGACACCCAGTTACGAAAGGGTCGACACCAGGAACACCTGGAAATCAACACAGAGAAAAAAATAGAGCAAAGGGTCAACACCAAATCTACAAGGGTCAACACCCTTAAATATAGGTTTCAAAAAACCTAGCCAACCATTCAGAACTATTCTGACACAACTCAAATCTCTAGCCGCTTTTTTTGACCTATGCGCAGAATAGCCATCATTTCTGATATGTGAGTAGACTTTTATGACACAATATCTTCTACTACCAGCTTCCAAGATTTAACTTACGAGCTTATGCATTTAATGAGGCTCTACTTCCAAAGACTTGATGACAACCTGTGCACACCTATGAACTGCTCCATACAGCTAGAAGATATCACCCATGATCTGCTCCAACAGCTAGAAGACTCACCCATGCTTCTCTCCAACGGCTAGAAGCCATTAAAGCTATAAATGAATAAGCTCTCCATATCTGAAAGTACTCTCTAACACAGAAACTTTGAGCATTCAATAACTTTCATTTATCATACTCTATTGTACTTCCACTTTCATATCTGAGTGTATTAAAATATCCCTCTGCTCTTTCACTTTCATATTTATCTTTTGAGAGAAATATTTTGTAAAAAGAGGATAGTTGTACCTCTTATAGTTATTCCCTTATTTCTGAGTGAAACACTTGTAAGGTGAGGCATTTAATTGAGAGGTCCTCAACAGATAAAGTAAGTCATATGTAAAAATCCACAAGCTAGGTGAAACTTGGTGATATGTTGATTCGATTCATAGTGAATGAATTCTCAAGGAGGTACCTTGAGGAGTGGACGTAGGCTGGTGAGTCGAACCACTACAAATCTTTGTATTTGAACTATTCTCCCATTCTTCTCTATTTTCGGTATAATTAATTGCTTGCTGAATTTATTTACTTGATTAATTGCAATCAATTTTCTGCTCATTTTTTAATTACCTAATTCACCCCCTTCTCTTGGATTACCTACCTGGGTAACAATATATATATATATATGTTCAACCAATTATTTTGAGATTGTATATTTGGAAAAAAGTTCAAAAACACTGAAAAATTATGTTATGCCTTCGAAGCTCCTAATAACAACTCTTGTACAAAAAATACTATGCTATAGTTATATATATAGATCCCTCACCAGTATTTAAGGGTTTTTAAAAGGTTGTTATTTTAATTTTTTATAAAAAAAAAAAAAAACGTACAGAAAAAGAGGTAGATATGATTGAATATTTCAACTTTTTGGTCATTTTAGCCAACAAAAAAGAGAGAGAAAAAAAAAAAAACCAACCCCAAATTGGCCCTTAAGATTAGATTAGATTAGATTAGGTTAAGTTCGATTAGTTTATGCTATTGGAATCACCTCACTTTTGTTGTTGATAGAAATCATTCATACCTTTGAAAACATTAAATCCTAACTTTTTTTTTTTTCCTTCCTTTTTTTGGGATTAAATCCTAGCTTTTATAGGTATGCAAATTCACTACAACAAAAACACATTTTAGTGACACTATACTAGTGGCATGTTCTTAAAAAATGTCACAAAAAGAATATTTGGTGGCATTTTTTAGAAAAATGTCATAGAGCCACAAACATACAAGGCTTTAGTGGCATTTCAATTAAAAAAAGTGTCACTTCACTACAACAAAAATGTCACTACAACAAATTTACACTTTAGTGACACTAAACTAGTGGCATGTTTTTAGAAAATGCCACAAAAATAAAAATTGGCATTAAATGTTTTAGAAAAATGCCATAGAACCACAAACATATAAGGCTCTAGTGGCATTTCAATAAAGAAATGTCACATCAATTTTATGGCATTTTATAAAATAATGACACAAAAAAATTATGTTCGTGACATTTACCAACAAATGCCACTAAACTTTAGTAGCAATGGCATTTTTTAAAAAATGTCAGGACACCAGGTAGGTGCAAATTACTTTTTATGGCACTTAGGTGAAAAGTGTCATAAACAAATATTTTATAGCATTTTGAGAAATGCCACTAAGCCAAAAACTTTCCAAACTTATAATGACATTTTTGAAAAAACAAAAAATGCCAATATATTTTCTAAATTTTTAAAATGCAGTAAATGATTAAAAATAAATAAATTAAACTCAATATACATTACAGGAAAAAGCACATTCGGCGACTAAATTTCCTGACCAAAAAAAATTTGGTCGCTGAAAGTATAGCTTTCAACAACCAAAACAGCATTAGTAGCCAAAAGTAAAGCTTTTTGGCGACTAAACAATTTTAGTAGCCAAAAGTCTACAATTGGCGACTAAAACTAAGTTTGGTCGCTGATTATATGGGTTTTACCAACTAAAAAAATTTCAGTAGCCAAAAGTAAAGCTTTTTGGTGACTAAAAAAATTTTAGTAGCCAAAAGTCTACAGTTAGCGACTAAAAAATAAGTTTAGTTGCCAAAAGTGGTCATTTTTAGTGCGGGAGAACTAAAATTCTAAGGCGGGAATTAAATTTTTTGGCGACCAAAATTTTGGTAGCTGAAAGTGCATCTTCGGCGACCAAATTCGATTTTGGTCGGCAAAAGTTAAGTTTTTTAGCAACTAAAAAATAATTAATAGCCAAAAGTATAGAATTGGCGACTAAAAATTATTTTTAGTCGCCAAAAGTGGTCTTTTTTTATTTTGCTAGTAAATAGTTTATTTTACATAAATTATGTTCAATAAAATAATTATGTTTATACATATACTTTTATATTAATATGGATGTATGTACTATATAAATAATATATGTTGCATATATAATCATGTTGTGCTATAGAGGTGTAGTGGGAAGAGTGTAGTGTATAAGGTTTATGGTGTGAGAGGTTGGTGGTTCGAGTCTCCGCAAGAGCGGATCAAATTGTTCTACAACGAATTATCATCACGAATGGCACTTGATAGCGTCACGAATAGTGCCTACCATGACATTAAAGTGTCACTGAAAGGTTTTAGTCTTGATGGTGTAATGACACTTATAAGTGTTACTAACTCTTTTTTTAATGGCACTTGATAGTGCCACAAATAATATCTACCATGACATCAAAATGTCATTGAAAGTTTTTAGCCATGATGGTGTAGTGATACTTGCAAGTATCTACCGTGGCACGAATACAAATGACACTTGTTCAAAATGCCACAAGACTAAAAAATGTCATTAAACTAATAATTTTGTGACACTTTCAAATGTCATTAAATTAAGAAAATGTTATAATGATTGATCCTATTCAAAATCATATTTGGATTCATTCATCAAAGTCCCACCTATGGGACGACAAAATAATAATAAAATTAAAATTAGTTTTATTCAGTATGTTTGATTTGAGTTTTTTTTTTTTGTTATTACAATTATATTGTTGACAAAGTTGAGGACTTTCCACGTTTCACCTAGACCAAAAACACACGACTCTTCCAATTCTGACAATGTAGGTAAACCATAAGATAAATAAAAAAAAACAATTCATATCACTTTTTCCTTCACGAATTTTCTCGGAAAGCAAACAGAAAACAAATCAAAACAACTCACCTTATTACCCAGTAAGAATCCCAATAGTAAACCTCTCTAAACCTCGACCCGGGTATTATCACCGGTTTAGTCAACGGAAGCAGAGTATGAAACTCGGGCCGGTCCAAGACCCGGTCCGACACTTTCCGGCTCAAATTCTTCCATAGCGAATGAACCTCCAAAGCCCAAGCCCGAACCTCCCGGTTCATCACCTCCGGCAAAAAACCCTCCGGTTCGGGCACGAAATCGACCGGTTCAGTATAAACCAAATCTTCTCCAGCACCATTGAAGTAGCTCTGAATAAACCCATTAAAATCGGTAACCGATACAGATCCATTGGGGGTCCTTGGAAGATCATCGAATGCGTTTTGGGTAATTGAGAGATTGTATTTTAATGAAAGATCTACGTAGAGTTTTGGGTCGAAGTTTTTTGGACCCAAGGTGGTGAGTGCAGTCTTTTGGAGAATTTCAAGAAAGGTGATTAATGGAGTTTTGGGGACTACTGGGCCTGAGTTAGAACATGTCGAAGTTGTAGTTGGAGTTGACATGGGTATGGATGTGAAGATGAGAGAGAGGATGAAGATGATGAAGAGAGAGAAAGGGTGGGGGATGGGGTTAAAGTTTGCCATTTTTTAATGGTTGGAGAAGACATAGTGATCTGTGTATATATATAAATATGATATGAAGAAGAATGATTGCAGAAGAAGAAGAAGAAGCAGAAGAGGAGGCCGGCACTGGGTTGGGTTGGGTTGGGTTGGGTTGGCTCGGCTCGGTTTGGATGCTTTGATTTTGGATGTTTCGATGAGTACTCGTCATGAATTCTTGTAGAGCCTTTCATAGGTGTGCAATGCACGCCATGCACACCCCACTTGTACATTTATCCTTTTAGGTTATACAAGTTTGTGTTAAAATTTATATAAAATAATGTTAGGAGGTATATTTTGGTGGCCGGCTAAGCAGGTCACCATATAGGTATAATTAAGGGAAATTATCAATAGATTCTAATAGTCATATTTAGGTCAAGTTTGGCATGACCTAAATAATACAAAAAGTCAAAAAGCCACTATCCTATTTAAGTCATATCATCTTATTTAAACCACATCACCTCTCTAACACATCACATCAAACCCAACCCAAACCCAACCCATATAAGCCAATAAGTCAAAAAGTACACTTTTTTAGAACATCCCAAACCAACTTTTTATTAAGACCTGATTTAGCATATACTAAAAAATATAAAAAGTTAAAAATTACTTAAAAAATAAAAAAGTCATCACCATTTACAAAAAAAAATATATAAAAAAAATTCTCTTTACACAGGCCAAGTACAACCCATTATACATAGGCCAGGTAAGTGATGGTCATGCGGCTGGAATTTTTTTTTTTGCACAGGATGGTGTTGTTCGGCTCGTGGGGGCACATCACGGGTCCCGTTTTGATAATCTAAATAGTTCAATGTGTAGAACTCGTTGAGTAATATATGTTTGTAAAAAATCACGTTGATCGGATATCGCTAATTGCATGATCAAATCAGTTTTTTATATAAAAAAATAAATGGTGTTATAGTTAACGATTGACAAAAAACTAATCCAATCAGATAGTTATCGATATCTGATTAACATGATGTTTTACAAGCATATAGTGCTCAACGAGCTCTATACATTGAACAGTTCCAATTAGCAAAATGGGACTTGTGGTGGGCCTCCACGGGTTGAACATCACCGTCCAATTCAATACCCGAAAAGGAGGCAAGCTTCTCCTATACACTACTCTGCCCACCGTACTGCCTACTCTACCCAAGTTTCTCCTATACACTAATTTATACAATTTTTTAATACACATTTTTTCGTAAAAAAATTAAAAAATTATCCCAAATAACAATATTTTTTTCTCAACTTTTTAGTCTAAAAAGTCAAAAAGTGCACTTATTTAGAATACCGAAACAACCCCTAAATCTTATTGAAAATAAGTTTTGGTAAAATCGTCACTAAAAATAATTTTTTTGTGACGATTTTTTGCATATGTCGCTAAAAATTGACAATTAGTGACCTTCTGTTGTCATGGTTTTTATAAATTATCGCTAAAACTTACAATTAGTGACGTTTTTATGTGTCACTGAAAGTTGTAAATTAATGACACTTTTTTGTGACAACTTTTTTAAACTGTCGCTAAAACTTATAATTAGTGACATTTTTTGTGACAAAATTTTCATATTGTCGCTAAAAATTAACAATTAGTGACATTTTGTAATAGTGTTATAAAAACCCGTAAGTCACAAAAATAATAGGTTATACTATATATGTGTGAGTAATTTTAAAAAAATAGATAAGTTTTCACAAAAATATGTAAGTACATTCACAAAATACAAAAGTTTCATAAAATATGTAACTTTTCACAAATCACGTAAGTGATTTTACAAAAACCCGTAAGTCAACACAAACCTTGGGTAAGTTTTCACAAAATTCGTAAGTTTTCACAAATCACGTAAGTTATTTTACAAAAACGTGTAAGTGAACACAAAAATGAATAAGTGTGCTAAGAAAAATTAAATTTTTACAAAATGCGTAAGTTTTCACAAATCATATAAGTTACTTCACAAAAATGCATAAGTGAACACAAAAATGCATAAGTGTGTTAAGAAAAATTTTCACAAAATGTATAAGTTTTCACAAATTACATAATTATTTCACAAAAACCAGTAAGTGAACACAAAAAACAAATAAGTTTTCACAAAATGGGTAAATTTTCATAAATCACATATGTATTTCACAACAACCCGTGAGTGAACACAAAAAATGGGTACGTGTGTTCCTAACAAATAAATTTTCATAAAATGTACAGGTTTTCACAAATCACGTAAGTTCTTTTACATGTAAGTGAACACAAAAAACAAATAAGTTTTCACAAAATGGGTAAGATTTCACAAAATAAGTAAGTTATTTCACAAAAACGCGTAAGTGAACACAAAAAATAAATAAGTTTTTACAAAATGTGAAATGTAAGTTATTTAACAAAAATCCGTAAGTGAACACAAAAATGGGTAAGTGTGTTAAGAAAAATTAAGTTTTCATAAATCACATAAGTCTTTCACAAAAACCTGTAAGTTAACACAAAAAATGAGTAAGTGTATTCCTAACAAATAAATTTTTATAAAATGGGTAAGTTTTCATAAATCACGCAAGTGTTTCACTACAATCCGTAAATTAACACAAAAAATGGGTAAGTATGTTAAGAAAAATTAAGTTTACATAAAATGTGCAAGTTTTCACAAATCACGTAAATTATTTCACAAAAACCCATAAGTGAACACAAAAATGGGTAAGTGTGTTAAGAAAAATTAAGTTTTCACAAAATGGGTAAGTTTTCACAAATCACGCAAGTGGTTCACAACAACCTGTAAGTTAACACAAATAATGGGTAAGTGTGTTCCCAACAAATAAGTTTTTACAAAATGTGTAAGTTTTCATAAATCACGTAAGTTATTTTACAAAAGCGCGTAACTGAACACAAAAATGGGTAAGTGTGTTAAGAAAAATTAAGTTTTCACAAAATGGGTAAGTTTTCACAAACCACGTAATTGTTTCACAACAACCCGTAAGTTAACACAAAAAATGGGTAAGTGTGTTCCTAACAAATAAGCTTTCACAAATCACGTAAGTTATTTTACAAAAGCTTGTAAGTGAATACAAAAATGGGTAAGTGTGTTCAAAAAATTAAGCTTTCACAAAATGAGTAAGTTTCGCAAATCACATAAGTGTTTTACAACAACCCGGAAGTTAACACAGAAAATGGGTAGGTGGGTTCCCAACAAATAAGTTTTCACAAAATGTGTAAGTTTTCACAAATCACATAAGTTATTTTACAAAAACCCATAAGTTAACGCAAAATGGGTAAGTGTATTAAGAAAAGTTAAGTTTTCACAAATCAGGTAAGTGTTTCACAACAACCCATAAGTTAACACAAAAAATGGGTAAATGTGTTCCCAACAAATAAGTTTTTACAAAATGTGTAAGTTTTCACAAATCACGCAAAGTTATTTCACAAAAACCCGTAAGTTAACACAAAAATGGGTAAGTGTGTTAAGAAAAATTAAGTTTTCACAAAATGGGCAAGTTTTCACAAATCACGTGAGTGTTTCACAACAACCCGTAAGTTAACACAAAAAATAGGTAAGTGTGTTCCCAACAAATAAGTTTTCACAAATGGGTAAGTTTTCACAAATCACATAAGTGTTTCACAACAATTCGTAAGTTAACACAAAAAATGGGTGAGTGTGTTCCCAAGAAATAAGTTTGCACAAAACATGTAAGTTTTCACAAATCACGTAAGTTATTTCACAAAAACCCATAAGTTAAGCCAAAAAATGGGTAAGTGTGTTTCCAACAAATAAGTTCTCACAAAATTGGTAAGTTTTCACAAATCACGTAAGTGATTTGACAAAAACGCGTAAGTGAATACAAAAATAGATAAGTGTGTTAAGAAAAATTAAGTTTTCACAAAATGCATAAGTTTTCACAAATCACGTAAGTGTTTCACAAAAACCCATAGGTTAACACAAAAAATGAGTAAGTGTGTTCCTAACAAATAAGTTTTCACAAATCACATAAGAGATTTCACAAAAACGCGTAAGTGAACAAAAAAATGGGTAAGTGTGTTAAAAAAAATTAAAATGGATATGTTTTTACAAATCAAGTAAGTGTTTTACAAAAACTAGTAAGTTAACACAAAAAGTGGGTAAGTGTGTTCCCAACAAATAAGTTTTCACAAAATGGGTAAGTTTTCACAAATCACGTAAGTGTTTTCACAGAAACGAGTAAGTGAACACAAAAATGGTAAGTGTGTTAAGAAAAATTAGTGTTTTGTAGAGTTTTAGAATTATGATTTGAGAATAAAGTTGTATTTTGAGTTTGTGAGTTTTAGAATTATGATTTGAGTGTAAAAAATTTGAAATGAATGATGTGACATATGATATTTGATTCAAAAACTTACAACTTATAACTAAATACACAATCCAAAATTCTATTCAAAGCTCAAAAAAAATTTTAAACAAATTCTGAAAATATTTTTTCTTTACAATATAAAAATAACAGGTGCAAAAAAACAAAAAAAAAAAAAAAAAAAAAAAAAACCCGAAAACTGTTTCGATCAACCAACTGGGCAACCGCCCGGACGTCCGGAGGGATGACTAAGTAGACGTGTTTTAAAAGTGGGTGTGGAATCAATTTTTGAAAGCGCTGACCAAACACTAAACTCAAACCAAGGGGTGGAACTAGGATTCCAGATCTTTACCAATAAGAGGTTTTCACAGAATGCGTAAGTTTTCACAAATTACATGAGTGTTTTCACAAATTACATGAGTGTTTTACAAAAACCTGTAAGTTAACACAAAAAATGGGTGTGTTCCCAACAAATAAGTTTTCACAAATCACGTAAGTTATTTCACAAAAGCACGTAAGTGAACCCAAAAATGGGTAAGTATGTTAAGAAAAATAAAAAGTTTTCACAAATCATGTAAGTGTCTCACAAAAACCAGTAAGTTAACACAAAAAATGGATAAGTGTGTTCCCAACAAATAATTTTTCACAAAATGGCTAAGTTTTCACAAATCACGTAAGTGATTTCACAAAAACGCGTAAGTGAACATAAAAATGGATAAGTGTGTTAAGAAAAATTAAGTTTTCACAAAATGCGTAAGTTTTCACAAATCACATTAGTGTTTCACAAAACCCGTAAGTTAACACAAAAAATGGGTAAGTGTGTTCCCAACAAATAAGTTTTCACAAAATGCGTAAGTTTTCACAAATCACGTAAGTTATTTCACAAAACGCGTAAGTGAATACAAAAATGGGTAAGTGTGTTAAGAAAAATAAAGTTCTCACAAATTACACTTTTGGCGATTAATTACACTTTTGACGACTAAATTTTCACGGCAACAAATTACACTTTTGGCGACCGAAAGGAATTTTTTTTTTTTTTGATCAGCAAAGAAAGAGGGAAACTTTATTGATGAGATGAGAAAATTTGGCAATCAAAAGGAATTTAGTCACCAAAAGTCACATTTTTGGTGACTAAAAAATTTATTAGTAGGCGTTGGTTGAATGTTTAGCTACTATATCATTTTAGTCGAGATATATTATTTATTGGCGACTAAAAAAAAAATTTAGTCGCTAAATATGATGTAAATAGGCAACTAAATTTTTTTTAGTTGGCGTAAGTCTTGGTTTTTGGCTACAAATTCTTGTTTTAATCGTCGTATACAATTATTTGCAGACAAAAAGAAGTTTAATGGTCAAATAACAGGCTTATTTTTGGATTACTCTTTACCGACCAAATTATTTTGTTGACAA
Source organism: Camellia granthamiana (assembly GCA_036172215.1). NCBI lineage: Eukaryota > Viridiplantae > Streptophyta > Magnoliopsida > Ericales > Theaceae > Camellia > Camellia granthamiana. The sequence continues at coordinate 66,122,614 of CM069916.1, read as the reverse complement.
AGATAAACTTTTGGTGACTAAAAAACTTTAGTTGTATTATGTTCAATTTTTGCAGATGATAAAAAAAATTAATAGCCAAATTTTACTTTTGGCTAAAAAATTTAGTCATTATTAATTAATATTTACCGACAAATAATATAGTTCAGTAGCTAAAGGTTAAAAATTTTTATTGCCGCCCGCACGTTTTTTCTCTATTTCACACAAACACTTTTTTTTCTCTGTTCTCTCTCACACACACAGAACAGTCACCACCAAACCTTACCCCTCGCTCACCACTGACGCTCACCACCCCCACCGTCACTGGCCACTATTTCTCACCACCGTCGCTCGCTACCGTCGCAAGTCGCCACTGCCATAAATCACCACCGCCACTGCCACAAATCACAGGTTTTTTTTCCTCTATCTCTTTGTGTCGATCTCGGTCTCTCTCTGTTGATCTTGGTCTCTCTCTTCCTCTCTGTCGATCTCGGTCTCTCTATCTATCTCTTTCCCTCTCTCTCTCTTTCTCTTTTTCTCTCTCTGTCGCTCTCAGCCAATTTCTCTCTCTATCGATCTTGGTTTCTCTCTCTCTCTCTCTCTCGCCCTCTCTATTTCTCCATTCCTCTAGTTCCTTATTTTTCACACGTAGCTCTAGGGTTTTACAGAGAAAAAAATTTGATGTAAAAAATCAAAATCAATGAACAAGCTGATTTATTTCAGTTTAGCAAACAAGAATCATTTAGAAGCATTGATTCACACTGCGCCTTTAATAGGGTAGTGGGTTTTATCAAGATTTTTGAAAACAATAAAGCATTGACAGGGTGGTGGGTTTTAGAAAAGAAAGGAGGTGATATACGTATATATATATATTGACACGATAAAGGATATATGAACAAGGGGCCTATGACTAGTGAGGACAATCACTAGAGAACTGTAGAATGAGTAAATGAATTCATGCAACCGACTTTGAATTCATGTATTACAATGAGATTGATGCTTGCTAATTGTGTAAAACTGCAAAGGATAATTATTGTTGTTAGCAATTTTTTGTACCTCTTAAAAAATCTGATAGCTAATAAATGGAAAAAGATGCATTATTTGCAAAAGAATTTATAGGGCTTTACATCGATTAATATTTCTTTACTGTGAAAATCCAGATTTCAGCAAGCCATTGAATTTTATTTCGTGTATTATTCTTATGCAAATGATAGCAATGAAATATGGTTCTGTCCCAATTGCCCGAAAAAAGAGGGGTTTAAATGACAGTATGAATCAATGCTTTCATTCAGAAGCATTCATTCATTCAAAAATTTTGGTATCCTTTATTGTTTTCTCACTTTGAATGTTTTTCTCTAAAACTAATACCAGCCTACTAAAAGCATCATTAAGCATGGAGAAGCCTTCCATTTCTAATTTTGAGACACACATGTACATACAAAGCCCCATACACATTACCACCTTATTGTACCACTATTAGTCAAAAGTTTTTGATGGCATGCAATTTTTTAAATTTATTTTTCTTGCTCTTCTTACATGGAGATTGCATCTTTCTCAAAGTTTTTGCATCTTTTTGATGGCATGCTATTTGGTTATCTAGGGCTTGGAATTTTGTGCCAAATGACTTTATATTAGTCTATATATCTCATTTTCTTGTTGATTTTGAGAATTTAATAACTCTCTAATTCTTTGTCTTTAACAACCAGGTCTATACATATCCCAACTTCCTAAATTATGTCTGTGCTTACAGTTCATTGATTGCAAATCAGCCAATAGTGATAGCTTTTTGGTGCTTCTATTTTTTTTTCCCCTTAGGTTTTGTTTTTTATTTCTAACTTCTAGATTTTGTGATTCCATATTGTTAGGACCCTCTGTTGTCAAATTCCATGGCAAAACCAAGGTTGTAATAAACTTGTAAGTTTCCTATTTTTTTCAGGTTTTTGTCTTCCCCCTCGAGCGGGGAAAGTGATGCTTGAGCGGGATTTGCACTCTCACAGGATCTCTGTCACGCCTGCAAAAATAGTAGATGTTGTGATTCTACGCTCGAGCGTGGAAACTTCCGCTCGAGCGTGAACCTTGTATGAATCACAGAATATGCAGTCTCCGCTCGAGCGGGAATTCCCACGCTCGAGCAGACCACGCAATCTCAGATTCTATATATTCGCGTGTTAGGTCAATTTTAGGATTACTTCTCCTAGATCTTGTTTAACGTTTTTTAGGGTTTTGTTCGAGTTTTTCTTCTAGAGATTTTGGTGAGTTTTCCTTGATATATTTGAGAAGGTTTGTAACCTATGATCTAAGATACATACATCAAGGAGTTTGGTTCTTCATAATTAAGAGAGTTATTCTTCGGTGGATTCCGAAGATACAAACGTAGAGTTTCAAAGGTGTAAGGACCCACATTTCATACCTTAGTCATGCTTGCATGCAGTTATATGATTTGCCATGTTAGGATTTGCTACCATGAATTGTGTCTTGTTTTGCATGTATTTGATTTGCCTAAGTGTATATGTATGCCTTGTTCCTCCCTTGTATTGTTAAGCCTAAGTCACGCCAAGCCTAAGTTATGTGAAGCCTAGGTTGATCCAAGCCGAGGTCATCTTAAGCCTTTAACTGTTTTGGAATCCCTCTGTTTGATCTCCACCTTTGTCTTGGCATACTGGCCGAGATGATTATCATCTGGGCCGAGGTGTGTATCGCCGAGGCCGAGATGTGTATTATCTGGGCCGAGATGTTATCTTGAACCCAAGTGATCTTGACCTGGAAGTGGTATGACCTAGACCGAGGTGTGGCACATCTTGGCCGAGGTGTGGCACAGCTTAGTCAAGTGTTGTCCTTCCTAGCCGAGATCATTGTTACCTTAGTTGCCGAAGCTTTGCTCTTTCAAGCCGATGTCTTTGTTACACCATTTGCCGATGCCTTGTCCTTTGCCGATGTCATTCCTTGCCGGAGTGTTTGCTGTGAAGCTTGTTAGATACGCTTTGTCAGGGACTTGTCTTGTCAATCTGTCACCTTTTTGAAGAGAACCAACCCGGTAGTGCCACGTGGCCGAGCTGAGTGTTAAATCAGCCGGCAGAGAGAGAAACCTATCATTTGTTACATCTTTGTTTTGAAGAGGAGAGAGAAGCTCTAAGGAAGAGGGAGAGGAGCCCTAGAGAGAGAGTAGAGATCCAAGCTTGATTCCGAGAGATCCAACCGTTAGATTCGTGTTCTAAGGTTAGATTCTTGATCCTCTCGTCTTGTTCTTTATGTTTATGATGTTACATTGCATGATTGAATATGTTTTGGAAGCCATGCATCGTTTTGAAGTTCGGTTTTAGAAAGAGAAAATGATATTCAAGTGTTCTTCAAGAAAAGCCATGTTTTGATCCGAAAGCTCATGCCAAGATTCATGTTTTCATGTTTGTTTTTGTACGATCTTCAAGTATGGGTACCCAGGTCCATGTTTTCGAACTCATGGCATGAAACCCCAGATTTTGTATAAGCAAGTTATGATTTTGGCATTCATCTCATGTTCATGTTCTTCATGTTCTTCACGGGTGGAAACCCAGATTCCCAGACTTCACTTCCCGAAGTGTAGTCGCCGAGATCATTCTCACCTTGGCCTACCTTGCATGATCACTTGCACCTTTGGTTTGTCTTGTATGAACCTCGGCATGTAGTTGCACGCCGAAGCCGTGGCAACCATACCTCGGCCAGGAGGTGTGGGACCTCGGCAAAGGCCTGGTTGGTACCTAGCATGTCTCCTTGACATGTAAAACAGTGTTTTGACTCCCAGCATGTTTATCCGAGATTATTTGCATGTATGTGAGACTTGTTCTGAGGAGTATGTTCAGTAGACTTGTTATGTGTTTGTAGGACTTGGACCTTTGCTGTGAATCCGACGTCCCAAGAACTAAGTGAGTGGTACTTTTAATAAAGTTATGTTATAAAGTTTTGATAAGCTTTGTTTTGCCTTGTTTTGGAAAGTATTTGTTAAGCATGAATGATTACTCGTATTTTCATGTATTAAGAATAAGTTTTGATTGCTAAGTATGAGTTTTGTTTTGTTTTGGAGTCCTTCCGTGCTAGGGGACTTAAAGCCTAAGTAGCACAATCGTTTTGGAGTCCTTCCGTGCTAGGGGACTTAAAGCATTTGTAGCACAACCTTTTGGAGTCCGTACGTGCTAGGGGACTTAAAGCATTTGTAGCACAACCTTTTGGAGTCCGTACGTGCTAGGGGACTTAAAGCATTTGTAGCACAACCTTTTGGAGTCCGTACGTGCTAGGGGACTTAAAGCATTTGTAGCACAACCTTTTGGAGTCCGTACGTGCTAGGGGACTTAAAGCAATTGTAGCACAAACTTTTGGAGTCCGTACGTGCTAGTGGACTTAAAGCATTGGTAGCACATAAGATTTGTAAGACTAAGATTGAAGTACATGCTATGATATGTTTTGGTTTGGAATGTGATGACCCCAAGTATATGTTTTGATACAAGTTATGCCAAGTGTGTTTTGTACAAGTTTTGCTAAGCATATGTTTTGATGCAAGCCATGTTATAAGTATACGTTTTGAATAAGCTATGCTATAAGTATGTTTTGGAACAACTATGATATATGTACTGTTTTGACACGAACCTCGGGATCATTCATTAAACCCTTTATTTCTTGTACCATTCACTGAGTTTCATACTCACCCTCTCTATATATATGTAGGTTCCAAGTTAGAAGTCGGCTTCGCCGAGGTGTTTATCTCTGCGCCGAGGTTTTGTGTGCATGTTTAGGTCGGCATTGAGGATGTCGGCATTTTGTGTTTACGTCGGCAGTGTTGAAGATTTTGCTTCTGGACTTGTATTCGTTATGCTTTGTATATGTCGGCTGTGAAGCCTTTTGTTAAGACGTCATGTATAATTTAAATTGTAAAGTTATGTAAAGATGTATGCCATTCCATTTGACTTATGCACAGCTCTTATGGACCACTTGTATTTTAAGTTATTGCTTCCCGCTCTTGTTAGCCCCACATATTATACTCTGATTGTGTGTGATTTTCGAAAGTTGGCCTTCGGTAACTACGGGTTACTGGCCATCACGGCACCATCCTACTAGGGGCGGGTTGGGGTCGTGACAAAAGGAGTTTGATTCTGTACGTAGTCGTTGATTCGACAAGTGGAGTTATGGATTCAACTTCAGATTAATCAGTTCCGAGACGAAGGCTTGGTGAAGGAGTTACAGAAGGTGTGAAGACAAATTGACTGAGTTGGGTAATTTGTGTATTATCTTTGTAATATTTCTTTCTTCAGTAGTGGATTGATTAGTGGCGTTTCGCCCGTGGTTTTTTATTACAATTGAAGGTTCTTCAATTGTGGTTTTTCCACGTAAAAATCGTTTGTGTCGATTTATTATTTATTCATAAAAACAACAATCTAAATCACTTTCATAAGTGCTTGATGATTTAGATTGGGTGTTTTGAATAATTGGGATTTGGAATATTTTAATCTTGATCTAATCACGAATCACTTAGAATTTTCAATTGGTATCAGAGTGGGTCACTCTTTGTTTTTTATCAAAACTATAGGAGTGTGATTTTGTATGACTAGTGATATGGATTCTAATTCGTGAAGGTAACTTGACCCATAGACCTCCTTTACTCGATGGTACAAACTATTCTTATTAGAAAGCTCGTATGAGAGCATTTTAAAAATCCATCGCTGAGAAAGTTTGGCACTGCGTGATCTATGGGTGGAGTGAACCTACTGTCACCATTGATGGTGTTGATATTCCTAAACCCCTTGATAAATGGGACACAACTGATTACCAAAACTCGAGTTGGAACAGTAAGGCTCTCAATTCCTTGTTTTGCTCCATCACACCTGAAGAGTTTCGTCGTATCTGCACGTGTAAGGTAGCAAAAGAGGCTTGGGACATTCTTGAAACGATTCACGAAGGTACAACTTCTGTCAAAAGATCAAAACTTCAACGTCTCACCCTCCGCTATTGAAACCCTTTTTAATGCGCGATGATGAGACGTTTGATGATTTCTATGCAAAACTTAGTGATATCGTGAATTCCTGTTTCACACTCGGTGAAAAAATTCCTGAAGCTAAAGTTGTTGGAAAAATTTTGAGGTCTTTACCCGAGAGGTTCCAATCAAAAATGACAGCCATTGAGGAGGCTCAGAATGTTGATACCCTCAAGCTTGATCAGTTGGTTGGAAACTTGCAGACTTATGAAGCCCCACCAGATTTCAAAGAAAAAACAAAAAGATAGTGTGGCTTTCACTAGTGCTCATGAGACTGCAAAAACTCCGGAGACTGAATTTGATTTAGAGTCTAAGATGACGGCTATGTTTACTAAACAGTTGAAAAAAAATTTGAAGAAAAAGAAGCCTAATTTCAAAGACCCTATTTCAAGAGACAAGAGTAATGAAAAACCCAAAACTTTTCCACCAAAACTTGCTCAAAAAACTGAAAATAAGATTGTAAAGGGGCAAGGGGTCAAGTGCTATGAATGGTCAAGGGTTTGGCCATATTGCCCTTGAATGTCCTTCAAAAAGAATCGAAAGAAAGTCTACACTGTGACTTGGGATGATGAAAGCGGGTCGGAGCAAGAACCCGAAGAACCTGAATCCGACGAAGACGGGGATAGTGCTTTCATGGCATTTTGGTCCACTTTCACTCAACCTCTTCCAAAGCCAGCAGAATTAGCTCGTGATCAGAACCTGCATCATGCTCCCACCTTTGATGGGAGTAACTACTTGTATTGGAAAATCAGAATGAGGGCGTTTCTGAGAGCTTTTGACCTAGAAGGCTGGCAAGCCATTGAAGAAGATACATAAAGTGCTGACAATCCGAGCAATCAGAGAGCCCTGATTACTATTCGTGGGGCAATTTTTGATGGAGAACAACAACGGGTTACTCACTGCACAAAGGCTAAAGATGCATAGGAAATTCTGAGCCAATTTCATGAAAGAGGAGATTCACCTTCACCACCATCTAGTAACTTTCCTGCTTTAGTTGCTAGATTGGATGAGGTCAAGGAGAATGAAGAGCAAAAAGAGGATGATGAAACATCAGAAGACAATGATGAGATTAATGGTGATGAACTGCAACAAGCTTACGAAAAGCTTTACGAGGAATCTCTGAATTTGTCCAAAATCAATGACAAACTCTCTCTCAAACTCAAAGCATGTGAAAGTGAGAATGTCAAGCTGAAAGGAGAACTTGTAGTAGCAAAACAGAATATCATCAAGATCTCAAGTGACTGGCAAGACTTATGTGGAAAACTTCTATCCTGTGAAACTGAAAGGAATGAACTTCTGAAGGTGTATTCCACATATGAAGAGAAGCTTGAAAGCCTTAAGATGTCACAAGCTACATTGGAAGAGATAGTCTGTCAGAAAGATGAAGAACTCCGTATTGCTAGAGCCACTATTGCCATGTGGAACAAAGGTTCCAAATCTTTAGAAGACATCTTCGGGTCTCAACAAATGGGTTGTGACAAAAGTGGGCTAGGCTATGGTGCGACAGCTCACAAGGGACAGGTCTCTACTTCACATGACCTAAAGACTCAAGCAAAGGGAAAACTGAAGGTAGACTAGGGTGATCCCTCTCTTCATCTACCTAAAGGGGGTAAGATCAACAAAAGGGAGGTAAAACCTATTTTTATTTTTCATCACTGTGGTAGGTATGGCCACATTCGTCCTTATTGCTATGAATTGTTTGGTAAGGTGTCTCAAAAGGGTAGAAATTTGAATACTTTTTGGGTTAGGAGACAACCTTACATGTCTAGGCAGAATACCAAGATTCATGAGGGTGTTCACAATGCCAAGACATTTACCAAGACCAAAAAGATTTGGGTGAGAAAAGATGATTTGACTTGTTTAGTTGTTCACACTGCCCTAAAAGCACGTGACTCACACATGTGGTATCTTGATAATGGGTGCTCTTGTCACATGTCCGGTAAAAAATCCTACTTCACCTCCCTTGAAAAATATGAAGGTGGAATTGTTACCTTTGGAGATGGCGGCACTTCTAGAGTCATTGGTAAGGGCTCTATGAGTGTTGCTGGTCTTTCCAAGCTCGAAAATGCTCTTCTTGTTGATGGTCTTAAAGCAAATCTTTTGAGCATTAGTCAAATGTGTGATTCCCACCATGAAGTATTGTTTTCAAAAAATAAATGTGAAATTTTGGATAAAAATGGAAATACTGTCTTGCATGGGGTTCGTACATCTGATAACTACTATGGGATTGTTACTACTAATGATCTCACTTGTCACTCTGCCATCATAAGTAACATTGATTTGTGGCATCAAAGATTAGGTCATATGAATTTCAAAGACCTAACTAAGATAGCCAACAAAGAGCTTATGAGAGGAGTACCTAAACTGGATAAGAATCTGAACCATGTGTGTGGACCATGTCAACTTGGAAAGCAGACCCGTGGCCCTCATAAAAAGTTGAATAGATTTACAACCAAATGTCCTCTTGAATTGGTTCACATAGATTTAATGGGTCCTACTCGCACTGAAAGCATTGGAGGTAAAAGATATATTTTTTTAACTGTTGATGATCTCACGCGATTTGCATGGGTAAATTTTTTAAGGGAAAAATCTGATATGTTTGATGCTTTCCAGGCCTTAGTCCTTAAAATTCAAAATGAACAGGGTGTTTCCATTGGGCGTATCATAAGAATCCGAATTGATCATGGTCGTGAATTTCAAAACAGTTCGTTTTCGAATTTTTGTGATATGCATGGAATTAAGCATGAATTTTCTGCACCTATTACTCCACAACAAAATAGAGTGGTTGAGAGGAAGAACAGAGTTGTTCAAGAAATGGCTAGGGTCATGCTTCTTAGTAAGAAACTTCTTCCAAAGTTTACTGTTGTTTATGTCATAAATTACGTGTATTTAAGGCCCGACACTTTACAAACTCCATATGAATTGTAGAAGGGATTGAAACCTAATGTAAATACTTCAAAACTTTTGGGAGTAAGTGTTACATTTTCAAAGATAGAGAGCCTTTGAGAAAATTTGACTCCCAAAGTGATGAAGGTATTTTTCTAGGGTATTCAACCACTAGTAGGGCTTTTCGAGTCTATAACCTACGAACTTCTTATTTAATGGAATCTATCAATGTGGTTATAGATGACACAGGTTCCCCTACTCCATCAACAAATGAGGATGACAATGGTGAGTCTCCAATCTTGGATACTGAACCACAAAGTCAAAAAGAAGCTAAGGTCCAAGGATAAGAAGTTGAGACGGCACCATCCTCACAGGTAAGTCAAAGTCCAAAGAGGGCACAAAGAAACATCACTCCTGATGCTTCTGTCACCGCAAGTCCTGAGTTCAAACCATCAGCAAGGGTGAAACTGAATCATCCAGCTCAACAGGTGATTGGAAGTGTATCGGATCGAATGAAAACCCGAAGACAGATTCAGGATGAGGTATCACATATGTGTTATGTTTCATTAATTGAACCTAAGAATTTCAAAGAGGCCTTGCTAGATGATAGTTGGGTCAATGCTATGCATGAAGAATTAGGTCAATTTGAACGTAACAATGTTTGGACTCTAGTTCCCAGACCTAGAGACATGAATGTGATAGGTACCAAGTGGATCTTTAAAAATAAATCTGATGAGAATGGTACTGTGGTTAGGAATAAAGCCAGGTTGGTTGCTCAAGGCTACACACAAGTAGAAGGTGTTGACTATGATGAGACGTTTGCCCCAGTTGCACGTCTCGAATCTATTCGTATTTTACTTGGTGTTGCTTGTTATCTTGGTTTCAAATTGTTTCAAATGGATGTGAAAAGTGCCTTTCTGAATGGGTACTTGAAAGAAGAGGCATATGTTGAGCAACCAAAAGGGTTTGAGGACCCTAAATGTCCAAATCATGTCTACAAGTTAGACAAGGCTTTGTATGGATTGAAACAAGCTCCTCGGGCTTGGTATGATAGACTTACTACATTTCTTCTTGATAATGACTTTCAAGGGGGTAATGTGGATAAGACCTTATTTGTGAAACATACTAAGTCTCATATTCTTGTTGCTCAAATTTATGTTGATGATATTGTGTTTGGATCCACTGCTGATCATCTTGTGAAATATTTTTCGGATTGCATGACACATGAGTTTGAGATGAGCATGATGGGAGAGTTGTCTTATTTTTTGGGTCTTCAAATTAAACAGTCTCCTTCAGGTATGTTTGTTTCTCAGTCTAAGTATGCCAAAAATCTTGTGTCAAAGTTTGGTCTTGAGTCTACCAAACATGCACGCACTCCCATGAGCACCAGTCTTCACCTTTTCAAAGATTCCTCTGGTACTGATGTTGATCCTACCCTTTATAGGAGTATGATAGGGAGTCTTTTGCATCTCATAGCCAGTCGTCCTGATATTGCTTTCAGTGTAGGCGTTTGTACCCGTTACCAAGCCAGTCCTAAAGAGCCTCATCTTTTTGCTGTCAAACGCATCATTAAATATGTTAATGGGACATTGGGGTATGGGGTTTGGTTTTCTACTGATACTACAGCTGAAATTACTAGTTTTTCTGATGCCGATTGGGCAGGGTGTGTTGATGATAGGAAAAGTACATCCGGATGGTGTTTTTACCTTGGGAATAATCTTGTTTCCTGGCATAGTAAAGAGCAAAATGCCATCTCCCTTTCGACTGCTGAGGCTGAGTACATTGCTGCAGGGAGTTGTTGTGCACAAATGCTGTGGATGAAGCAAGTGCTTCATGATTATGGGATAGAAAGAACACTCTCACTCTTTTCTGTGATAACACAAGTGCCATAAACATTTCAAAAAATCCTGTCCAACACTCTTGCACCAAACATATTGACATCCGTCATCATTTTATTCGAGAGTTAGTGGAAGAAGGCCTTGTTGTTCTGGAACATGTACTTACTGAGCATCAAAAAGTTGATATTTTTACAAAACCCCTTGATCTTCTTCGATTTGAGTTTCTTAGAAAGACCTTTGGTGTATTGCTCAGTAAGTAGGCTGTTTCTTGTTGTTTATAATGAGTGTGAGTGGTTGGCTTATTGTACTTGGATGTGATAATCTCATTGTCATTAAGTCCAGATATCTTTGCATCAAAAATTTAGATGAACACTGCTCATGTTGCTTACAAGATCTCATTCTTCTTTGTTCATAGCTCATTCTGAATGCCCATACTCATTTACTTCATGATCTCATTCTATACACATTCTTGAGATAAATTGTTGCAAGGGTTTCTGCACAAGTGATCAAAGTTCTCTATGGACCACTAACAGTGTTTCTTGTACTTTTTCAGAGGAATTGACCTATACTAGTATATCACGGGTGATGTTGAGTTTCTTAACCATCTACCATCTTTTTCACTTCCATGGTTTCTCCCTCAGTTCATTGAAATCTGGGCATTAGGAAAAGGCTACCTCAGAGGCACCAACCAGGCCATCCTTTTTGATTTCATTCTTCTCTGGTTTGGTCTCCATACTCTTGAGCGTGCATGCCACCAGTGAGTGCCCACAAGAAAGAAAAGTTCAAAAATATAAAAAAGAGGGAATCATTGATTGAGGAGGAGCCTCCGCGTTTACTCAACAAATACCCCGTGATTCCTAGTGGTTTGACTTTTCTCTGTGATGGTCCGTTACTCTTGTCGGAGGTCCAGCCATTCGCTCACTACGAGGATTAACTCTAGCTTTATGGCTCTCAAGGATTGCACACACACACATTCTATTTGTGAGCTCCCATATGTGTTTTTGAGTTATGCATTATTATGATGCTTATGGCTTTGATTACATTCTATCTGTTTTGTTCATGACCTGGTGCTTCAAATTTTTTCTACAAGTTTTCAGGACTCATGATTGATGGACTCTTTTATCCTAGTGGTACAGTCGTCCACTTGGACTCCCTGCCGGTTACAGGTCTTCTTAGTTGTTTTTTGTGTATTATTTAAAAAAAAAAGAAAAAAATTGTTGTTTTGTCCCCGCTCGAGCAAAAATTCCCACGCTCAAGTGTGGTTTTGAGCCTTGCAGCATTTTGTACTTAGCTTTACAGTTCTACGAGGGGTGAATTGGCGCTCGAGCGTCCTTTTTCGCGCTCGAGCAAGTCTTTGCGTGCTTTGTCTTACGCTCGAGTGTTAAACTTCATGCTCGAGCGGACTGGTTTGTTTAAATTCTCCCTCTTTCGACTTTTCAGTTCATTCTTTAAAATTGTTTTGTCTCTCTTAGGGCTTCCTTTGCGATTCAAGTCCATTGCACTTCCTTGGTGTCTTCTTGGTGATTTCTGTGTGTACACACCTAAGGTATGTCTCTCATCTCTTTCTCCTCTTTTCTTGTGTCGTATTTCTGTCCCCTTGGTTTCCTAGTGTTTGGTCTGATTGAGTTTGTTTTACAGAGTGTAGATGGGTTAATTTTGTTTTTGTTCTTCATGTTTAGGGTTCTTCATTGTTGATTTTGCTTGTTTCATAATGGTTGAGTCTCTCTCTCTCTCTTTCATCTAGGGTTAGTGATTTGGGAATTTTTGTCTACATATATTGCCCTGTGATAATGTGATCTCTTTTCATTGCCTTGCTAATTGAGTCCCTAATCATGTTGGCTTAATGTGTGCTTGATTTATGTTTCCTTAGCTTTGGTTCACATTTCATTTATCTTATGCTCAGGTTATTGATGTTTTGATGGCTGCCTTGTTTACCATGATTCCTACTTGCACTATTTGGTTCTTGTGCGACTACATTGGTTCATCATAGTTTTATTTATTTGCCTCGTGTTGCTATATAAAACTGTGCTACTAATGTTTTTGTGTTGTCTTTTTTGGTTTATGTTGGTCTTGGGTTGGGGGTTGTCTGTGTTGTTTTTGTTTTTCTTTGTCTTGGTTTAGTCATGTCCACCTTCAAAAGACGAAAGTCTACTGCCCCTCGCCCTACTTATAACACTGACCGCTTTCCCTTGGCTGAGAAAGCCAAGTTGTACCGCGAGTCTTATCCTGCCCGCTCCATTCATCTTGAACGTAATGTTCAACCCTCCACATTCGAGTCTATCCCTATCCATTCACTGTTTGATCCCTTGGGTGGGGATAATGTTCTTTTATTTTCTGGTTCTCAAAACCTATCTTGGGTGAGAGAATTCTATTGTAACATGGATAGTCTTGACAATATTGGGCCCTCCTTCAAGACTTGGGTCTGGTCTAAATCCATTACTGTTACCACCGCCCTTATTCGCGAGCTGTTAGGGGTTAGTGAAAGATTTCCCATCTTCTATCCTTTTCCAGTGCGCCCTACTTGTGACTTCGATGAGGTAGCCCTTGCCTTATGTGGTTTTCCTCATTCTTGGCCTTCCGGTTCCTTGATCAAACAGAATGAGCTTCTCCCACAGTTTAGGTTGCTCAACCTTATTGTGTGTGCCAATATCATTATTACTACCCATAGCTCCGAAATAAACCAGGACCAAGGGTTTGTCCTTCAGTGCCTTGCTCAAAATCGTTCTATAGATCTTGCCACATTGATCATTCAAAAGATGGTTGCTGCTTTTGAGCGCAACAATCTTGGTTTACCATATGGGTGCCTCATAAACCGATTTCTCGCCAAATTTGAGGTCCCTGCTTTCGATAATGATGAGTTTGCTTCCCCTTCCCAGCCTTTTACCAAAAAGACTGTCTCCCAGAGTCAGTCTCACATTCGGGGGGTTTCTTCTGGTTCAGGTCGATCTGCTGCAGGTACTAGTGATGCTGCTGCCATGGCCGAAGAGGCTGAGTATGATGCCGCTGCTGCTGGGGGTGATATAGGTGAGGGGGAGCAGCCTCATCCGGTTCGTACGGTTCGTGGCTAGATTCAGTCCTTCGAGCAATCTGTTACCTCCCGGTTTGACCGACTCGAGGGACGGATGGATATATTTGAGGCCTAGCTCACGGATCTGGAGACCACGACTGATGCTCGATTCAGTGCATTGGAGGTTGCTTCATAGCGTGTTGAGGCGTCCGTGGCTCAGTCGTCTTCTCAGCTGGATCAGATTTTGTCTATGCTTCAGATGTAGTTTCAGCCACTAGCTCCTTGATCTTTGCTGTCCAGTTCTGATGTTCAGTTCTTTTTCTTTTGTTTTTTGCTGTCTCTCGGACAAAAAGGGGGAGTGGATGGTACAGTTGTTTTGATTTACATTGATGGTGTTTTGGTTTACATTGATGGTACAGTAGTTTTACTTTTGTTCATATCCTTTCTTGGTACAGTTGGATAGCTGTTTGGTATAGTTAGATATGTTGGATATATATATATATATTTTTTTACAGTTCCACTATTTTGGTTGGCTTGTGTGTTTGTGTTTATTTCAGGGTGATTGTCTACTAGCATGGATTTCAATTTTTCTTGGATGGTTGTTTGTGATTGATTATGGTTATTAGTGTTAGTTTTGTTTTCGTGATTTTGATAAGAGAATTGTTTTAGAATGGTTTTGTCCGGGATTTGACAAAGGGGGAGATTGTTAGGACCCTCTGTTGTCAAATTCCATGGCAAAACCAAGGTTGTAATAAACTTGTAAGTTTCCTATTTTTTTTTCAGGTTTTTGTCTTCCCGCTCGAGCATGGAAAGTGACACTCAAGCGGGGTTTGCACTCTCATAGCATCTCTGTCACGCCTGCAAAAATACTGGATGTTGTGATTCTACGCTCGAGCGTGGAAACTTATGCTCGCGCGTGAACCTTGTATGAATCACGGAATATGCAGTCTCTACTCGAGCGGGAATTCCCACACTCGAGAAGACCACGCGATCTCAGATTCTATATATTCGCGTGTTGGGTCAATTTTAAGATTACTTCTCCTAGATCTTGTTTAAGGTTTTTTAGGGTTTTGTTCGAGTTTTTCTTCTGGAGATTTTGGTGAGTTTTTCTTGATATATTTGAGAAGGTTTGTAACCAACGATCTAAGATACATACATCAAGGAGTTTGGTTCTTCATAATTAAGAGAGTTATTCTTCGATGGATTCCGAAGATACAAACGTAGAGTTTCAAAGGAGTTTGATTCTGTACGTAGTCGTTGATTCGACAAGTGGAGTTGTGGATTCAACTTCAGATTAATCAGTTCCGAGACGAAGGCTTGGTGAAAGAGTTACAGAAGGTGTGAAGACAAATTGACTGAGTTGGGTAATTTGTGTATTATCTTTATAATCTTTCTTTCTTCAGTAGTGGATTGATTAGTGGCATTTCACCCGTGGTTTTTGATTACAATTGAAGGTTCTTCAATTGTGGTTTTTCTACGTAAAAATCTTTTGTGTCGATTTATTGTTTATTCAGAAAAACAACAATCTAAATCACTTTCGTAAGTGCTTGATGATTTAGATTGGGTGTTTTGAATAATTGGGATTTGGAATATTTTAATCTTGATCAAATCACGAGTCACTTAGGATTTTCACATATATATAGAGCCAATTCCAACAAAAAGGTACAAGATTAAGTGGATTCAAACTAAATAATGATGCAAATTCTGAAAATGCTTTATTGAAGTGTTGAAAATATACTGTATACATAACATGAATTAGCATATAAAACTACCGTGTTGCTTTCATTGTACAGTGATGGTTAATATCATGGGTTGTATTGATTAGAGACCATAATAGCTTAATTTAATGGTGCATCTTGATCAATAGAAGTCATTTCCTTTCCTGAAATATAATGCTTAAAAAAGTAGTTGATTGTGCAATGTTTTTTTAATCCCAGGTAAGTTGAGATTTGAACAGATTACCATTTAGTTAGAAAAAACGTGGGTACAATGAGGCCGCAAACTGTTGCCATTGCCAAGGAAAATATAAAATCTTCACTCCAGTTGAAGACCACATAATCAACTGAAACTTTTCCACTTAAATTAAAAACATATAAATGCATGCCAACCCTCATCTTTGTGCTATATTTGAACTTTGTGTGTGTGTGTTGTGCGCGCCCATTCTATGACACCCAAATACATGGTGCGCACTTCATTAGTGAATTCTGTGTTGGTCTTTGAGACAATGTTACTCTTTAGTAAATTTGTATTACTAACTTGCTCATGACTTTGATGATTAGCAACGTATTCAAAAGAGATAAGGCTCCCATGTATTTTTTAGTTCTAGCATTGATATCAAAATGTCAATGGTTTGAGACAAAATGCCAACATCCCCATGCAATTTTTGGTTTTAGCATTGACAATTTCACATGGTTCGTAAGGAGTTGTTCCTAATATTTGAGTAAACTCTTCTTATTCGTTTCTTCTTCTTCTCTACATTGATATCAATGGTTTGTAGGGAATTGTTCCAAATGTTTGTGTAAACTCTTGTCATTTGTTTCTTTTTCTTTATTTATTATTTTTTTGGATGCAAAATGTTGCCATTCACTTCATATTGCATTCTTCGAACCATTGATGAGACTTTGAAAATTTTAAAATCTCCAATTGGATCGACAAGAGCAGCATACTATTTCTATTTCAAACTCAGAATGGGTCACATACTAAACTCTAACCAACAGGTATTTTTGTTACATTAAGTTCTATTCAATGTTTGAGATTAGATGCAAACATAAATTATGTAGAACTTATTTTAGTGGTTCTACATGATTGTACGAAAAATCAAAGATACTTGCATGCATTTGAATTATGAAAACATGCCTTACACTTTTCTTCTTTAGGAGTTTGACCGTCTTGTGCCCTATCTCAACTAATGTACTATGTTTTGTATTCCATCTTTGCCTGCTTAAACTTTTTGAACATCTCTGAGTGTCATGGTCAAAATTCATCATAGGTATCTAATGAGATTTGATTCAAATATGTGAGAGAAACCATTAGTTAGGTGATAAGCTCACGGTATAAGAAGTTTTTTTTAACTGATTTTTCTATACCAATATTTGCTCTTCGTGTATTGAGCCCATACTTTTAAAATTTATTTGGCAGATTGAGTTTGTAATCAAATGAATCTGTTTCATAAGCTTGATGTTCAGTCCACCCCTTTCAACACCCTTGGTTGAATTTGAATTTGTTGCCCATACATTGACATATAAACTACAGACAAGTTTCCTAGCAAGGAATTAGCTGAAAATCAGTTTTCCCTACTCTACTTTATTTTCATTTTGTGTTTTGATTCTGTAATTTTATTTTTCTTCCTTTTTGTTGATTTTGTTAAGGTTGGCAACCTGGAATCCATGAACGGGCAACTGATTGGGATGAAAATTGGGACAAGTTTGAAGATGAAGGTATGTCAAACAGTTTTCATATAGGATTAAGTGGACATTTAGCTTGAGTATCTTTTTGTCAAGAAGTGTTTTATGATGGATCTTTCAGTGTCTGCACTACTTGTTAATCTTCTTGTCATTTAAAATGCATCTAATGCCTCCCTTTTTTGATTGGCCTAAATGTTTTGTGGATTGAAAATTTTCTGGTATAGAGAATCTAAAGCCAAGATGTGCAAGTTGTAGTTGTATTGTAATTTTGATGAACTCTTGCCACTTACAAGTTTCACATTTGTCAAAGAGTTTGTGGAAAATGTTGTAGCTCCTCTTCAATTGTTAGTAAAGTGTCTTCCACAAAAGAGGGTGTACATGTTTCATCAACAAATGCTGATCATAACTCAGAAACGCCACCAAGAGGTACAGGTTTTAATTTGCATCTTTTTTGTGTTTTCCTTCTGCGTTGGATGTGAAATTTTTTATTGGTGTTCGAACCTTTAAACCATTGCACAACATCTATCTACACCTATTGTTTTATTCAAAAATCTGAATTTCTACATGATTTTATTGGTGCACTGAACAAGGGGGGGTTGAATCTGTGTTCTTTGGGGATAGAAGTATTGATGAATGAAACTGGGGTGCATTTGACGCTCATTATGATACTAACTTAGGCTGGGACTTCAGTTCTAGTCCTATAAAGGTATATGAATACTTCTTGATTTGAGTGGCAATCCAGTTTGCTCTGTGCATTAATTAGAGAGATGCATGTGAAGTTTTGATCCATATCTCTTCGATCATTCAGTCTCTCTTTTCTTTGGCATTGTCCATGAGAATCTTTTTTCCAGAATTTTTTGTTTAATGTTCTTTTGTAGATCATGTTTATTCCTCTGAAAAAATGAATCAAATATTTCATGCATGTGAAGTTTTCTTATTTATCAAAAAAAAAAGAAAAAAAGAAAGAAAAAAAAAGAGTTTTGATCCATATCCTTAAAGTGTATTTTTAAATATTTTTGACTTACCATAAAGAAAGGGATGTTCGTGTGTGTAACTGCTATCTACAACAGAGAATTACAACATTACCAAGGCAATTAGAAAGTAAAATTAATGGAGTATTGTTTTCAAATAAATTAGTAGTTGCTTGGCTATTCAAAGCGACGGGCAAGGACACACATACATATATTGCATATAATTACTGTCATTTATTTCATTTCTCTTAATAAAAATGTACTATGTTTATTTTTTTTCTCTATACATAATCGTACGTATATATTTCAATTATCTACGTTAACAACGTTGCGACCTCCACGCGCAGAGCACGTAGTTTATTTTTTAAGAAAAGATTTATGGTAGAACAGATTTATGATTTGGGCTTTCTTTGTTTTGTGCTTTTCTTGCTTGAGCAAAAACCATCAGGCTTTGTAGAGTTTGAGAAACACAAAACCCAATCATACATTCTTCTAGAATGTATGATTGGGCAAGTGCGATTGATCGGTGGGGCTAGACTCCTCTGACTTTGAGCTTTGTCTTTCCAGACTCTGGTTCTGTGTGCAAATCAAATTTGATAATTCCAGTGACTCTTAATTGAATTTTGTATGATAATGTTTGTTCTTCTGCCTTTGGAGTTCAATAGTGTGGGTTTGTACTCATATTACTTCATGCTGTTTAGATTCAATAAATTCCCTGTTAAATTGTACACAAAGTAAATAATATGCAGGCTGATGATGCATCAGTTATGGATTGTCATAGGTTTTTGCTCAGACTTATATCTTTAGTTGGCTTTTCTTGTCAATAGCCATTTTTATTAATGAACAATGTCACATCTCTTTAATTTATCACCCTTAAATGATCCTTAATAATGTTGCATTGACGTTAGACCTCATATGATGGAATGTTTGACATATTTACTAGCGAGTAGTGCACATGATGTGTGTGCAAGTCAAATAAGTAAGAATAAAAGAAAATAATAATGAAATTAATATTATATTGTGTACGTAGCTTAAGTGTTATGAGCCCTCCTACCTTAAATCCATGGTCATGGGCTTACCCACCTTTTTGTGTATTTTTTTAAAAAAAAATAAAAAACATTGCCACGTGACATGAGTAGAGCACAGGTTTCACTACACCAACTAAGACTTTCACTTAATAATAGTATAGATAGATAGATGGATAAAAGAAGGTAGATAGATATGAATTTGAGAATCTAAACCGTTCAATTTATAAGCCTCATAGTATATATATCATTGAAATAAGACTCGTGCCGTAGTAAGTTGGAGAGGTGGTTCAACCATCAGGCTATTTAGGTGGTCAGCTAAAGGCCCACAAAAGAATTTAAATTTTATTTATTGTCAAAAGCCTCAACTTTTTAAAGACCTTAAATAAGGCCTCATTTTGATGTTTAACATAAGGCTTTCAAAAATTTTAAGCCACCACTGATAAGCCCCACGTGTCACGACCCGCTCCCAGTACCCAAAGGTTAGACATTGCGACCGGTCAATAATTGTGGTTATCTAAGACCAACTCTAGAACTAAACAAATCAAAATTAACAAACGCAAGCGGAAGTAGTTATTTAAATAAGGGTACCAAAATATATACATCAAAACTTCTATTTATTTATAACAAAAAGATTATTAATCAAATAGGTCAATCTTTACAAAAGTGCACTGTGCATTTACTCCATAGTTTCATTTCCGAAATGAGCCATACACAACTTTTCTAATCATTATCTCCTGAAAATTGGTGAATAACTTATAATCATATTATAGAGTGGTGAGTATTATATCGAGAGCATAAGGGATATAAAATCACCATGAATAATTATTTAGGTTAAAACTAATTAGATCATAAACATTTTGAGATAAAACAGATAAGTTGCTTGTGTTCACTATAAATAATAGAATTGTATTTCATAAATCACATAGATACGATACCATGAGAAATATATAACCATATCTAGTACATATCAGAGGGTCACTAAGTGACAATCAAAACAGAGGGTCAATAGATCTATGACAATACAGATATATGGACTCAAAAGGTGACTTGTACAAATTCTAGAGATGTCTCCGACAAAAGTATAATACTTAGCTCCACAACACTTCATACAAAAGAGTCACCATAGTTATTAAAGTCCTCCAAGCATGGGACATCGGTGGTGATATTTACATTTTCAGATTATCATTTACCAAATCATTGTCAAAATCATATTAATAAACAATTATATTCATAGGTTTTTCTTTTTACATAAATAAGGTTCCTTAAACAGATAATATATTTAAAATACTAATATAATTTACAAAACATAATTTATATAAAATAATTTAGCGTTAGTTACAAAAAAAACCCTAGGGTTTCGTGCCTTTTTCATTTTAAACTCCAAATTTTCAATTTCGACAAATTAAACCCCATACTTCCACCCGTGTTTCAATCTGGCCCCTCCGTCCATCTCTATCATATTACACTAACGGAAGTCTGGGTAGAATTTCATATTCAAACACGCATATTCAAGTACTTGTAAATCCCTCGTTGTAACTCTGTTTTGCCTCATTTTTGCGTCGTTGGATTCAACTCATGGCTTAGTTTTCATTCCAACCCTCATACACCTTGTTCCATCTCTTTTTGCGTGCCATCGAAGCTCCAAAATTTGGCTAAAAATAAGATTTTTCTCTCTTTGGGCAAAATTTTTAGATTCAAACTCACCCATTCAAGAACTTGTATCTCCCTCATCGTAATTCCGTTTTGCCTGTACATATGTCTATTTTTTATCCACTCCTCTTAGTATTCTTGGTCTTAGGACCAACAATAGGGAATGACCTTATTCTTAATTGAAGACAAACAATTGGAGAAAAGATTTGTTGTTGGCATAATGTCCGGCAAACCTAGCTGTCTGGTTTTGGCATCATTACATTAATGATTAGCCCCAAAAAATATGATTGTTTTTTAATAAAATTTATTTTAACTGATTAGTGAGACTTTTAAATCTAGTAGCTAAAATTCTGCAGGAAACTTTTCTGACATTTATCAAAAAACCAATGTGCACTTGTGTCATTTTCTTTCTGTTTTTGAAGAAAGAAAACCGTACTGAAAAACAAAGCCAATCACACCCTTAAATACTTTGTATTATTTTGGTTGTGGGTTTTAATTAACTGTGGTTACTCATGGTATTTACTTTACTTATTCTTTCCTATGCACTGCAAGTTTCTCTTTCAGTTGTATGATTTATTTTCTTGGAGCTGTTTGCTTAATTAAGAGTTCTTGTTTGCATGGTAGGATTTACAGCTATGCCAGGGCTTATGTTGTATTTGTTGTCACTATATAGGTCCGAACTTACTTAGAATGGGTAATAGATGGAGAGTATGATTGGCCTCCTAAATGCTGCCTATGTCATGCTGCGATTGAAGAGGGGACCAATCCTCAAACTACTCGATTGGGTTGCTTGCGTATGTGATCCTGCACATTGTTAAACCTCATGCATGCAATTTTTGTCTTTAATGAAAGTTGGATGAATTATTCCAAATTAGTTAGATTTTTTTGGGTTCATATTACATATTATACATACAAGTTGCTTGGATTCACATATTAAGGGTTTTCCTCCACACACTGCTTCAGCTGGATATACTTGTCCTGCCTGTTCCACCCCGGTATGATTTTTTTTTTTTATGGAAGTTGACCAAAGTTTTATTTATTTCCATTCATTTCTTTTGTTTTTTTAATGAACTTAGTGTGGTTGCATTCCTTTATTACTCTCTTGTCTTGTACCTTCAAACAATTAGGTTCATAACTACTTTTTGTTGAAATTTCCAAAGACAAGTATGTATGTATCTTATTTGTGTTTTGTTTCTATTGTATCAGAAGCTTCAGATAAGAAGGGATTCATGCTAGTAGTGAACTAGTGATACTTGTTGATTTACTTGTAAGAAAGTATAATCATTGTGAATCTTGAAAAACTGATAATCACATCTGAAAGTAATCACGAGGGAGTATAGAATTGTAGATTAACTAGGTTCTAGAATCTAAAAAGCCTTGTCTGAGGCAACCCAAGGTATCACCCCCAGAGTTGAGATCCTCTCCTTGGACTCTTTCCTTGCCTCCCTACTTGTAATGATGAAGGTGCACTTTGAGTTAATTCAATGGTTTAGATTTAGCTATTTGAAAATAAAAAAAATAAAACAAATTCAAATTTGCTTTTCCTGCTCAAATCTGGACCGTTGGATCAACTCGCGATGCATCTCTACCGTTGCAAGTAGGAAGACAAGGAGAGAGCTCAAGGAGAGGATCTCAACTCATCAGCCCCAAGCCTTATTTTTTGGAGACTGAATTTAAACCACTCATTGCAATAAATAGTAACAGATAATCAGATCAATTGTGATGGCTCCATTACTGTCAATTATTTTTTCATTTACTACGAAGTTTTGAGTTTTTTTGATATATATGACTCAAAATACTTCTTTTCGATATCTATTTTTTCCCTTCTATTGCTTCAGATTCATACAATTGATGAAAATCAATTTTCATCGTAGATTTCCTTCTTAAATTTATCATATAGCTTTAATTGAGTTGTGAATATTTTTTGAAGCCTATTACAAAATTTTAGAAAAGTAAAAGATGAGGAATGCCAATTTTCTATTGACCAAAGTTGATCTGTTGAATAAAAGATGATGCCTTTTTTTATGTTTTGGGCAAAAACTTTAAAGGCAGCTC
The DNA here is from genome assembly GCA_036172215.1 of Camellia granthamiana. Lineage (NCBI taxonomy): Eukaryota > Viridiplantae > Streptophyta > Magnoliopsida > Ericales > Theaceae > Camellia > Camellia granthamiana. The sequence continues at coordinate 66,099,801 of CM069916.1, read as the reverse complement.
CACAACCCCCTAGTTTTATATAACAGTCTATATTAGAGAATGTGTACAACACTCAGCAAATGGTTTTTACACTTATTTGACATATTTCACTCTGATTAAGATCTCAAATATGTAGTAGATATCTGAATGAGACAGTTTTGTGTGTCTTTGATGGTTATGCCTCTCACTCATTGGCTCATATGCTAATTTCTTGAGCTCAAAGAACTACTCCTCACTTAAAGCCCTAAAAAAAAACAGACCTGCCTATAGCCATACAAAGTACATATATTTCTAAGATGTTCAACAACCATATCCCAATAGAATAGGGTTCATGAACATCTTTTGACCAAAAATGGGCAGCATCATATGGGATATAAAGAAATCCCCCCTGAAAACATGAGCTGTAGTGATTAGGCATGGAGAGCTCCACAGTAGTCACCATAGCTTTATCTAGCAAGACAATACCAAGCTGGCAGCACTTTAACCATAATGTAAATACATTCAGCACACACAAACTGCTAGCCAAATCCCAAAATATAATAATTCTCCTACACAACCCGTAGGAGTAGGCCACAAACCTCAAAATATCACACTCTATACTAGTTAACAAAGGTTTATATAAAACATAATTACAACTGTAGAATAAAGTAAAACTAAAAGCATGACTAGGTGCAAGCTGCTGCCACCACCAAGCTTTAGTTCCTTTGGATAGGTGCAGATTGCAGCCACCTCCAATCCACCAAACTAGGACTTTAGTTATCCAAAAGGTCTCCTTATAACTAGCAAAACACAGCTGCAGGATTATAGAGAAGAAGTACCCATCTTCTAGATGCATATGTAATATGGAATCAATCAACATAACCTGCCAGTAATGAAGTATGAAATAAGTATTACAAAAAATGGGGTAGTACAGATTACATAACAGCATTAGGCTACAACACACAATATATGGTCTCACAACACTCAACCCACACTTTAGAATCTCACTACTCTCTGTGATAGCTTCCTTAACCTGCAAATAAAGATGTTCTAGACAAATAGAGATTAATGAACCACTCATATATTGGCTGACTGCACTCAACTCATAGAATATACACTCAAATCTTTGGAGATATTTCATTTTAAGTATGTTTCTCATAACACTCAACCCTCAAAATCTGCTATAGAGCTCCTCAAGTTGCTACAAAAGTTAGCAAACAATTAGAATAACACACATTTTTGCTGACCTTCACTCAACTCATTTAGAAAACTCATATCACTTGACAGTCCCCATTACTGATCATATGGGCTTTAAAACAGTCACAGGCAGGTTCCAATGAGCAAGAAACCAGCCATCACCTATGGATCTAGGTAGATTGTTAATAGACAAAAGTCTCCCTCTTATCATATGAATAATAGATTTAATGACCACCTCTTCAGGTTTGAATTCTTTATTAAAAATCCTATTATTCCTTTCAATATGGTAAATAGATCACAACAGAGACAGTAAGAATATGTGATCTCAAAGATCTGCCATTGGTTTCTTTGGTAGCCAAAGTAATCAAATTAGGCCAATGAAGATTAGGCCAATTCACATTGCACTTAGATTTGAGAGCACTCCACACCCTAGTAGAAAACATGCAATTAAAGAAGAGGTGAGAATGACTCTTAACAGGATCTTGACAAAAAGGGCAGATTGGATTAAGAGTCAGGCCAAATTGTTGCAACCTATTACCAGTATTCAATCTTTCATGAAGGGCAATCCAAACAATAAAACTAACTCTAGGGATCATGTGGGGTCCCTAAAGTAACTTATGCCAAGTAACTTTATCACACTTAATACCTCTAATGATTCTAAGCAGAGTTGATAGTGAACTTACCATTAGGATTTAACTTCTAAATAGGTTGATCACTTCTGAATGGATCAGGTTTACAACTACAGGGAGTAGATGAAATCAGTTCCTTAAGTTCCCAAGAATTAGGAGTAGGCCACTTCCAAGACTCACCATCAACAATTTGATTGACTTTAGTCTCACTATTGAGACAAGAGTCATACAAAATTCTATTCCCAAACTTGTCCCAAAGGAGACCAATAGGATGCCAATTATCATACCATGAGAAAGTGGAATCATCATTCCCAATCCTATGGGTTATCAGAGTGGAGACAACATTCCTAAGGGATAGAATCTTTCTCCAGACCCAAGAGGGGTCATTATGGACTTAAACTTTCCAAAAACTTTTGCCTTTGAGTAAATAGAATTTAACCCATTGACACCACATTGATTTCTCCCCACCTGAAAACAGGAACCAGATATGCTTAGCAATAACAGCCCTATTCCAAGTCTCTAGAGACTTAAAGCCCAGGCCACCCTCATTTTTTGGAACACACACCTTATCCCAAGCAAGTTTAGCACTATGCTTTTTAACCTCAGTGCCAAACCAGAGCAAAGCTCTGAGAATACTTTCAACTTAACTTACTTATTGAAAGAAATTTCTAAATTAGCTTGGCCTTTTTCTGAAACAAGCACATAGGAATTGTAGGAAAGGTCCAGAAAAATAAAATGAAAGGAAATGAAAAAAGAAAAAAAAAAGGAGGCAGCTAGATTCCGTGAATTGCACCTATGGTGCCTATCTTTAATCAAGATCAAGGTACAAGGATTGATGCAAGGTGCACAATTAAGAACCTACAGATTGCAGACTTTGCCCTGGCACAACCTTTTACTTGACAGACTTAAGAGTATCAAAATTACTTTGTTTTGTTTTTAACTAATATGTAAATATGTACTTTATGTCTGTCTACAAGAGATTCCAATATGAACTTAATTAAAGAACAATATATATATATATATATTTTACAAGTAATCATCATATAGATATGTATTTGTGTGTGTTTATGAAACAAAAGTGAGATTGGAGGATGGAGATTTTTGCTACAACCATTCATTTATTTTTCAAACTTGGACTATCAAAATTGTGCTGTTTTGTCTTGCACTAATGTGTCTGTACATACGTCTGTTTTTTTTTCGTGTGATGTAATTATCATATAATTTTTTTATGTATGATTAAAAATATACACATTGGTATTTGGTACATTGTTGAAGTTAGTAAAATTCATTTATTTCATTCATTGTTACAATTTGCAGGTAACTAGTAGCCATGAGACTAGCCTTATGGCAAGAGGTAGAAGGGTTTATGCTCATGCACATGACTATCATATTAATTCTATTTCAAATAACAGGTGGTTGATCCATAATTTTGAACTTCTATTGTCATGTTACTTTCTATTCTAATTGAATTGCTCTTTGACTTTTTGTAGTTGTTTTTTGTTTGTTTACTAGTTGGGTTGTCTCATGAGCTTATAGTTGCTAGAATATACTGATAGCATGTTATTTTTCTCTCATTCCACTTTCTTCCTTGATAAGGCAAAATTTATTACCATTCTTTGTTCCTATCAGAAAGAATTTAGAATGTGATCAAGGATTTTTTTTTTTTTTTTTTTTTTTTTTTTTTTTTTTTATTTTTACAAGTGGTCAAGGATTTAAATTCTACCTTTTTTATTTTTTATTTTTGTGTGTGTGTGTGTGTGTGTCCTGTTTAATTAATTGCATTTTTATTAATGAAGCCTCTAACTGGAGGTATACAAAGAGGAAGAGGATAATTGACTGTCTTGGATTGAATTATGAGGATATATCTGATAACAAAGAACATATCTTTTGTATATATCAAATGAATAATCTCCAGAGAAGCTCTGAGTACAAATATATAGAACCTAAATGAAATATACCCTACCAACCTAATAGACTAAACTACCCTTAATGACTAATGTAAAATACAATAAAATACATAATCTTCACACCCCCCCTCAAACTGAGGATGCGAGCGCAGAAAACATTGAAAGTTTGCCAAGAAAAAAATGAAAACAAGCAACAGTGTGAGTCTTCGTCAAAAATCGGCCAACTGAAAAGATGAGGAAACAAAAGGGAGAGTAATAGTGCCAGCCTGAAGATGCTGTCGGACAAAGTGACAATCTATTTCAACATGCTTGGTCCACTCATGGAAGACTGAATTATGGGCAATCTAGACAGCACTCTGATTATCACAATACAACGGAGTCAGATCAGAAAGAGAAACACCCATATCAGAGAGAAGCCACCGAAGCCAAACGAGCTCGGAAGTAGCATGAGCCATGGCATGATACTTAGCCTCAACGGTGGAATGAGCAACAACAGATTATTTCTTACTCTTCCAAGATATGAGAGAATCATCAAGGAAAACACAAAAACCAGAAGTGGATTTGCGATTAGAGATAGCACTTGCCCAATCAGCGTTAGCATAGGCACAAAGAGTCAAGTCTGAAGAGGCAGATAACAGCAGACATTTTAACAAAATGCCATAAAGGTAGCGCAGAGTACGGAGTAAGGCAGCCCAATGTGTGGAACGAGGAGTAGAAACAAACTGACTGAGAATGTGCACAATATAGGAGAGATTTGGACGAGTAACGGTGAGATAAACAAGGCACCTAACCAACTTGCGATACAAAGCGGGATCCTTAAGAGGAGCGCCATCAGAAGCAGAAAACTTAGCCTGCAGCTCAAGAGGAGTGTCGACAATTTTGTCATCAGTGAGATTGGCACGAGAAAGAATATCACGGACATATTTAGTCTGAGAGAGAAGATAACCAGTAGGAGAAGTAGCAACCTCGATACCAAGAAAATACCGAAGAGACCCCAAATCCTTCATCTTGAACTCCTAAAACAAATGATGCTTAACCTTCTCAATAGTACTAGAATCAGAGTCAGTCATGATCATATCATCCACATATAAGAGAAGGAGAACAAGGCCAACAGAAGTGCGCCAAACAAAGAGAGCATAATCATGATGACTAGGGCGAAAACCAAGCTGAAGTGCAATAGAGTGAAATCACTCATACCAAACACGAGGAGACTGCTTGAGACCATATAGAGCACGGCGGAGATAACAAATAACACTAAGAGGGTGAGAGAGACCCGGTGGAGGACGCATATACACTTCTTCAACAAGATGCCCATTCAGAAAAGCATTTTTGACATCTAGTTAAAACAAAGGCCAGTGATGGGCAGCGTCAACAGAGATAAGAGTGCGAATAGTAGTCATCTTGGCAACAAGGCAAAAGTCTCATCGTAATCAATCCCATACTCCTAAGAAAAGCCCTAGGCAACCAAACGAGGTTTGTACCGTTCCAAAGAACCATCAGAAAGGGTTTTGACCTTATAGACCCATTTACAGCCTACAACATTCTTACTAGCAGGTAATGGAATCAAATCCCAAGTCCGAGTGTCAGCCAAAGTAGTTAACTCGTCATTCATGACAGTAATCCAATTAGGATCATGACAAACTTCCTTGTAAGACTTGGGCTCAAAATAAGTATGAAGACAACAAAGAAAAGACTGATAGGAAAGGGAAAAACATGTATTACCAAAACCATACTAGTTCAAAGGATAATGGTCACGGGAGGAGCGAGATCCAAAGAAACAGCTGGAGGGACAGTAGAGCTAGAGACAAGTGAGCACGGAAGTGCTTTGTGATGCTAATAAACAAGAAGAGAAGCAGGGAAAGCGAGAGCTGGAGAGGGAGTAGCTGGCGAGATATTAGAAGTACTAGAAAGAGGCAAGGTAGAGATCTCAAGATCGGAAACAAACTCATCGGGAGAAACATTAGTAGGAAATGGGTCAACATGAACCAATTCATCCTTTGTAATAGGGACAAGGGTGGAAGGTATAGTATAGTAGGTAGTTTTTCTAAAAATATGACATGTCTAGAGACATAAAGCTTTTTGGTGGCAAGATCATCGCACCGATAACCTTTCTGATTAATGCCATACCCTAAAAGGACACATAAGACACAACAAGAACTAAGCTTAGAGCGCTCCCATTTAGGAAGGAGCACAAAACATGCTGAACCGAAAGCACAAATAAAAGAATAATTTGGAGTAACACCAAGAAGACGCTCATACGGAGATGAGCCGGAGAGAAGAGGAGTAGGCATCCGATTGAGAAGATATGCAGCAGTGAGCACAACTTCTCTCAAAAAGACATGACAAATGATGAGAGCACCAAAGAGCGAGCTGTATCAAGGTGGCGATGTTTGCACTCAGCTCGACCATTTTGGACAAGAGTGTCTGAACAAGAAGACTGATGAATAATACCATGAGCAGCTACAAACTCCTCAAACTCAGATAAGTAATACTCACCCTTCAAATCAGAACAGAGAACTTTAATGGTGGTGGAAAACTGAGTGCAAATCATGGAGTGAAAATTGGAATATATTTTGTAAAAATCAGATTTTCGTGTCATGAAATAAACCCATGTAAACCGACTATAATCATTCACAAAAGATACATAATATTGCAAATCACCCTTGGTAACTATAAGGGAAGAACCCCAAACATCAGTATAAACAATTGAAAAGGAGAAGATGAAATAGAACTACTTTTATTAAAAGGAAGAGTAGACATTTTAGCTAGTTTACAACCATGACACGCTGAAATATCATCAATGGGAAAATTGCCTAAATGTCCAAATTGAATTAACATCCTCAAACGATTGCTCGACAGATGACCTAACCTAGAATGCCAAATATAAAATAAAAAAGACTTATTGTTTAAACAAAAAGAAGACAATGCAATAGAAGGCATTTCTAAAGGAACATGTAAGCTGTCCAAGATATATAGTTTTCCAACTCTACACTCGACCCCAATCTGCCTTTTGGAGACCCGATCCTGTATAACACAATGAGAGGAAAAGAAAACAACATCAAAACCGGAATCAGATAATTGACTAATAGAAATAAGACTGAGTGAGAGGTGAGGTACATAAAATACAAGAGAAAGAAACAAATGGAAAAAGGAAATAGAACCAATAGAGGATACAAGCATAAAGGAACCATTAGCGATAGCAATAGTGATAGGAGGAGGGGAGACACAATTACTAAGGAGAGATGCAAGAGGGGTCATATGATGTGAACAACCAGAATAAAAAATCCACGAAGTATGGATATTACTTGAAGAAGATGAACCAGACAAACCTAACTGAGTGGTAGTCATAACGGAAACTGGGGATGAAAGAGTTGGATTGGCCACCATGAAAGACTTGAACTGCTCAAACATAGATTGCATATTGGAAGATGGACCATTCTTAGAAATTGGTGCAGAAAAGGCGGCAGATGAACAAGATCCCGAAGATGTCGGCTTAGAGGACGGTGGACCAAACGAATGGCCCTTGGGCTGCAAAAGTGTAGGACAGGCATGTTTCTAATGGCCTTTCTGATGACAAAAGCTACACTCATCCATAGAAACCTGAGGCTTGGGCTTACCAGTAACTTGAAATAAAGGAGATGGTGGGGTGGGCAAGAGCGAAGGAGTGGCAAAAACTGACTGGGAATGAGGAGCACTATGAGCCACCTTGAACCAAGTTTCTTCCGCAATAAGCTCACGGACAACACCATCGACAGAAGGTAAGGGGGACCGATGAAGAATAGCTCCCTGAAGTGGCTCAAATTGATCACGAAGGGCCATAAGAAACTGAACAAGACGTTGCTTCTCCTGATACTTGGTATAACTGTCAAGTAACTGTAAATCTGATAGTTCCATTAGAGCAAGCTGATCCCAATAAGTAGTCATCTCATTGTAAAATTCCTCAATGGACTTATCTTTCTGACCAGCACTACGAATAGACATCTCAAATTCATATTGTTTTGCAAAGTGGACTCAAGGTACATAGTTTTCAAATAGTTCCAAACTTGTTTAGAAGTAAAATACTTGGAGAAATTCATACCAATGGTGGTTTGAATTCAATTATGAAACCAAGTAAGAATTTGTGAATTTTCCTTATCCAATTTAGCAACATCAGCCTCAGTTTCTTTGGATTCCATAGGTCGAGTAGTCACACCAATAGTGTAGTTCCACATGCCTTTACCCATGATAAAATTTTTTATTACATGAGACCAAGAAGAGTAATTTGTGCCATCCAACTTAGTGGTGATAGCTTGCAATTTATCATTAGCCATATTGCTATAATCAAAGAATGCAGTGCAAATAAAAGAGAGTAGTACCATTGAACCAGAGACCACGATGAGGAAGTGGTGATAAGAGTAATAACACAGTGCAAATAAAAGAGAATAGTACTAAACAGAGAGATACACACTGAACCAGAGACCACGATGAGGAAGTGCGAAGAAAAGAGTCCCAATCCCAACAACAACCTTGCAGCGACCAAAGCAAAGCCAGAGAGAAATCGAAGCAAAGTTAAAAATGGATAAACCAGAAGCCGAAGTCCAAAGTCGAAGACTTGGAGCCGAAATTGACGAGAGAACCACAAACGACAATCATAAAGAAGAACAATTGAGGTAGTTGCGAGACAGGGCAGTCGGGTCTTGAAGCCAGGTAGAGGCAGTCGTGAGAGAACAACGTCGCTGGAAGCCTTCAGCCGAACCAATCAACCACAGGAAAAAAAGAAGTCGACTCAGAGGCTTCTAGAGGTTCGACTCAGAACCTGCTCTAACACCATGATAACAAAGAACATATCTTTTGTATATATCAAATGAATAATCTCCAGAGAAGCTCTAAGTACAAATATATAGAGCCTAAATGAAATAAACCCTAACAACCTAATAGACTAAACTACCCTTAATGACTAATGTAAAATACAATAAAATACATAATCTTCACAATATCATATATTTTTATGTGTACATAAATAGATACATAATTAAATTTCTTTCTAATTAAAGACATGCTTGTTGGCTGTTTGTGTGGGCCTAAACTTTCCATGCAAGTATGATGAAATAAATACATTGTGTTTTAATGACTATGAGCATTTTGGCATGGGCTCTATGTGGCATGCCATGTTCTTGTCAATCTCTCTACACCCCAAATCCCAAGCCTCTCTCTCCCTTAGAAATTACGAAAGAAAAAATGAAAGAACTAACTCCTACCCACTTCTCTTAGATGAGTGGTATCCAACTGAAGTCTATTTATTTACTACCATACTTTTTCATGTTTGCTTGTAGTGAATGTATGAAAGATGTATACTTTGCAGAACACCAAAAAATTACAAAACTTCCAAGGAAATACTATAAATAAATGCTGAAAAGAAAAATATTATGCTATGTTTTGTATATAAATTCTAGTTTAAATTGAATATAAATGCTAGGTTTTGTTTGTGGTTAGAAATTGATTGGTTAAAGAACTTTATGCCCTGTTAGATAGAGCATCTCCAATCCTAATGCATGATTTAAAATGTTGACAATATGAGAACTCTAATATTTTTTTGTCACTTTAGTGTTCATTAAAGAACAAAAAACAGGGATTGGGCTCAATTGATTTGAATGCGATTCTATTTCTAAACTTTGCACATTCTATTAAAATATTTATTGAATGCTTTAAAGGACTGTTGTGAAACTGCATGACTTTTTTTTTAGCTTGATTTTGAATTCCTACTTTAGGATAATTGTTGTGTACTTGATAAGAATATGGAGAAATTACTTGAATTTTAAATATTTATTTAGAATAAGCCTTTAGTGTTTAAATCAATCATGAGGTGTGTCAACAAAAAAAAATTTAGTTTTTCTATAGCCAATTCAAGGCAAAGTGTTGCCTTACTTTATTGGGAATTTCAAATTAGTTAGCAATTAGCTAATTAGTAAACAATGTAATGTAGAACAAATTTTCTTATTTTGGGAGGGTCTAGAATATTCAATTTCATATTTTTACTTCGTTAAGGTTGGCTTATACAATAAAATACACCTATGGAGATAGACAACATGTAATTAGGGCATGTAGGTTGGAAGTTACATTAAAATATGCCTTAAACTTTGCCAAAAAAAGGGCGTTCAGGGGTGAAAATGCGGAAAAGCCCCTAAACCACTCTGGGGATGTCACGAAAAGATTGCTCATGACAAATACGACCCGTGGAGACAAAAGACACGTAATTAGGACACGTAGGTTGGAAGTTAGCATAAAAAAACCCTTAAATTTTGTCGAAAAAGGGTGTCCGGTGGGCAAAAATGTGAAATAGCTTGCGAACCACTCTAGGGATGTCACAGGAAGCTTGCTTGTGATAAATACGATCTGTGAGGATAGATGACATGTAATTAGGACACGTAGGTTGGGAGTTAGAGTTGAAAACGCCTTAAACTTAGTTGAAAAAGGGCGTTGGGGTGGCAAAAATATGAAATAATGCTTAGACCACTCTGAGGATGTCATCGGCAGCTTGCTTGTGACAACTACAACCTGTTGGGACATATGGGACGTAATTAGGATATGTATGTTGAGAGTTAGAGTAAAAAATTCCTTAAACTTAGTCAAAAAAGTGCATTAGGGGGCCGAAAATGCAAAACAATCTCGAACCACTCTGGTGATTGCACGGGCAGCTTACTCGTGCCTCATAGAACATATGGGGACATACACCTGCGAGTAGGACACATAGGTTGGGAGTTAAAGCTGAAAATTCCTTAAACTTAACTGAAAAATTGCATTTCGGGAGGGAAAAACTTGGGAGAAACTTGTCTGGACATGCAACATATGATTACAACTATAATTATACAATTTTGAAAAGATTATATACATTCGAGTTTTATATGATTTTCTTTTATAATTTGAAATGATAATGTTATTCAATCAACACTAATGGTTAATTTTATTTTTACAGATGGTTTTTGGCGTGGAAATGTGGATATTCCTTATTTGTGTACAGAGGACATTGTTTTTTTTATAATCCGTTATTATGTTGTCTTTTGTTTTTTTGTGGATTATTGTTGTTCGTACAGATAACTATTGGCGTAGTACAAATTACTTTTAGCATAGAACATATTACTTTTGGTGTGGTATAGATTACCATTTGACATGGTATCGTGGATATTTCTTTTTTTTGTATACGGAATACATGGTTTTTGTATAATCCTCTATTTTGTATAGAATTATTATTTTAATTTGGATTATGCTTGGTGTGTGTGGAATTTCTATTGTATTTCGAATTTGGCGTTGAAAGTTAAATTTTCTTGGATTGTTATTATTTTGTTTATATACAGGGTACAGTTTGCATAGAAACAATATAGGGCGAAATTAATACATAAAAACAAACACTAAAGAAAGTTTTTGGCAGTTAAATATTTAGTAGTAAAAAAGAAGTGAAGTTGTTGGCGACTAACCAATTGGTAGCCAAAAGGAAATCAAGGTTTTTTCGCGACTAAATATTTGTTAGCCAAAAGAAAGAAAAGATTTTTGGCGTCTAAATAGTTAGTACCCCCAAAAAAAAAGAAGATGAAAAATAAATTTTATTTGGTGACTAAATATTTAGTAGCCCAAAAAAATTTGAAGTTTTTGTCCACAAAAAATTTAGTCGTCAAGAAAATTGTCGATATTTTTTACGACTAAACATGTAGTCACCAAAAAAGTTGCAATCTTTTGCCTACAAACAAATTTGGTCGCCAAAGGAGTGAATTATATGTTTGGCTACGAAATTAATTTGTCGCTGATAATGGAAAAAAGAATTGGCAACTAAATATTTTAGTTAGAATTTATCTAAAAGTTTATGGACATGCCCATGCTTCATAGTCTCAAGATAATTCTAAATGAGAATTTTTATATTTTTTTGCAAAGTATATATTATTTAAGAATCATTTTCATAATTTGGTGGTGTTGGTGTAAGAGGCGGTATCCTTTGTCCAATCCATTTGAATCCAATTATAATTGAGTTTGTACGATAAAAGTCACTTAAATTATGAAAAATTTCTCACATAAAATTGCATAATTATTTAATGCTAATTGAATTTATAAATATTTGTACACAAGCATCAACATACACCATTATAACATCACAATTGTTATAATAATCACTAATATTGCTGCAACCATCATCACCGTCATTGTCATTGCCACCACCACCATTATGAAGCCACCATTGCTATTACCACCACTTTCATTATCATTATCATTGATATCAGAAAACATACCATCATTTCAACTAGTGAAATTTCATTCTCTTTAAATAGTGAAATTTAACCTCAATATTTAGGTGAAATTATTAAAAAAGTGAAATTTTTACTAAAGAAGTAAAAATTATAAAATTAAAGGCAAAAACAAACTAGTAAGTAAATGGAAAACTTATGAGTTAAAGAGAGATGTCATTAGTGGTTTCGTTAGAGCAACAAGCGATTGTCACTATATTTTTAATTAGCTAACGATAATTTAATTTTCTTAATTAATTTGTTGTCTAATGAATTCTATAATGTGTAATTACCAAAATTTTAATATTATTTAATTAAAACTTGATAGTAATAATTATTTCATTTTCTTCAACTAGTTAAATTTCATTCTCTTCAAATATTGAAATTTAGCCTTAATGTTTAGGTGTAATTTAACTATTAGCAAAGTGAAATTTCTAGTAAATGAGTAGAATGTATAAAATTAAATGCCAAAGACGGAATAGCGAGTAAATTAGTATATTTATTGAATGGTTTAATTGTATCATTTTATAGTTTTGATAGTAAAGTAATACTTCATGATAGTTTCAGAGGGGGAGATGTAAAGTGAGACTTTATGCTAGTTTTAGTGGAGAGGAGTAAATTGATGCCTCATGATAGCTTTAGGAATGTCAAATGCTACAGGGGGTATGGGACATTTCCGTATAGCGAAAGAGAGGCCTACAATGACGTAGAATTGCAAAAGAATCACGAGTTCAATGAGAGAAAAGTATGTTTTGAACCCTTGGACAATTGCCTCTTCAAATTTTAATTTTTCTATTGACAAAATAGAGACAAAGAGACACAAAGAGAAAGGTTGAAAAAAAATAAAATAAAGGCTTGTGATGCATCTAAATGAGTGTCAGTAGATTTAAAATCTTATTGTCGCAACAATGGTGATGGACAATCATGAGATAGAGTTTGCATGGTGCTGGATTGTCATGAGATAGAGTTTGTATTGTGATGGACAATTGTTATGTATATTCAATTATTTATTTGAATTTTCAATACATTTTTTTTATTTTAAGTGAATTTTATTAATATTTTGATTAAAATTTTTAATTTTTAAATTTCGTTAATCTAGATATAATTAAAAAGTAAAATATTTATAAAAAATTATAAATACAAAAAATAAAAAAATAAATGATTTTTTTATATTTTTATATTTGGTGTAATTTTAATTTTTTTAATAAAATTTATACTTTTAAATGTATTTAAATTTATACTTCTTTTTTTCTCAAATTGAGTCATAAAACTCCAATAAAATAAAAATTATAAACAATAAATAATAATTAAAAGATATTAATTAACAAGCATAACATATTTTTCACTTCTGCAAAAGAAAATAGGAACAATTTTTTTCACAAAATTTTACCAAAATTTGAAATTCCCTCTCAAAATTTAGGACCCTCAAAATTTTGACCCTAAATCCCTCGACATTGCCAATTTATGAACTTGGACTATTTCATTCTGACCAGGTAAGTTGATTTCTCTCTCTCTCTCTCTCTCTCTCTCTCTCTCTCTGTTGATCTTATTCTCTTCCTTAATTTCTCACAAATCGACTCCCTTTCTTAACAATCTCTACCTCACACACTTTCACCGCTCTGTAATTCTACTGCACCATGCCACCGTTGGCACCGTCTCTCTGAATATAGGGGAACCCCCTCCATCGCCACAACCCTACATTCGCATGACCCATCGCTATCGCCAGCCAATCCCACCGGTAAGCCCGCTTTCCATTGCTTTTGTTGTCCCTCTACATCCTCTCTTGCTTCCTACCATCGTGCCCTAATCTCTGTCTCTCTCTCTTAGCCACCATATTTCATTCGAGGCATATGTTAATTTCCAGATTTGGTAATTCGAGGAGTATTTTGTGCTGGTACTTCGCATTTATGTTTCTTTAATCAATTGCAAATTCAGTTAAACACATAATATTTATGTTGGATGTACACATGAATTATTAGAAGAAAAAACCTAGTGTGAACTAAGAATTTGGGTATTATGTTGTAGTCTATTTAATCAATTTATTGACTTGCACTGCTATAATATGTGTAATTTCTTATGTATGATTGGTTTTGTATATTATTTGAACAATGCACCTCACAACAGAAAAAAAAGTATGCAATTAGTCCACCAAAACAAACATTAACCATCTTAAAACCTCTTGAGTAATGTTTAAGGGTAAAGGGGTAGTAGTTCAAATCTGGTTTCAGGTTTTCAGTTTTATTTTTTATTATTATTATTATTATTATTATTATTATTATTATTATTATTATTATTATTATTATTATTATTATTATTATTGTTTTGGTTTGGCATGATGCTTCGGATTGAATCCTCCAAATATCATTGCAAGAAGTGGGTTTACAATTTATTGATTTAAAAGTTCATAGTTTGGGGAAGGTTTATAGTTTAATTTAGATGGAGTAGTTTAATTGGCAATGAACAAATTCTTGGAAGTGTTTCGACTGATCAAAGTAATTTTGGCTGATAGCATCATCCTTCTTCATCTTACATCTCTACATGAAAAGGCATTGCATTTTGTTTTTCTCTTTTCTTTTTCTTTCTTACTTTATTTTTTTAAGGTTCCTATTACGATTAGAATTGTTTGCCATTTTGTGATTTTTTATTTACAGGTGTGGTGTGAGCACTTGGAGGTTGATGATGAGTTATAGCTATAAAGGTAAATTCATAAGTTAATTATAGTTGCATTTTTTTATTTTGTTTTTACAAACCAGTAACTTAGTTTTGTCATAACATCTTTTATGGTATTGGTTTTTTGATTAAAAAAAAGGAGTTTGACTATAACTTTTGTTTTAATTTTTGTTACATTTGTGCCAAGAGATTTAATTGGATCATGCAACCCCACTAGCATTGTATTCAAGTCCAATTATTCGTTTGTTGCCTGCTAATTGTTAGTAAAAGAGCGTTGTGTATTATTTTTTGTTAGAGAAAAATGATTTTTTCATTACTCTCAAGTTTTTTCGATATATGCTCTACTGAAAAGAAAATTTGAGCCAAATGGGAAGCTCTCTCAAAGCTGTTACATGTGAGAAATTATAATGGTGATCATGACATCATCTTTTTCGTTTATATTGTTTGTTACAAGTAATAATTTGTCATGTGCATTGTTTGGTATTTTATTTTAATTTTAATTTTTTAGAATTATAGAGTACTTGCTGGACAAATTCCCGCCCACCATTGTCTTTTCTCTTATGCTTTTTCCTTTTCCCACCCCTAGTCTCTCTTGCCTCTTGCAACTCTCGCACCAAACCTCCTCTTAGATCCACTTTTCCTCTTCCTTACCTTCTCTCCCACCGCAGCTCACCTACGTCCTTGCCGACTTCAGCCGCTGCAAGTGGTACTGTTATTGAGCACAAGGTAACCTTAAGAACATTATCATATCCCTTCTATTTTTTTGGAATTCTTGAAGTGGTATTTTTTACCTAATCTTCTTGTTTGAACCTTTATTTCTGTATATTTTGTTGACATTAGAAAATGAGTATTGACACTAGATTACCATATTAAAGTTTTCACATTGCTTAAACTTTGGGGGTCAGTGATTGCATAGTAATAAGATTTTTTTCCTGAGTTTTAGAACATTAGGAGGCATGATAGCATGATTGTTTATAATTTTTATTGAAAAATTGATTAGTGTTTGCCTTCTAAATGCTGGAGAAATACTTTTCCTTTTGAATTGTTGATTTGAAGATTGTAGTTCATTTCAACATTTAAAGATTGAGAAATTTCACATCACATCGTAATAGATAAAGTTCTGAGCTAAGAATTGAATCAAGTAGACTTGTTATAAGTAGTTGTATATACTACTTTTTGGACTATATGAAGTGTTGATTGATTTTTTTTTTTTTTTTTTTTTTTAAATTTCTTTGTAGATAACTAAGAGTAGTTGCAGAGAAGTTGCGAACCACTTTGATTTTGGTATTCCTTAACTTTTACTTTCATGTGTTTCAATCATTAACTTTGTAACCTCTTTGTAACAGGTTTTTTTATGTAGTGTTGGTATGTCAAAATTTGGGTATCTTTATGGATAACTAAAAGTGTAGTGTAGAGACGTTGGGCAGAATTATTTGTGTTTCTTCATGGTTTTGATTTCATTTATTTCAAAATGAAATGGGTTGAAATTGTCTGATTTATGTGGAATAGGTTACTATGAGATGAGATAAGTCTTTTTCTATGAAATGGGTTTCTATGAATGGGTGACTTTTATGAAATTGTTTGATTTATGTTTTTATAATTTCTTATACTTTGTTAGGTTTGATTTTTGAATATTGCAAACACATTAAGATGGAAGTATTAATGGTGCATATTTAACTTACCCTATTTTAAAATTGAATGTGTAAATTGCAAGGGTTGTGAGCGAAGGTGTAATGTGGCAACATGTTTCTTGAGTTTATTAAACAAATAAACAGATTTCTAGAGTGTGTTTGTTGTTTTCTTTTTTCTTTTTAAAAAAAAAAAAAAAAAAAAAAAAAACTCTTTTGTCTAATTGTTTATTGAGTTCAACAAGGCAATGGTGGCAGTGAATTCTATGGATGTCTCCAACAATTATCCTAGATCAGTAAGGCATTGAAGGAATTTTTTTTTGGTGACAGGGAATTCTATTTTGATCATTGATTGTAAATCTGTTTATAAAATCCATTTTGTGGCAGTGAATTCTATTTTGTAGTTCAAGTCTGATTGTGAAATTTGTTTTGATCTTAGATTTTATTTTTTTAATTATTGTTTTGTGATTTTGTTTTGTTGTGTGGCTTTAAATTTCATTTTTCTTCATTTTTTTTTCAAGTATCATTTCTTTTTGTGGTTCTATGATTTTAAAATCATTAATCAATGGAATTTATGCTAATCTGACCCTTTTAGATCCAATATTCAGCATCTTTGTTTTGAAGGAAAATGCTCCATGCAGCTCCATATAGAGGAGGGAAAGAGCCATCCTAAAATTCCTAATGTGAGTTTGCTTTATAATATTTTTTTCCTTTTTGTTCTACAATAGATGAGTCTTTCAAGCCATTCACTACTCTCTTGCAATCTCTCTTTCTCTAATGTGTTTTGTTTTGATATTGTAGCACTAAACTTCAATTACAATAGAAAATAAGTGTGAGTGGCCATTTACAGCTATTGTTGATGCAGAGCATAAGAAGCTCAAAGAAGGCTAGATTCAAAGAAGTGATGATACTTGGACATTGGCATGATTTCATAGAGAAATTGATACAATTCTTCTATAATTATGTTTCTAGTATTATTAAATCTTCTATAATTATGTTTGTAGTATTATTAGAGTCTTATTTTATTATTATTTTTATATTTTCTAGGATTTTAAGGTTAGGGGTATTTTGGTAATTTACATTTACTAACATGGGTTATATGAGTCGCCCATGGGTCGTCTTATGGGTCAAGTTATTTAATTGAGTTTTTTTTATTTTTTATTTTTTTTTTTATTTTTTTTATTTGGTCTTAAATTAGTTTTGGAAGTTTAAGATATTATAGAAGTTTCCTTTTTTGATTCTAGTTGGTTTAGGAAGTCCCTAAAGTCTATATAAAGTCATGTAATGCTTCTAATTCAATAGAATTGATATTTTATAAAAGTTAACTTCTTTATGGGTTGTGTATAGCGACCCCGGTCTTTTCCCATTTGATTATTGTATCTGGACTTATGTTCCGTGGATTCCGTTGTCATATTATTGTTGTTGTCATCCTTTAACGTCATTGTTTGAGTCTTAGGGTGTGTTAGACTTGTTTCGAGTGGGTGGTTTGAGTCCGGGTTCAAACCCCAGATTTTTTGAAGTTTCGGCCGTTCCGCTCGAGCGGACATTATTGCGCTCGAGCGGAGATTGCACACTTCCAGTATTTTTCTGAACCCTGCAAAACTTCTGCAGGTGTGATATCTACGCTCGAGCGGGCTTTCTGAGCTCGAGCGGGTTGAGCTCGAGCGGTAGTGTTGGAGCTCGAGCGGACAGTGTTTTTCTTGGTGATGAGTTCTGGAGGTTGGAAAAGTGAGCTCGAGCGGACCTTCTTGCGCTCGAGCGGGCGAACTTTATTTTGTGTCTTGGCGCTCGAGCGGACATTATTGCGCTCGAGCGGAACATGTTTTCTCTTTGCGCTCGAGCGGTGTGTTCTACGCTCGAGCGAACCTGTCCAGTATATATACGCAGCAGCGTGTTTCAGATCAGTTTTTCAGCCCCTTTCAGTTTATAAAACCCTAGGTTACGAGTTCTCTCTCTCCCAACTCATCTTCTCCCCTAGGTCTCATCTATTTAGAGTGAGTCTCTAACCTAGTTCCTTCATTAAAAAGGTAGAGTGGGTCGAGGGCTTCCATTTAATCTGAACGGTTGTTGATTTGGAGCACTTTGGAGTTTGGGCTATCATCTCCGTCTTCTTCTTTTTGGGTTCTTGCTTCGAGGTAGGGATTTCCTACTCCATTTATACGCTTTAATCCTAAGTGTTGGTATTTTGGTATGTGGGGGTAGTTTGGTAATTTTGGGAGAAACCTTAGGGTTTTGGCTTAGATTAATTTGTATAATTAATTTAAGGGAAAAATGTGGAATTAGGTTTAATTCATGAAGTTGGGGAAATTATGAGATTAATGATATAGTTGGGTAGTTTAAATACTTACCTATGAGAATGTGGATTTTACATTCATTGTTGTATTTATTTCTTGTTTAGAAATAACTGTTTTGGGCTATCGGTGGAGGATAGTCGTGATTGTTGTAGACCTTGCATGTGGCATAGGTATAACTGGAATTAAGTCACTTATGTTGACTGTTGAATTAATACAGAACATTACTTGTATTGATTATGTGTTGTATATGGCAATTGTGTGTTTCATTGCATATGCATGTTGTTTGGAGAAGATAGGGGATGAACTCCACGGTTTAGGGGAAGATAGGGGATGTACCTCTAAACCGGATTTGTTGGGAGGAGATAGGGGATGGACTCCAGTAGCATCACTCATATGTGTGCTTATTGATAATAGCAATATTGCTATTTGTTGTTGATATGATACATCACTATAATGTGTATCAGTTGGAAGTATGGAAGTGTTGTGGTTTGAGCTTTAGTCTCATTTATTTTTGTGGCATCTGGATCATTATTATAGTTGGCCGGGTTCTGAGCCATCATGATATAATTGGAAAGTTGAAAAAAACATTGGAAGGTGAAAGGTGTCATAGACAATATGTCATAGACAATGTAGACATTCGTGTCATGAAATTGGAAATTGATTATCTTGTGTTAACCACGTATCGAATGCTAATGCTTTAGTTAATTCTTATGCTTGGTTTAGTATTTTTCTACTGGGCTGTGGCTCACCCTATATGGGAACTTCATTTTCAGGTTCAGGTGGTTCACTACCTCCAAGGACTTAGCTTGTAAGGATTTGGACTCGAAGACTTGCTTTATTTTATTTGTTTTATTTGAACAACTTGTAAACTTTCAAGCCTAGGGCTTTATTTGTTTTTGAGTTTGAACTCATGGAATTGTGTCCAAGTGTTGGCTTGGCAAGATGTAAGCCCATAGGGCACTGATTATGATGTTTTATTTCATGGTACTCTGATGAATGGAATAAGATACTTTATTTCTTTATAATTCCGCATGTTAATATTATGTATTATGGGTTTATTTTTGAGGGCGTTACATTGTGTGATGCAATGAAACCCTAGGTGTGATGTCTATGGAATCTAGATGAGATGCCTAGACCTATCTTCTTATTTTCTTTTATTTCTTCCTTAAATTTCAGTACTTCCACAACCTACTACCTAATTACTGTTCACGGGCACTGTTCACAGCACCCAAAGCAGCCCCTGTTTTGATCTTTTTCACCCAATTTATTAATCCTAAACCTAGTTCATTCCATTCATTACTTGAAATCCTAAAATTCCTATTGATTTTCAGCTTTAAGCAACCATAAAAACCCACAGAAAGTCTGTTTTACAGTCCTCACAGCCTGTTCTTAATCGTTCTGCATCAATTGTGGTGCATTTGATTTTGAAGATGAAGCTTCTAAAATTTGTTGTAAGCCCAAATCAAGTGATATGAAAATGATATCAAAAGTGAAAAGAAAGGTCCCCTTTTTTGCCCCTACTATGAAATGTGTTTTAAACTTTCTTTGTTTCATTGTTTATGCCGCTATTGTTTGTTTTATCTTTTTAGTATTGTGCAAAATCTTTCCTTTTTTTCTCGTTCTTCTTTTCTTTTCTTTTATCTTTTATCTTTTATCTACTTTTTTTTTTTTTTTTTTTGGTTTCTTCTAGGTTTTGATTTGCTTCCTCCACTAGATTAGTTTTTTCCTAAGTTAGGCATTCCTTACCCCCCAAATCTTTCTTTCTTCTAAATGGGGGTGTTGTGGAAGTGTCTATAGGTTTCATGTTTTGGACTATACGCAATGCTTTGTTATCCATGACAGATGAGTATAGTTCTTGGTTTAGTTATGTTTGGGTTGAACTTTGTTATCATAAAATAATTTTGATTTTCCATATGATTTGAGATTGGATTTAATAGCTAAACTTTGGAGTCCTCAATAGATTTTCTATATGAATTTCTCTTTCCATATCTTCTTAATTGCTCACTTTTTAGCCATTGATGTAGCCTCTCTCAATCACCGCTGCAGCACCTCCATCTCCACAATTGCAAAGGGATAACAGCGAGGGCTTCATCTAGGGTTTCGTTGTGCCTGAGCTTGATTTGAAAATAATTGCACAGGCGTAACTACTCTATTTATACCATTTGGAGCATTAATTATGTTTTTCTCACTCTCTATTTAACTATTCTTTTTTCTCAACTTAATTATGTTTAATTCAATTTCATTCTCTTTCTTTTGTTTTTCTATTGTGGTAAGTATCTTTTATAAGCATTTGGCTGTAATCTTTGTTTTAAAAAAAATAGTCCAGCTAATTTTATTTAATGAACCTTAGATTTAATTTTAGTTAGATTTGCCCGTTAACATTGATTTCAATTTTCATTATTTTTTTGTTGCCTACCAATCGTTAGACATAATGTTTCAACTAGAAAATGAGGTGTGCATTATCACAGGAATGGAAACTCAAAGGAGCATGATCATCCAAAAATGGATACTCCACGCAAGGTAAGCTTTAAATGTTTTAGATTTTCTATTCCTTCTTATTTATAAATTTGAATTTAATTTTGTTTGGTTTTACCGTCTTGACAAATTCTTCTTCATTATAACAGGACTCTTTTGGTGGTGGACAAACCTTCCAATCGATTGGTGAATGGATTAGTGTTGGCAAAGCCATCCGATCAATTGGACAATCGATTGGAGTGTCCAAATCTTTCAATCAATTAGTTAATCGATGTTTTTGCAAAATTTTAGATGTGCAATCGATTAGTTAACTAATTTTGCTGACTTGTAGAAAAAGTGATATTTGGTCTTTACAATGCTGATGGCTGCCAATATTATGATAGGATACATGGTATTAGAATCCATGCATCATCTCCAATTCAAGTATCATTACTTAAGTAAGGTATATATTATGCCTTTTAAGCGAATTTTTATGAAAATTGTTAATCACAATTTACTAATTACCCATGTGTTAATGTTGTTTAATTAAAATTTGTCTTAAATGTAATAAGCATTAATTATTAAATATAAATTATTAAGAACATAGTAATCGTTATTTTAAAAGATAATTATTGAATTTTAAAAAATAATTCATTGATTAAATTAGTCTTAGTTATCAAATATTAATATAATTTGTGTTAGTTTGAGAATTTCGGTTGTTCATTATATGCCATTATTTTAGCTTCCAATTACTGTAGATAGCTTGCTCACTCTGGTAGTTTCATTGTAGAGGAGATAATGTGAATCCATGAAGCTTTTGGGTTGTCTTCTTGTCACATTTCTCATAAATAATAAATTAAATTGCATCTTTAGGATGTAAAGGATTTAATTAAATTGCATCTGGTTTAGACCCCTGTATAGATTGCTTAGGAGTCATTCTAAACGACAAAAAAGTTAACAACTAAGTATTCTTTGATAGGGCAAGGAATTGGTTTCTTTTTAGTATTTGGTTTTACACTTGCTTGTTGTGCATTTTTGTTATTTATATTAAAAAGTAAAATTCATCTTGTGCATT
Organism: Camellia granthamiana; assembly: GCA_036172215.1. Lineage (NCBI taxonomy): Eukaryota > Viridiplantae > Streptophyta > Magnoliopsida > Ericales > Theaceae > Camellia > Camellia granthamiana. The sequence continues at coordinate 66,077,740 of CM069916.1, read as the reverse complement.
TTGGATGATTTTGATTTGAAACAACAGGTTAGTACCTGGAGTGTTGAATTACATCGATGCCAAAAAACAGTAGGTTGGTTATTTAATGATGGAATTTTAGATTTATTTATTATTTAAAATTTGTATTGGGACTTCAATGCTTATTTGATTTGAAAATCAAAGGAAGTAATTTATTGACAATAAAAAATTGAGATCAAATATGAGGAAATAATGATTGTGTATTAAAATTTAGCATTAATTTTATTTAACTGGATAAGTATTAAATGCCATGTGTTGGGGTTGAATTGATGGGGAACTTTAGCATGAACTTTTTTTAATTTTTTTTCCCCTCAATAAATCTGATAGATTTGTAGTATACGATAGTAGATCTAACAATATTTAAAGTTTTCAATGGTAGTTTTGGTAGTTTCATCTTTGTTTTTCACCCCCTTGATTGGAGCTTACTTTTAGTTCTTTAATCATCAAGTTTAAATATGATAAGAGAAGTGAAGGGTTGGAGATACTCTTTAATATCAATTTCAAACATTGTGGTGGCCAAGCCCATCCAATCAATTGACCAATCGATTGGTGATGGCCAATCAGATGGTCATTTAATTCCTATGCACATTGTTATTTTGTATAGGACACAGCCAATCAATAGTGTAATTGATGATAATGCACATTTTGTGTAATTGATCATTTATTGATGTTAATAGAATATGAGTAACTTGGTAAAGTGACTTGAAGGTGCATTGAGGTGCTAAGGTCTCCTCGAGCTTAAGTGTGAGGTGCAAGGCGAGGCGCGCACTTCACCGAAGCGAGGCGCAAGTTGTTGAAGATAACCAAAATATTAATATAGGCAAATTTTTTTACATAAAACAAATATTTTTAGATAGAGTCGAGTGGAGAAGAAGGATTCATGTAGTCGACCCCATTTGATGGGATTTAAGGCTTGGCTTAGTTTGGTTTAATGACATTCAATATTCCAAAAATCATGAAAAATAACATTCAACGTTTCAAAAATAATAAATTATAACATTCAATATTACTTTGCCCTGTACTATCTATCTTTCTTTATTAATTTATTAACGTGATTCATTTCTTTTTTTAGATAAGGAACTCACACCATATAATACCTTAGTGGTTTTAATTTTAAAGTGGGACCAAATTGCCTAATAGCTTCAATCATTGGCTGAAACTGTTATAATTTATTACATTGAAAGGAATCCCAAAGCCACATATCCATCTTGCAATCCCAAAGCTTTTGCTTAATGTCTAGAATTTTTTTGATATGAAAATTGTGGCTCAAAACATGTGTTTACATTTTATATTAAAGGGGTTATAATTCCATATGGTTACACACACAAAGAAAAAGGATGGAGCAAAAATTTAAATGAAGTGCATGAGGTGTGCGCCACACCCTTGAGGCGCGCTTCAATCACCTCAAATGCGCCTTTCCTACTGCACCTCACGTCAAGCTGTCTGAGCACGCCTTTTAAAACACTTAGTTTGAATTTCTAAGAGTGGTATGTAATTGAATTTCTACCAACCTTTCTGTTCGTTGAGTGGAAGTGCCACAGACTGAGTAGACGTATATCTTTCCTTTTGCAATATTGATTTCAATTTTTTCCTATGTAATACCTTTTTTTTAAATATAAATTTGATTGTTGCTCATGTTATAAAATGCTAAAATGCAGATTCTATGAAGTCAGTTTGTGCAAGGAAGCATTTAAAATGTGAATGCTCACTTTTTATGGCTTTAGTTTGTTTATTATTTTGGTTTTTATGGGAATGAATCTTGATTCTAGAGAGTTTTTTCAATTGTTTTTGGTATTGATTTTGTTAATTTGTTTTGATAGTTTCTATTTTTGTGTCACTGGGGTGTATATGTGTCACACCCCGGATTTATGAGGTTTGGCCTACGTGAGTAAACCACCCAACAATAGACGGTTACTAACAACACTCATGCAGATGTGTATAATTTAAGCACACAGTACATGTGTTATTCCAATTTTATACAATCTTAGATACAACATCTAAGTCAAATGGATGCTCTATAACAAAAACATAGAAAGATGTTATAAATCCAATTAAGATGCCCAAAGGCTTACATCATATACAAAGGGTGTAACCCTTACAAGAATGGCACATAGCCAACAAATACATAAATGGCCCTTGGCCGACAAATAAAGAAACCACCCTACATGGTTCCAAACACAACTTCAACGTTTCAGTCCACATCTGCATAAGCATACCTGAAAAATGTTTTCAACCACATAGGGTGAGCATAAAGCCCAGTAAGAAATATTTCAAAAACTAAATATGCTTCACCAGTGTAAATGATCATGAATGCAATACATACATATATAATATGCTCAAATGCATTCTCAAATCCACTTGCTTTCTTAATAAAAATCCTTTCTTTCCAGTCTTTCAAACCTTTCATTTATTCAAAACGTTTTCCGAATTCAATACATTAGTTTGATATAAAAATCCATTTCCACAAATCAATCCAGGTATCTCAATACCAACTAGCAATTGCATTGCCAATTCCAATACGAATACATCTTTAACCAACAGCAAATACATTGCTAAAATCGTTAAAAATCATTTCTTTCTAAAACCAAAATGATAATAAATGAAATGGGTAAATCTCCAAAACCAATACAACCTTTCACGAAAATTTCATCCGCAGGAAACTGTCAAACAGGACCCATGCAAACGTAGGCTATACAAACACTACAACTGTCATTTTACGGAAATTTCGTCCGCGAGATCGGCGCCCATGTATACGCTCGTTTTTCAGGATTTTCACCCTAGACACACAGGCCAACTTAATTCAATGGAGTCCATCCCCTCCCAAACATGGAGTACATCCCCTTTCTCCTCCCAAACATCATACATATACAATGTATTAAAACACAGTCATATTCAATGACAACCGAAAAGAGATTAATTTCAATTCACTTAATCCACATACAATGTTCTACAACAACCATTTCTCAGATTTACCATTTTATTTACTCTTTCCAAATAGCACAATACATGTGATCCAAAATATGATTTTCAAAATGAAACAAATGCTCTTAAAACATAACACAAGAATTTTCAAAATCTCTTTCCAAAACATACAGTTTAAATCCTCAAAATCCATTACATGCTCCATGATATGCATGATTTATAAACAATCCAGTTTGCCTAGTCAACATGCAATTTCTACAACAATCTTAGCAATCCTCCATCGATTGCCCAAAACAAATATATCTAAATAGATAAATAAATTCCATTAAAGATACACTTTTCCCAAAATCTCAAATGGGAGTGATAATACATATCTAACTCCACCATCATCCTTAATCATCATTTCAACTTCACATTTCTCAACATTTATTCTATTTCCTCTTTACAATCTCAAAAATTACATTTTTAGGGCATAACTCCATTTCTCTTTGAAAATTCATTTCAATGCAAGAAATATCTCATTTCAACAAATATTAACTCCAATTTCATAATCACAACCTTTTTCAAGAAAACATTTAGAAACCCCTCTTTTACATTTTAATTTGATAATCCAACAATTTTCCAAAAAGACTAACATTTTAGGGTTTCTTCAAATTAGGGCTTTTCACTTTTAAAACTCACATACATTCTTTATAAGTGGAAACTAATCTTTTGTAGCTAAACCATAGCTCAACAATCCCATTTTGAACAAACCCTAACTTACAAACAAATCATCAAAAACCAATCCAAGAACAACAGAATCTATATATTTAAAATACACCACAAATACACTACCGAACTCATATTGAGTTTAAGAAATAGACCCTACCTCTTGAAGCAAGAAGGAAACAAGTCGAAAAAATCACCGGCGATGAAACAACGATCCGTTGTATAGCGATCCCGGGTTTTATCCCTTTATGTACAGTGTTCCAGACTTAGGTTCCGTAGTATTGGTTGTGGTTATATCTTGTTTCCGTCCTTCGATACCTTGTATTTGAGTTATAGGATGTGTTGGGCAGGTTTGTTTCAGGTTGAGTGTGATTGGGAGCAAATGGTTGCTGCCCAGAATTTTGGTCCTTCGCTCGAGCGAGCCTTTGTCACTCGAGCGAGCTCTTTGTTTTAGATCCTTCGTTCGAGCCAGGATTTCTTCGCTCGAGCGAGAGTTGAGTTTTGTGTCTGGTGGCTCGAGCCAGGGTTCCTTCGCTCGAGCGTGCGTCTGCGTCTGGGTTTGGACCTGAGAGTTATATTTCTTGGCTCGAGCGAGCTTTCCTTCGTTCGAGCGAACGAGGTGTATGTTTTGAGTTTCTTCGCTCGAGCGAGCATTTTGTCGCTCGAGCGTGCTTCTGGGTTGCAGACCTGAAGCTTCAAATCATTGACTCGAGCGAGATTTTCTTTGGTCGAGCGAGGGTTCTTTGTGTCTGGTCGCTCGAACGACCAATCCTTCGCTCGAGCGAGCTTGTGTTATATCAGTAGACAATAGCGGGTAAACACTTCACTTTTTCATCCTCTTTTTCTTTCAAACCCTAGATCCGTCCACTCTCTCTCTCTCTAAACACCTTCTCTCTAGGGATTGATCTAGTTCTTGAGTGTTTCTACCCTAAGTTCTTTGTAAGAAAGATAGAGGGTGTTGAGGGCTTCCTTTTAATCTGAAGAATCTTGGATTTGGAGCACTTTGGTTTTTCACCATCTTCTCCTTTGGTCTCTTCATTTCGAGGTAGGGATACCCTACTCCATCTTATGAGTTTTGTCTTTAATTTTGGTCATTTTGACTAGTTGGTAATGTTGGATAATTTTGGGAAAGTCAAGGCTTGTTATGTAATTAACAAAAGAGGGGTTTTCAAATATTAAAACCCATGTCTATGTGACTTAATGGAAATTGGAATTATTGTTGGTAAAATGGGGAAATTGAACCTTAGGGTTGATGTTGAAAAAAAGGAAAAATGCCCTAATTATTTTGAGAAATTAATTTGTATAATTAATTTTGGAGAAATGTGAAATTGAGATGAGAATCATGAGATTGAGAAATGATGGAATTAAATGGTGTAGTTGAATTAATTTATTACTCACCTATGAAAATGTTGATATTATATCTGTTGATGCATTTATTTCCCGTTTAGAAATAACTGCTTTGGGCTATCGGTGGAGGATAGTCTTGATTGTTGTAGACACTGTATGTTGATTAGGGAAAACTGAAACTAATCACATTGAATATGACGGTTGGAATAACACATCAAATACGTGTATTGATTGATTCCTGTATATGATAATTGTTTATATACGTGGAATATGTGTATTGTGTGGGAGGAGATAGGGGATGTACTCCATGGTTTGAGGGAAGATAGGGGATGGACTCTCAAACCTGTATGGGAGGAGATAGGGGATGGACTCCATTAATACAGCAAATATGTGTATTAAATTGAAGTGTAGATACAGCAAATATGTGTATCATTTGAAGTATGGAAGTGTTTTAATATGAGTTGTAAATCTTATGTGAAATTGTGAAATATGGAAATGTGTTAATATGAGCCATAGTCTCATTGAATTGGTTGGCCAGGTTTTGAGCCATGATTATGTATCGAAATTGTAATTAAAGAAAATTGAAATAAAACATGGGCATGATAGTTATGGAATTGTATTGTAAAATACATTGGTTTATAAGTGTTAACCATTGGTCAAATGCTATTATTTTAGTCATTGCTCATATTTGGTTTAGTATATCTCTACTGGGCTGTGGCTCACCCTATATGGGACTTCATTTTTAGGTACAAATGGTATGCCACCTCCAAGGACGTAGCTTGGGAGGCTAGAGGCTGAAAGACTTTTTGTGTTGTCTTTTATGTATTACATGTAAATCAAGCCAAGGGCTTACTTTGTATAAAGAGTTAGTACTCTTCTTTTGTTGTACCCAAGTGTTGACTTGGAAAGTTGTAAACCTATAGGGCATTTACTTTTGATGTCAACATGTAATACTTTTGTACTTAATACTCTGATGAAATGAAACTATGCTTTATTCTCTCATGTCTAACATGTCAATAATGTATGATTTATGGGCTTATTTTGAGGGCGTTACATGTTGAGGTTAAATGGAAGCTGTCGTCATGCTCTACATTTTGGTACATGAAACTAGAGGTCAAAGATGTATAGAAATAGATGAAATCAAGCCTAAAAAGCTTGAGAAAACAAAAATGGCGGAAGGAGAGAGAGGGGAGTGAGAAGTGAAGGGGTTTGGCCCAAAAAATGACTTTTAAAGATCTGATTTTGCGCTGTACGCTTGAGCATCAAAAGTTGCGCTCGAGCACACTATACTCACAGCATAGATTCGCAAATTTCAAATAGGTATATCTCTCATCCGGACTTCATTTAGGGTCGTTCTTGTGTCCAAATTGAAGCCCCAGAAGTAAGATTTCCAATGGTTCTAGCTTCACATCAAGATTAAAAGTGTGGAGAGAGAAAATGATAAAAAAGTGAAGACTACTCAATAACAACTATTCAAATTTGGAGTTTTTTTATTCAATCTCACCCAACCACTATGGTAACACCTCAATCAAGGCTCAAATATTCACTAAGAAGGTTCCCAATCAAGAAAATCAAAGAGTCAAATATAATTCCATTATAACTGGAAGTACAGAGTACTACAACCTCCCTACCTTAGGAAATTTCGTCCCCGAAATTGAAGTAATGCCAAAACCAAAAACCACGCAACGATAACAAGGAATACAACACTAATCCACGTTTAGATCCATCGTGTGGGATAAGTTCCAAGATTCTAGGTTCAACACCTCGGAGCCCTAAAGATGCCCGAACAACAAAACACCAAGGAACAAACACGGATGCCTCTTTGACCCACATGACTCATAGTGGTCCATGAGACAAGAAAAAACAACCACCACAACAACAACAGTAACCACTAGGACTCAAAGCTTTAGTTTGTTTGGTAGTTGAGATAATGTGAAGGTGTAGAAATTAAAATTGCGGATGTACTTTAGTTTGTCTGGTAATTGAGACCATGTAAAGAAAGTGTAAATTTTAAAATTATTGAATTGGTGGATGTGTGATCCTTTTATTTGGCTTTAGTTTTTGGAAATTATTTTTTCTCTTGTTTTTATTTTTTATTATTTATTTTCATTGATGCTTGGGACTCGCAATAGTGACTTTGGTTATTTATTCATAAGGAACCATAATACTGTAACGCCCCCGAAATAATTACAATAGCCCATTTCCAAACACTAATACAACGAGATATAAATAAAATAATAAGCTTTCATTCATCAGAGTTTAATTACAAAAGGTAATATATGCGATATACATTCATAAGCTCTACTCTGAATTTACAACATGTGATACCAACTTCATGATCAATCAATAAATGCCCTACATGCTTACAGCTTTCCAAGGCTATGCTTGGTTACAACAAAATGAGTCAGAAGCTCAGTACAGTTAAAGCCCTAGGCTTGTACAAAAGTTAAACACAAAATCAACAAAATGAGCCTTCAGCCCCACATTCCTCCCAAGCTACGTCCTTGGCGGAGGCATATCGCCAGCAGAGATGGCAATAGGAACCCGGCCCGACGGGGACCCGATCTCCTGACCTCGAATTGAGTGGTTATTCCCCGAAAAATACCCCCAACGGGCCGGGGATGGTATTAAAAATTAAATCCCCGATGATATTCGGGCCGGGGATAGGGATACATGTTTCAGCCTCGAACCTGGCCCGACCCTGTCCCCGATCCTTGGCCCGGCTGCCCCTACGTAAAATTACTCTTTCGCCCCTCCTTATATATAACATGTGTGTGTGTATGTGTATAGGGTTTTGTTTGAACACTCACACACACACTCAACACAAACATAACACAGAGCCGTCTCTGCTCTCGCTCTCTCTCTCTCTCTCTCTTTCTCTCTAGGGTTTCGTCTTCCTCTCTCTCTCTTTTACACAACAACGGCGCCGATCCTCCCTGACCGCCGATCCTCCCTCACTGCTGCTCGTACTTCACAGATCCTCTTCCCTCATCACCACTGCTGGTTAGAACTTAGAGTTTCACCTCCCTCTCTATCTCTGACACACGATGGTTGCTTGCCTCCCCTCGTCCTCCGTCGCAACACTTCCTCTGCCATCCTCCATTGCAGCACCGTTGTAGCACCTCCTTTCTCGCTTCTCTCTCGCTATAGCACCGCGGTTTCAGCCATGTTTCGGCGTAAATCTGAGTCGATCGACATGGATCTGTGCGCGATCCACACAGATCTGTGTATATGTATACATGTATGTGTGTGTATGTGTGTATGTGTGTATCAGTATCCATTTTTTTTTTTTTTGGGTTCATCTGTTGTATATGTTGACATGTATGTATACATGTATGTATGTGTGTGTGTATCAGATCTGTCCATTTTTTTTTTGTTGTAATCTTGGGGTTGTGGTTGTTTGTTGTGGATGTTGTTTTTGTACGGGGATTTTTCAGGGTCAGGGATCCCTGATCCCCGTTAGGGGGCAGGGGCGGGGAGGGTTATGGGTTCCCTGCCGGGGATTGGGGACGAGAACGGGGATTTTTGTGCCTTCGGGGATTGGGGACAGGAAGGGTAATCCCCAGCCCCGCCCCGCCCCATTGCCATTCCTAATCACCAGCACCTGAAAATGATTTTTCCCAAGTAGGGTGAGCCAAAGCCCAATAGAAACAATCTAATATAATCTATAAATCATTACAAAGATATAAGTATGATGTGCATATACAATGCTTGTGGTAATGTCATTCATGATTTACAAGATCAAGATATGCCAAGCCTCATATCTCGTTTATCAGTTATACCCACTTCAATTAATCAACCAAGCAGAGAATACACCCCATAGGCCTCCAAACAATATAATTAACATACAATTACATTCACTTGCCATTTTACGAAAATTTCATCTGCGGGAATCGGCACCCATGTATACGTGCGATTTTTGGGACTTTTACCCTGGACACATAGGCTAACTTAATTTAATGGAATCCATTCCCTTTCTTATCCCAAACATGGAATACATCCCATTTCTCCTCTCAAATATCATACATATACAATGTATACACATCATAATCATATTCAATGATAACGATCAAGGGATTAGTTTCAATTCACGTAATCCTCATGCAATTGCTACAACAATCATGGCTATCCTCCACCGATACCTCAAACAGATATTTCTAAATAGATATACAATCTTTACAACAGATAAATTATCCAAATTCCCATTGGTGCGAGATAATACATATCCAATTCCACCATTTACATAAACATCCATCTAATTTCATATTCTCAATACCAATTCCATTATTTATACAAAATAATTATTCAAGACATTTTAGGGCAAAAACCCCATTTTCCCAATCTCATCCCAAACACCAAAATTAACCATTTTAACACAACACAAGCTCTTATCTACTACCATAACCATTTCCAATATGTACATTCAAAAACCCTCTTTTAATTTTAACCCAAACCCTAGGTTTGTTCAAAATCACTCCAAATCCCAATGTTTCTTACATATCAACAAATATTTCAGTTAAAACTCATAGAAGAGTATAGAAAATCCATACCACAAAGTGAAAAGATGAGCAAAGCAAAGGGAAAACTTCAAAGACACCAAAACCCACTTTTGTTCGGATGAAAAGAGAGCCCACGACGTGCTCTACCTTTTTAACAAAGGCACAATGGTGGAGCGATCGCTAGATCTAGGTGAAAAAGTAGAGATAAGGAAAGTTTTAGAGATAGAGGGTCTTAACTTTAGGGTTTTGAGAGAAATGGATTTGAAAAAGTGTGTAAAAAGTCATTTTCGCGAACTAATATACGTACAATCCGCTCGAGTGCAAGAAGTGATGCTCAAGTGTCAGACATAATTAGTTGTTTCGCTCGAGCGCAAAATGCACACTCCTAGTAGTTTTATAGACAATAGACCAACGCTCGAGCACAATAAAGGCCGCTCGAGCTCCCACCCGCTCGAACGTAGGAAACGCCGCTCGAGCGTAGAAAACACTCTCTCAGTAGTTTTGTAGACTTGCAAAAGTACTAAGAGTTCGCAAAGCGCACTCGAGCACAAGAAGTGCCGCTCAAGCAGAGGACCAAAAATCTAGGCAACAAGAGTTTGAAAATTAAGCAACTAACCTATCCCAAATGCAACCACAACAATCCAAAAACCACACTTAAAGAGATACAAGGAAAACAAGATGTAAACAACAATACGAAACCATCAAACTCGAGTCTTGGATACAACAAGGGTCGGGTCAAAACCAGAATCGCTATGGTCTACAAGAACTTGAGTGATTTTCCTGATCTATATTATCTAAAAAACTAAAACCTTAAATTGATTTTTTGGAGTATTATTGTGTCCATCGATGGTGTTGGTTGTTTTATTTGCTTTGTAGAACCTGACAATGATGAAGATCAGATCTGTTTTTTGTTTTTGTAAGTGTTTGTATTCTACTTTCTTATTTTTTATTTTTTTTATTTGGGTTGAAAGCTTTAGTTTGTTTGGTAGTTGAGATAATGTGAAGGTGTAGAAATTAAAATTGTGGATGTGCTTTAGTTTGTTTGGTAATTGAGACCATGCAAAGAAAATGTAAAATTTAAAATTATTGAATTGGTGGATGTGTGATCCTTTTATTTGGCTCTAGTTTTTGGAAATTATTTTTTCTCTTGTTTTTGTTTTTTATTTTTTTTTCATTGATGCTTGTGACTCGCAATAGTTACTTTGGTTATTTATTCTTAAGGAACCACAAAACACACCGAGTCATTGAATCTCTCTCGACTACCAAATTTTAAATTTTGTTTTAAAAGCGGTAGTAATGAGTGACTTTAAATTGCTGGAACTTATGTTTAGAAACAAATGTATCTTTGAGTGTTGAAGTTTATGCATAGTTGACAGAATTGAACTTGAAACATAGGAAATCCAATTGAAATAGCTAAAATGTTGATGAATCAATTTATGGACATTAACTTGGATGAATTGGTTTACAGAAACTAATGGTCTAAAATGTTGATGCTTCATTGATAGAAACAAATGTGTAAAAGCTAGAAAATGATTCCCAACTGTCGGTAGAGCACTGGAATTGGTAGCATAGTATTGGTAGGTGTGGTTAAATTATTAGTTGCATATAATTAATTGATATTAGAGCATTGGCAAGTGTGCTTGCATTATTATTTGCTTTGTTTGTGGACATTAACATGGATGAATTGGTTTATAGACCAAATCAAACGCACAACACATGCATATATAAGGAATTTACTAATGGAATTTGTAAGCCATGGCGTTATACTTATGGAATTTACTTTTCTTATGAATTTACTTTTCTCTGATGGTTTGCTAATCAATTTTTTGTTTGAACAAGATAACTGGATTTCGTGTATGGATTGACATGGATGATATTAAGTGAAGGTCCACAATTGATTAATCTACATTTGCAATTTGGGTGGTCTTTTGTGCTCAATTGATTGGCATACTTGAACAATTTGGTTGGATGTTATTTTAATAATAATTTTGTAATCAACTCAAAGTGAATTTGTTAGGTGTTGGACATATATTATGATTGCACAATCTCTTGGGAGTGAATATTTATGGTTTGGATTTGGTTGATATTTGATCCATGACCGATTGTGCAATCAATATAATAATGTAATATGAATTCTTTTGTAACCGATTGATTTTGCAATTGATTGGTAGTGAAATTGTAAGATATTTTCTTACCAATCAATTGTGCAATTAAATGAGAATTAATTTGATAAGTAGTTGACAATTTTATAACCAATTGATTGTGAGTGAAATTGTAAAATATTTTGATCATCAATCAATTTTGCAATTAAATGAAAATGAATATAGGTACTTGACAATTTCATAACCAATCAATTGGAAGTAAAATTGTAAGACATTTTATCACCAATTAATTGTGCAATTGAATGAGAATGAATCTTATACCTACTTGATAATTTCACATGCAAGGATTTTTTTTTTTTTTTACAATAACTTGGCTTGCACATGTCGCAGCATAAACAATTTGATATCCAAATATCATTTACATAGATTGGCATCCAAAAAAAAAAATTTACAATTTGGACATACATCGGCTTGTTCATAGATGGATTAGCAAAATCAAATTTACATCCCAATAGAAATCATCCAAGTTTACATTCATCCACACATAAAAATCATCCAAATTACATCAACCAAATATTGTTCACAAACCAATTTTAAATTGTACATTAGTCTAATTGTTTATAAATAAAAAGGGGGGGGGTCACATTTTGGAAGGGGGTTAACCATTGGTGTCCATTTCTCCTTACTATAGGAACTTCACATGTAGATTAGTAGAAATCAAAGAGACTGACATGGAGATTTATACAAAAAAAAGAAAAAAAAGATGGATTCATAAAATTGCCCACAAAACGAAAATAGGGAATGCTTCCAAGCATAATGATGTCATGATGGAGTCGAATCTCCCAAAGCCAACTATTAGATTTGTCACGACCCCATTCCGCCCCTAGTAGAATGGTGCCGTGATGGCCAGTAATCCAAGATTACCGAAGGCCAACTTTCAAAATCACACACAATCAGAGTATAATATATGGGGCTAACAAGAGCGGAAGCAATAACCAAATACAAGCGGTCCATAAGAGCTGTGCATAAGTCAAATGAAATGGCATACATCATTACATAACTTTACAACTTATAGAATATACATTACATCTTGACAAAAGGCTTCTCAAGCCGACATAAACAAAGTACAATATATATACAAGTCAAGAAACATCATCCACAGAACTGCCGACGTCATTACAAGATTGCCGACCTAAACACAAAATGCCGGCATAAATATAATACAGGAAGTGCAAGGTTAAAAACATAATCTTCACAGTGCCGACATCCTTGATGCCGACCTAACATGCATACAAAACATCGGCACAAAACACATCTCGGCGTAGCCGACTTCTTGCTTGGAACCTACATAGATATAGAGAGGGTGAGTATTGAAACTCAGTGAATGGTACAAGAAATAAAGGGTTTAATGAATGATCCCGAGGTTCGTGTTAAAACAGTACATACATATCATAGTTGTTTCAAAACATACCTATAGCATAGCTTGTTCAAAACCTTTCGTATAACTTAGCTTGCGTCAAAGCATATACTTAGCATACTTGTGTCAAAACATGTACTTAACGTAACTTGCAAAACATGCACTTAACATAACTTGTATCAGAACATGTACTTAGCATAGCTTGCATCAAAACATACTTAGCATAACTTGAACCGAAACGTATTCTTAGCATAACTTGCATCAAAACGTGTGCTTGGCTTAACTTATAACAAAACATACCCACCCGTTCATAGACCGTTGGTGGCAAAACAAAGGTGCTACTTAGGCTTAAAGTCCCCTAGCACGGAAGGACTATGCTACTTAGGCTTTAAGTCCCCTAGCACGGAAGGACTATGCTACTTAGGCTTTAAGTCCGCTAGCACGTACGGACTCCAAAAGGTTGTGCTACCAATGCTTTAAGTCCCCTAGCACGTACGGACTTGTGCCACTTATGCTTAAAGTCCCCTAGCACGTACGGACTCCAAAACAAAACTCATACTTAGCAATCAAAACTTATTCTTAATACATAAAAATACGAGTAATCATTCATGCTTAACAAATACTTTTCAAAACAAGGCAAAACAAAGCTTATCAAAACCTTATAACATAACTTTATTAAAAATACCACTCACTTAGTTCTTGGGACGTCGGATTCACAGCAAAGGTCCAAGTCCTACAAACACATAACAAGTCTACTGAACATACTTCTCAGAACAAGTCTTACATGCATGCAAATGATCTCGGAAAACATGCTGGGAGTCAAAACACTGTTTTACATGTCAAGGAGACATGCTGGGTACCAACCAGGCCTTTGCCGAGGTCCCACACCTCCTAGCCGAGGTGTGGTTGCCACGGCTTCGGCGTGCAACTGCATGCCGAGGTTCATACAAGACAAACCAAAGGTGCAAGTGATCATGCAAGGTAGGCCAAGGTGAGATACGATGCTTGGCCTAAGTGTAAGGTCTAGGTGAGAATGATCTCGGCGACTACACTTGGGAAGTGAAGTCTGGAAATCTGGGTTTCCACCCGTGAAGAACATGAAGAACATGAACATGAAGAACATGAGTACGAGATGAATGCCAAAATCATAACTTGCTTATACAAAATCTGGGGTTTCATGCCATGAGTTCGAAAACATGGACCTGGGTACCCATACTTGAAGATCATATGAAAACAAACATGAAAACATAAATCTTGGCATGAGCTTTCGGATCAAAACATGACTTTTCTTGAAGAACACTTGAATATCATTTTCTCTTTCTAAAACCGAACTTCAAAACAATGCATGGCTTACCAATCATATTCAATCATGCAATGCGATAACATAAACATCAAGAACATCATACATTGATCAAGAATCTAACCTTAGAACACGAATCTAACGGTTTGATCTCTCGGAATCAAGCTTGGATCTCTACTCTCTCTCTAGGACTCCTCTCCCTCTTCCTTAGAGCTTCTCTCTCTTCTCCAAGACAAGAATGTAACAAATGATGGGTTTCTCTCTCTAACGGCTGACTTAACACTCAGCTCGGCCACGTGGCACTACCGGGTTGGTCCTCCTCAAAAGGTGACTGATTGACAAGACAAGTCCCTGACAAAACGTATCTAACAAGCTTCACAGCAAACACTCCGGCAAGTGATGACATCGGCAAAACAAAGGGCAATGACCTCAGCTAAGAACAACACTTCGGCAGTAAGATGACATTGACATCGGCTTGGAAGGACAGAGCCTCGGCAACTAAGATGACAATGATCCCGGCTAGGAAGGACAACACTTGACTGAACTGTGCCACACCTCGGCCTAGATGTGCCACACCTCGGTCTAGGTCATACCACTTCCAGGGCAAGATCACTTGGGTTCAAGATAACATCTCGGCCCAGATAATACACATCTCGGCCTCGGCGATACACACCTCGGCCCAGATGATAATCATCTCGGCCAGTATGCCAGAACAAGGGTAGAGATCAAACAAAGGGATTCCAAAACAGTTAAAGGTTTAAGATGACCTCGGCTTGGATCAACCTAGGCTTCACATAACTTAGGCTTAACATAACTTAGGCTTGGCATGACTTAGGCTTAACATAACTTAGGCTTATCATAACAAGGGAGGAACAAAGCATACATATACACTTAGGCAAATCAAATACATGCAAAACAAGGCACAATTCATGATAGCAAATCTTAACATGGCAAATCACATACTGCATGCAAGCATGACTAAGGCATGAAATGTGGGTTGTTACAAGATTAGTTTGAACAACCTCATCTATAATTGACACCACTAGTGCAATAATTTTACATCAATTTAGCTAATGTCAATGGAAGAACATTTAAATGGATAACAAGTACTATAAACAAAAAGTTTAAATTAATGAAAAACAGGTACCTCATTTGCAACAAAGGCAAGCTTTTCATTGGCAAATTCCTCACAGCATACACCATAACCCTACGTATATAACACTGGTCTAATTACCCAGTTCTAGTTATAGCAAAATTGGGATGAAGCAACGAATCAATTATAAAATAAAGTATTTTAGGTTTTTAACTATTATAATCTTCAAAAATATATGCAAGCTTCCCACATTCAAGAAACAAAATACATTCACAAGTCGGGTTGTTTGGAAAGAGAGAAATCAGTCAACAAGACACTACCAAAAAGTTAACTCTTCTATCTACTTTTTTGCAAGTCTTTTTTAAAAAGTCAAAAAGGCAATTAAAATAGCCAATTCCCAAATGAACCCTCAATACTTTTAAGCATATGGTGAAAGTAGAAAAATCAATGCAGGTTTAAGAACAAAACATATGATGTCATTCTTGAAGTACATCACATTACAAGTTGATAAAACACAAAACCACATGTACTATTCTTAAGGGTAAAAAACACTTACCATGAAAAAGAGACAGTTTAGACAATTCCTTGTGACTATGAACAAAGGCCGATTTAGAGATTCTAGTGAAAAGAGAGACATGTATCCTAGAGCAAGATAGTGAGGGAGAGATAGACATTCATATATCCTACCTTAACATATTTAGAACATAAATCCTTCTTGAGAAAAATATGCAAAGTAAATTATATAAATAGAACATCAATCCTTGAAAGCTTCAAAAGGAGTACACCTACTACCAAACTCATCCTATGTCAATTTATACCAAACACAGACAGATGCATCGAATTCAAAACTTGTGATTTACCTAGATGAGATTGGTGATGATACTTGAGAGAAAAAAGAGAATGCCCAAACAAACAATGACAAGTCCTGCTGCAAAGGCAAAGTTGTTAGGCTAATAATAGACTAGTTTTGGGAGGATAGAACACATACATTGAATGGAATTCAAATTTCAGTGGTCATTTCAACACTTTGTGAAAGAAGTTTAAACCCAAAAAAGTAGCATGGCGTAGAAATGTATATAGTACTAAGGCGCCAGGAATGAAAAAGTCCAAGAGGTACGAACTATAAAATAATCAGAGAAAAATAACTCAATGCCCTTGCAGCAGTAACCCAACTACCCTCACTGGTAGGCTAGAGACTAAGACAGACTTGATTAGCCACTCCTTGCAATTCCACAAACATATGAATCTCAAAAAAAAAAAAAAAAAACACCAAGTAACGATAACTTCAATAATTACAACATTATGTATGCCTTCAAAAAGTTCAACAATGAATACATAGAACCAAACTTAGAAACCACCATTACAAACTGCCTCATCAAACATAGCAAAAAATTGTTTGATCCATACCAAATAAAGCTCTAAAAAAAGTTTACAAGATAACATTAAAAGGAGTAATTTTCTGAAATGAAGCATTTTAGTCTTTTCATTTTGATCTGTTTTGTTTCCTATTCAAACAAACTAGCTTAACAAAAATTTCAAGTCAAGGCTCCAATTAAATAACAACTCAACCAAACAATTTACTAGTTCAAGAAATTATGACCAGAATAATACAATTTAAAAGAGATCAGAGCAGAATATAGACAAGTAAACCTAATAACATCACTTCTGACAATTTGAGCTACTTTACAATATAAATCAACTCGTTAAACACTAAAGTGAAACTTGGGGGTGAAAGTGTTATCCACTCATATGCTTACACCCCGTCAAAGTTGATGGGAGATATTTGATAGAGGATTGACATTGAAACTTGATCGAAACTATGTAAACTTTTGATTGTCACAATTGAAACTAAAAACAAGGTGAAACTTAGGTCAAAGTAAAGGGGTGCAAAGTGCATGAAATTGTATTTCATAGAAGGTAAGGCCTACTCTAAGTTGTAGCTTACAATGACATGGCATATAAAAGGCCCTTGGTTATTATTATTAGTAACATAGATTCCTAGAGCATCTTGCCCTTTTTTCTATTAGTGAGGTTATCAAAAGGTATCGACCAAGCCAAACCTTGAGTTTGATTGCAGGGGCACACATTAGCATGCCAACAACATATAAAGGCTTTTGTTGCTTGCTTAAGAAACTAATAAAATATATATATTATGTGGTCGACTCTGAGATCTGATGACGCAGTCCATTTCTGGCAAAGGTTTTTGCAATAAAATGAATTTCTAGAAAGTTGTCAAATCTAGACTCTTATCTATGTTTCACATTGCACTCATGAGACTATATCGAAGAAATCGAGGGTTCGAACTGTTTAACGCGCATGGGTAACCCCTGGGTAGTGTTACATCGGCGGCAAAGAGAGATAAGGTTGGATTCAAGCCATTGCTGGAGAGGTTGAGGTTGAGGAAACTAGAGATGAGAGAGAGCTCTAGAGGAATGGGTTAATTTAGTGGTGAAGAGATGGTGCATTCACGGAGGTGGTGGTTAAAGTAGGTAGATCGGAGATGAAGAAGATAAAGAAGTAGTAGATCAAATAGGTGGTGTCGAAGATGAAGAAGATGGTGGTGATGAACCCAAATATAGATCTGCTATGACAACGGAGGTAATGCTAGTGGTTTGTGCAACAACAGATGTGGTGGTAAGGAAGTTGAATAAGAAGATGATGATGATGGTTAAGGATGTAAGGAAAACCGATAAAATTGAGCTTGCCAATCGAAACTGACTGAAATTTTAATTTTCGGTCTGTTTTTCATAACATACAGTCTGTTTTGGTTTTAAAACTTTTTATACCGATACAAGCCGAACCGACCGAATATTATATTTAAATATTTTTATATTATAATTTCTTAAACATTATATGAGAAGTAACTAATATATTCCACTTTGTGATAAAAATTAGGGAGAAAAACATTTATAGAGCAGTTTTCATATATTTTCTTTATTTGTTTTCAATGTAAAATTTTATAATCTACTATAAAACCTTTTAAAATTTCATGTAAATTTCTCTTCTAAATCAAACTGACAAAACCGATAAAATTGAATCGTAGTATACGGTCTGTATGGATTTCTCAATCATAAAAACCAAAAGGATCGGTTCGGTGCTAAATATACTCTCAACACCGACCAAACCAAACCGTTTACACCCCTAATGATGGTCGTGGTGAGAAGAAGACAATGATGGTTGTGGTGTTGAAGATGATAATGATGGTGGTGGCGATGCATCCAAAATCTAGCTCGGTTAGAGAGAGGGGAAAGGAGGCTGAGTGAGAGAGAGAGAGAGGGGGGGAGGGAGAGAAAGAAGTGGGTTTATGATAAAGAATTTTATATTTGTAACAAATATCGTGTAGAATGGAAGGGATAGTTTTGTCATTTGGCAAAAACATGTCCTTTGTGACACTCCAAATATTAGTTAATTTTAACACCAGGAAAAAAAATGGTAATAATAATAATAACATATATAAAACTTCATAGTTATACATGCTAAGACATCATTGTTTGGGGCTAAATCAAAACAACTATGGTTAAATCAAAACATCTATGAAATTTTCACAATAGTTAGGGCCAAGAAGGAATATAAGGAGATGCATGTATGTTGGCTAGAAGCTTGCAAAATGGGCACCTAGGAAGGCTAACCTGTAGGGGAGATGAATCATCCATTAGGTGTAATTATTAAGGAGGGTGAGTCATCACCGTTAGCTCAGGTATAAAAACGCGGTGCCTAAGAAGCCAATGAACCAAGGGAAAATTTTAGAGAAAGGGGAAATTAGTAGAAGAGAGAGCAAGGAAAGGGGCCTCAAAAAGCCAGAGAAAATAGGAAAGAATAGTATGAATCAATATTAAGGTGAGTTATATTATACCTTGAGCAGCCATAAATTATTTTATTATTTTATTATTTTATAAATTATTTTATGCAAATAATTTTTTTTTTTAATTTTGTTATTCATTTTATGAGCCTTGTTGATTTAAAATTTAAACCCATGGATATGATTGTTTAAATTTTGAAATTAATTTGACAATGAGTATATAAACATTTATTTTTATAAGTACCACCATGGAAATCCCATGTCTTGCGAGACTTAAACAACCATTGACCCTCTGAATTGTCACTTTAGTGACCCTCTGACGGTCTCATTCCTTGGGGGATTTAAATAACCATTGGCCTTCTAAATTGTCACTTTAGTGACCCTCTGACGGTCCCATGCCTTGGGGGACTTAAATAACCATTGGCCCTCTGATTAGCCACTTCGTAACCCTCTGTCTGTCATAGATCCATTGACCCTCTATTATGTTTTGTACCGTGGTTATAATATTTTTGCATATTCAATTTTTGTATTATATGTCTGTTGTTTAAAATAATTCGAACCAAACTATTCATTATTTAGCCTAAATAAATATCCATGATGATTTATATACCATTATGCTCTTAGTATAATATTCATCACTCTACCATGTGCTTATAGCTGTTAAAACCTTTTCAGGTGAAGAAACTTAAGGAAGAATGGCTTTACCACATTAATTAGGACCCAGACTTGAGATGAACATCGTGTTTTCTTTTTTCTTTTTTTTTTTTTCCTTTTTTCTTTTTTTTTTCCTTTTTCTCTCGTGTTTATTTGTAATTATAATCTTACTTATGTTACATAAATAATAATTTCCATGTATGCTTTAGATATTTATCTACATCTTTTATTTCATCTTGCCACATTATTTAATTTAGTTACTTTGAACTAATCTTAGAAATTTTAGAATTTAACTAGTTGCGAATCCAACCCTAGGCACCGGGGTGGGTCATGACAAAAGTGGTATTAGAGCAATGGTCCAAAAAAAAAAAAAAAAAAAACTATTGAAGTAGAAAATATGCATACTATTAGAAAATAGGATATGGAAAATTTTACCTTAGTCATTATAGCTAAGTTGGGCATCCTGTGGCACAGGCAATGTTAGAACTCAATTTTGGCGACTCTTTTTGGTAAGGGCTTGATCCATCGGAGTTTGTGAGAATTTTTGAAAATATCAGTTATTTCCTAAACCTGCCAGAAGGAATGGGAGACTCTGAGGAAATAGTTAGACATGCAAACCCAACCCTGAATTGATTGATGGGCAGACCGGTGTACCTACGGGCAGGCCCCACGGAAGTAGATACACAATGGTGAAAGATTGATGGTATGAGTAAACTAAACAGGTTTCTGGGACCGATACGGGTAGTAGGCATGGCCTCGGGCCAAGGGTACCCTCGCTACTTAGTGGCACCTTACCTCCAGAATTAGTGGCTCGAAAAGGAAATGCCTTCTTAAGTACAAGCAAGAGTCCCTCACCCACAAAACCTTATTGACACCCAAACGGTTGATTTTAGTGATATTATGGCATATGTGGAAGTGCCAGTACGTATCACAAGATGCCAGTTGTGGGATTACACGACAGACATTCCCATTTACTGAGTGGAGGTGGTGTGGTTATATATGCTTTGGTATTGAGCTGATTGTTGGGAGTTCGAGCACCATATGCAGCTGCACTACCGTGGTTGTTTCCAGTTTAAAATCCCAAGAATAAGGTTCTTTCTTTTGTTATTTATTTATTTATTTTTCTTTTGATGTACAAGTGAGCTAATCATGACCCAGTTCTAACCCGTTTTGTCATAGAGGGTTAGGCACTAACTTGACGTAACTACAAGTAATGTACCAACACCACCATTATGCATAAATAAAACCGATATTTTTGTGTATAATGTTTTGTGAACTATGTTCGTAAATTATGTAAAAATAGTAGGTAGATGATAAATTAATAGAAATCATGCACCATGTTTATTAAAACTGTTACTTTATAGCTATGGCTAATGATGGAAATGGTATCGGATCATCATCCAATGGAGCCGATCCCATGGAAAAAATTATCGAAAGAGTTGTTGTTAGTTTCTTGCAAACTCTGCAGAACAATATAACTAATGGATAACTGGAACATCGAGAAAGGCCAACTACATTTAAACAGTTCCAAGACCTGAAACATTCCACATTCATAGGACACTCGAACCCATTGCTAGCTGAAGCCTGGGTTAAAGAAATGGAAAAGATTTTTCATGTTCTACCTTGCACAGAAGAACAGAAAGTGTCATTCACTACCTTCACTCTTAAAGAAGATACGCAAGAATGGTGGTTTTTCACCTTAGAAAATGAAGAGATCGTGACTTGGGCAAGATTCCTAGAAGTATTCTATGAAAAGTGTTTTCCAAAATCACTACGGGAGTAGAAGGCATCAGAGTTCCTACACTTAAAGCAAGGAACAATGTCGATAGTAGAATACGGAAGTAAGTTCACTCGACTGGCACGATTTGCACCGTATGTTATTCCAACGGAAGCCTAAAAAACTAGTAAATTTGAAGTAGGGTTGGATATTGAAATCAAAGATAAGATTCAGGTTTTGAAACTACCAACCTATGTAGATGTGGTAGATCGAGCATACGTCGTTGAGAAGGGAATTAAAACCGCACGTTCAGGTAGAATAGGTCAAAAGAAGCTATTTTGGGAACCAGTTGAAGGATCTAGGTCAGCCCTATGACTTACAAATTCTGTATCATCCAGGGAAGGCAAATACCATTGCAGATGCATTGAGCCGAAAATCTATTGGGAATTTGTCATGTTTGCTAATCGGTTAGAGAGAGTTGTTATGCGATTTGGAAAGAAATGAGATTGAAATTGTGTTGCGTGAACAGGGTGGAGTTCTAGCAGCCACTTCTGCTCAGCCGGAAATTATCGAAGAAATTAGGGAGAAACAACTTGAAGATGAGCTCTTGAAGAGAGTTGTTGATGAAATTAACTCAAAACCGAGGCCGAGATTTGTGATTGAAAATGGTGTGCTAAAATTTCAGAATAGACTTTGTATACCAGATTGTTCTGATTTGAGGAAACATGTTATGACTGAAGCTCACAATTCTAAGTTTGCTATGTTTGAAAAAGAATTTCTGGTGGCTTGGAATGAAAAAGTATATTGCTGACTTTGTAACTAGATGTTTGTAGTGCCAACAAGTTATAGCTGAACATCAACGACCCGCTGGACTACTTCAACGACTTCCCATACCGGAATGGAAATGGAAGCACATCACAATAGATTTCATAGTTAGATTACCTCGCTCTCCTCGAGGTATGGATTCTATTTAGGTCATTGTTGATCGTTTAACTAAATATGCCCACTTCTTTCCTATCAAATCTTTGTATAATGTAGAGAAGTTAGCTAATTTGTATGTCAATGAGATTGTAAAATTGCATAGAGTTCCAGTTTCCATAGTGTTTGATAGAGATCCCAAGTTTACCTCAAGATTCTGGCAAAGTTTGCAATAGGCTTTGGGGACTGAACTGAGACTAAGTGGTGCTTATCACCCACAGACAGACAGCCAATGTGAACAGACCATTCAAACATTGAAAGACATGTTACAGATGTGTGTCAGACTTTCAAGGCAATTGGGAGACCTACTTACCATTAGTCGAGTTTGTGTATAACAATAGCTACCATTCGAGTATCGGTATGGCTCCTTACGAAGCTTTGTATGGTAGGAAATACCGTTCTCCGATATCTTGGGCCGAGGTATGTGACAAACCTTTGTTAGGACCGGAACTTGTGCAAGAAACGATGGAAAATGTGAAATTGATTCAACAAAGATTGAAGACTGCTCAAAGCCGCCAAAAGAGTTATGCAGATGTCCGAAGGTGAGACAGAGAATATGAAGTTGGGGATCATGTGTTTATCAAAATGAATCCAATGAAAGGGCAAACTTGGTTTGGCGTAAAGGGCAAATTAGCACCGAGATATGTTGGGCCATATGAGATTTTGGAGAAGATCTATTCAGTGACGTATCGCGTAGCCTTACCACCTGTTATGGAGAATATGTATAATGTATTTCATGTCTCAATGCTTCAGGAATATTTACAGGATCCACATCACATTATTGAGTCGACACATGTGCTTTTGAAGGAGGACTATACATTTGAGGAGAGGCCAATTCAAATTGTGAACCACCACATCAAAAGATTGAGAAATAAGGAAATTCCATTAGTGAAAGTTGATTGGCAGAATCATGGTGGAACCTATGCGACATGGGAAACACAAGAAGATATGATGAAAAGATACCCTGAGTTATTTTCTTTGGACCCGGTATTCTTCCGAAATGAAGGTAATCCGAGTTTGGGGGACCAAACTCTATAAGGGGGAAGACTGTAACAACCCCGACCCATGATTAACTATTAAGCCATGATTAAGTATGCCTAATAAGTAATTAAGATGAAATACTGAGTTAAATTACATGTGCATTGCATTATTTGAGTTTATATCTGTTTGTTGTAGGAATATTTGTTTATATTTCTGTTTTGATGTGCGAATTGAAGGCCTTATCGGCATCCAATCGCGGAATTGACTTAGGTTATGTGTTATTTGGATATTTTAAAATTTTATGGTAGGTTTAATTGAAATTCGATTTGGAACGAAATAATTAGAATAAATTAATGGCCATTGCTTAGATTAATTCAAGTTTAATCAGCCAACTCTAACCAAGCCTATATAAGGCCACCCCCATCACCTCTTCTATACTTTACACTCTCATTCACTCATATCTTTTTGAGCTCAAAAGCGGGAGAGAGAAAGAGAACCTCTTCTATACTTTACACTCTCATTCACTCATATCTTTTTGAGCTCAAAAGCGGGAGAGAGAGAGAGAGAGAGAGAGAGAGAGAAAGAAAGAGAGAGAGAGAGAGAATGAAGGAATTGAGATCAAAAGCTTGAAGTGAGAGAATTGCTAGGAATTGTTGAAGAATAGGAGTGAATTTGAAGATTTAAGCTTTTACACTTGTGAATCTAAGACTCTAGGTAAGAATTCAACCTTTTAACTTTGACATTGAGTCACTTAGCACATGAATCCAAAGAATTGGGTTGTATAATGCAAGAATTGAACTTAGATTAAGGAATTTGGGAAGAATCATTGCATGCATGCATAAGTCACGAAGTCTTGAGTTTAATTTCAAAGAATTTCAACATGCATGTGTTCATCTTGCTTTTGATTTGAGAATTCATGAAGTTTATAACCAAATTATCTCAATAGTGCATGATTTGGAAGCTTTGAAGTCAAGATAAAACATGCAAGTTATGTTTTCAAAGAATTGGGTTTGGTTTTGCATAAATCACATGCTCTTGAACCTTGATTTTGTGAAATGATCTTAAATTCACAAATTTTTCCAAGTTTCCATAAGTTTCATTAAGTTTTTGGCCAAAAAGAACATGAATTGCAGCCTTGAATTTGAGTTTTGGACTTAGAACATCAATCTGGAAATTTCGGAATTCTGTTTCTCCGCTCGAGTGACCGATCCTGCGCTCGAGCAACCGCTCCTGCGCTCGAGCGACCGCCTTTCATTTTGCACTTCCACTAGAGTGACTAGAAGTTGGCTTGAGCATAAATTGCATGCTCCCAAAAGTTTACCATTTTTGTAAACCGCTAGAGCAACAAGAGTTGTGCTCAAGCGAAGACCTCAGTCTTATGCGCGAGTAACCGTCGAGCATGCGTCAAGCGAAAAAAATCAAGCAACTAGTACTTTTGCAAAGTTTACAGACCGTTTGAGTGAAGGAAGTTGCGCTTGAGCGACCACTCACATTTTGGACGTTCGCTCGAGCGAAGGAAGTTGTGCTCGAGCGAGACCCCTGTTTCCAGCATTTTTACCTAAGTGTTGAATAGCATGTTTTGGCATCCTTATTGCATCCTAAGCATTCCTAAGCCCTAGTTAAGACATAATAATGAGGATAATAAGTAGAAACACACCTAAAGAAGAAAGAACCGAATTAATAATTCAAAGTGTGTAATTCAGTATATATTCATTCTGTATCTATGTAGGTCACGCGCCGCAAGTTACCTGATTTGTTTGCTCTGTTGTTTGCTTTGGAGCCATCTGTAAGTAATAACTTAGTAAAGCTATGTTCAACTCTATTTATTTTATGTATATGGAATAAGATCTGTTTATGAAATGTTATGTTCTGTGCAATGAATGATTGTCCAATTTCTGACAAGTACTCCTGGCAATGATTCCGTTGTTCAAGTATGTTATCTGTTCCTAGTACTGGAGGTTCCCTTGTGGAACTGGCAAGTATGTAATCTATTCCTAGTACTGGAGGTTCCTATGTGGAACTGGCAAGTATGTTATTTGTTCCTAGTACTGGAGGTTCCTTTATGGAACTGACAAGTATGACCCTTAATGCTCCATATTTGATCTGTTAATGCTATGGACGTACCACATATGAACAAGCATGAATTTTGTCTTCCATGTATGATCCAAACAAGAATATGAATATGAATTTGTTTCTATTTCTGAATCTGTTGGGACATCATTCATTAAACCTCTTTACTCTGTTATTATTCATTGGACTTTCGCTCATTATTTATATTATGTATATAGGTGAGCAGGCGCGTGACCAGGCCTAAGCTGCTGCCTGAAGTTTTAGGTTAGCCAGCCACTGTGCCTCACAGGGAGGTTCTCGTTAAAGAAGTCAAGTCAAGTTTTGTGGACTACGCTTAGAGTTTGTCTTGTGAAGAACATTTTGTTTTGTTTTTGTTCATCTGCACACCTTGTACAGTGTTGCAAGGCTTATGTGGATATGATGTCATATATGTATATAGTTTATACCAGTTTTAAATTTCTGTCTCATGTATGTTAGCACAGCTCAATGGATTACGTATATTTCATATATTTGCTTCCGCAGCCTCTAACTATATGTTATTCTGTTCAGAGGCCTTAGGCAATCCAATAATTACTGGCTAGTTACAACGCTAAACCTATAGGGGCCGGTTTGGGTCATGAAAATTTCGTTCCAATCAACCATTTCCTTCACTCTCACCATTTTTTGTTCATATTTCAGCAATAGCAATGCTATGCACACAGAGGACCAAACACAGGACAACCAGTCGGACGATCAAAAGACTCTACAAAGTTGGTCGAGATTTTTCAAAATGGCATCTGACCATTGGAGCACCATTGCTATAATTTGGCAATTTGCTACGATTTATTGTCAAATTATAGCAATGGCAATGCTATTATAGCATTTGCCATTGGAGATGCTCTAAGTATTTGAATTTATCAAGTTATCCTACTTTCCTCTTATCTGGACAACTTTCCAAGTCAACACTTGGGTTCAACAAAAGAAGAGTTTTAACTCTTTATACAAAATAAGCCATTGGCTTGATTAACATGTAATACATAAAGAAAACAACAAAAAGATCTTCAAGCCTCTAAGCCTCCCAAGCTATGTCCTTGGAGGTGGTATATCACATGAACCTGAAAATGATGTCCCATATAGGGTGAGCCAATGCCCAGTAGAGATACACTAAACCAAGTATGAGAAATAACTAAAACAATAGCATTTGATATATGGTTGACACTCACAAACCAACTTACAACACTTTTCAATTCAACATCAAATACATCCATTTTTCATTTCAATTTCCTTCACTTATACAATTTCGATTCATAATTATGGCTCAGAACCTGGCCAAACAATTCAATGAGACTATAACACATCTTAAAACACTTCCATACTTCACAATTCACATGAGAATATAATTCACATTAAAACACTTCCATACTTCAAATGATACACAAATTTGTTATATCAGTGGAGTCCATCCCCTATCTCCTCCCAAACAGGTTTGAGAGTCCATCCCCTATCTCCTCTCAAACCATGGAGTACATCCCCTATCTCCTCCCAAACAATATACATATACAATGTATTTAAACACTTATCATATACAATGATCAATTAATACACACATTTGCTGTATTATTCCAACCGTCATATTCAATGACATATTCAATGTGATTAGTTTCAGTTTTCCCTAATCATCATACAATGTCTACAACAATCAAGACTATCCTCCACCGATAGCCTAAAGCAGTTATCTCTAAATAGATAATAAATTTATCAACAGATAAAATATCGACATTTTCACAAGTGAGTGATTAAATTATTCAACTACACCATTCAATCCCACAACTTCCCAATTTCATGAATTTCAACTTAATTACACAATTCCCCAAATTAATTATTTAAATTAATTGGTCACAATAAATTAGGGCTTTAATCCCTCTATTTTCAAATGTTGCCCCCAAGGCCAAACTTCACTCATAATTCATAAACAACCCCAATTTCAAGTCTCTAATACATATTTGACTCAAAACAAAGAAATCCCCTCTTTATAAATTACACAACGAACCCTAACCTTTCCCAAAATTACCCAACAACACCAACTAATCAAAGTGACTAAAATTTATGTTAAAACTCATAGAATAGAGTAGGTTATCCCTACCTCAAGAGAAGAGACCAAATGGAGGAGATGAAGAAAACTCAAGATGCCCTAAACACCCACTTTTTCGGATCAAAGTGAAGCCCACTCCAAGCACAACCTTTCTGTACAAAGGGACTAGGCTAGAAATACACTAGAACTAGGTGTATTTTTAGAGAGAAGGTAAAAGTAGAGAGAGAGACAGCAGAGAGAGACAGCCGATCTAGGGTTTGAGAAGAAAAAAGATGTAGAAACAGTGAAGAAGAAGCTGCTGCTACGAACTGATGTATTCAATGCTCGCTTGAGCGAAGGAATGGTCGCTCGAGCGACCAGACACAAAGAAACCTCGCTCGAGCCAACAATTCGAAGCTTCAGGTCTGCAACCCAGAAGCACGTTCGAGTGAAGAAAAGCTCGCTCGAGCAAAGAAACTTAAAACATAGTCCTCGCTCGCTCGAGCGAAGGAAAGCTCGCTTGAGCCAAGAAATGCAACCATTAGGTCCAGAACCAGAACGCAGACACAAGCTCGAGCGCAAGACTTCTCGCTCGAGCCACCAGACATATCACCCAACTCTCGCTCGAGCGAAGGAACCCTAGCTCGAGCGAATGATCTAAAACATAGAGCGAGCTCGAGCGACAAAAGTCTCACTCGAGCGAAGACACCAAAATCTGGGCAGCAACCATTTGCTCCTAACCACAACCAACCTATTACAAACCTGCCCAACACAACCTAAAACTCAAATATATAGAATTGAAGGATGGAAACAAGATATATACAACAACCAACACCACGGAACCTAAGTCTGGGATACAACAACCAAAGGAGAGAAAACCGGGGATCGCTATAGTTTCATTTGTAACACTAAAACCCATGAACTCCATACCGAAGTGCAATTTCGGACGGATGTAACAAAAGTTGTAAAAAGTCTAAATTACCCTTATTTCTTTCTCTAATTTTATTCTTGATGCCATTACAAACCAGAATATTCTTTCATTTTTCTTTAAAAAAAAATTTTGTAATCTTTTCCTCTTCTTCTTCTTCTTCTTCTTCTTCTTCTTCTTCTTTCTCATCCCATGGCAAACCACACACCTCTCATACCATCATAAAATGCATCTCTCTCTCTCTCTCACTCTCTCTCTCTCTAGAACTTAGACCCAAACAAATACTCTTCTCTCTCTCTCTATAATTTATACCCAAACAAACACTCATCTTTCTGTCTTTAGAATTTAGACTCAAACAAACAGTCCATAGCTGCAAACACCTAGCAACCTCATCCCATCTCCTCCACTCAACCAACACCCACTACTACCCACTTTCTTTTTGCCACTACTCACTATCTCCTCTCTCTAATTTTTTTTTTCTTTCCTTTTTGCCATGGTTGTTGAATATATATATGTATGTATTTATATATTCGTGGGTTGTGTGGTGTCTTTTTTCTTGCCTAATTTGGCTGGGACAACCATGGTAGTTTCTATGCAAAAAAAAAAAAAAAAAAAGAGAAAAGGATAGAACCTGTTGCTAATGTAGCTAAAGAAAGAATTGATGGGTAGTTTCAATTATACATATATGATATACATACATACATACATACATACATACATACATACATACACACATACTTATTAACTAATATATATAATACAGATTTACATATACATAGTGTATATATATATATGTATGTGTGTGCATGGCTTTAATCTGAAAAAACATTTTGATTATGATCTACAAAATAGAGGCAGTGGGTATATGCGTTGAAATTGAAAAATCATTTTGAGTTGATTCTTTTAGCTGAAAGAAGAGGTATAGGTTGTGACCTGGTGAAAGAGAAAGGAGAAAAGAATGAAAAGAAAAAGTGATCTTGTGATTAACTTTAATTTCTGGATTGAGCTTGGCTAGCTTAATTTTAATTTCTAGGTTAACTTTATTTGAGTTAAGAGAAAGATAGGCATAGATTTTAGAAGAATAATGAAACAAAAATGAAAAGGGAAAGATGGAGAAATAAGCGAGATAAGCTAGAGAGAGAGGGAAGTATTTTAGAGAGAGAACCAACTTTTCTGGTTTTCAAAAAAATTGGGAAGAATAAAAAAACTAAGGAATTATCTAGAGTGGTTGAGGAGGGAAAATTTTTGGTTTTATGGTCATGCAACACACGCTCTATTGAAACAAATGGTTCTGTATGAAATAACACTTTGGTATGAAGTTCAGGGGATTTAAGTGTTACAAATGAAACTTCAGGAGAGCTCCGTGTTTTTTTGAGTAAACCATAGGGGGTTAAAGTGTAATTTACCCTAATATTTTATATTATTTAATTACGAAATAAACTAGAAAAATAATAAAATATAAGTATATCTACTTTTTTTCTAGAGCATAAATCAAAATATTTGTTAAAAAAAATGTTTATTTTATAATTAAATTTTATTAATATTTTAGATTCAAATAATTATTAAAAGGAATTAAATAATTTAACAAACCTTCAAGATATAAATAAATAAATAATTCATATCTTTTGGGTTAATGGACATGTTTGAGATTTAAACATTTCTTTATGGTCTTACCTAAGATGACTAGATTAAGTTCAATATCGGGTCTAACTGAAGTGGGAATGATATATATACTCTTAATAGATAGCGTAAATCCGACTTGGCCTAATGTTTGTTCACCCCTACTCCAACCCATTATTTGAGAACACAATTACTGCCCTCACAAGCCCCTACCACTACCATACTTTCATAGCCACCACTAGCATTAACATAAAAAGTTGAGTAAAAAAATCAAAACAAGTTGTTAGCTTACTTAGGCAAATCATCAAACAAATTGCAAGTATATCACAATTCAAAAAGGAATTCCCAAGAATTCTACTATTATTTGATCCCCATTTAACCCATCATCCATTTCCAATACAACCACATTTGTAAACTCACACTCCATAGCCATCTTTTAAGAAAATAATAAGAGAGAGAGAGAAATAGAGAAAAAATAGAGTAAGTGCCGTGATGGTCTGTGGTAGTCTGATTCATTGCGATGGTGATGACGATTGCTGGTTTGGATCTGACAATAATTGTTGGTTCAAATTTGGTTGCAATCATTGGTTTGTACCAGGTATGGATCTAGGGTTGATAAAGTTGTGGGTGTTGATTTCTGATGTCACAACCAAACAGGAAACTTAGTTGGAGAGCACGGGGTAGAATAGATTAAAGCAAGCACCTATACACAAGAAGATAAGAATACCACAGTGGTTTGTCCACCCAAGGACACTCCGACAATCAAGTCAGTCACTTATCTCTCAAAGATATCAACTCAAATAACAGTGCACAAGTAAAAACATCACAAATAAAAAACATACCTTAGACCCAACGGGGGTGCCTTCTTTTTATAATAAACAATGCCATCGTCCTCTAGAAATCTCACTTCATAGGATTTAAGCATAATACTGATTTTGAAATTTTAGTTAGATAAGAATGAACTCTTTAAGAGTCTCATCTCTAGCCGAATTAAGCACCTCAACTTATCTAGGACACTTATCCTCTCTCTGAATATCTTAGACCTCAATAGTCACAAAAAGACAAAATAAGTTAAAAAGTCAATAAGACAAAATATCACATCTAAATCAAAATCATTTTATTTTTCTCTCACAAAAATTAAAAGAACTAAAAAACTCAATCCAAGCAAGGTTTTTACCCCTAGGATAAAAAGTCAAAAAATTAAAAAACCAACTCCTTTGCTAAATGAAACCTAAGTATATAATTTTTATATAATTATTATTATTAATTAAAATGAAAAAGGACAAGAATTTCGAGATGGAGAAGAGTTTTATGATTGTCAAAGGACTAGCACGTGAGGGTTCCAGAATTAGTCAATCCCTTGCTGCCTTGAATCTGTCACCTCGCCGGGTAAAAGAAGTTACTGGTCAATCATTCTCATTCAACCCCCTCTATTTTATTTTATTTTTTAATCTTTGTACAGCCCAGTTAGTTCTTGAATCTTATTAATGCGTCTTAGAAAAGAGAAATTATTGATTGGTTAAGGGACGTAATGTGTCACATCTTTTATTAATTATAATTTATTATATTTTTTTATATTTTTTAATCCCTTAATATAAATTTATGAAAGTCATTCTTCCATCAATTACATTGTTATTAGGATATTATGTGACGGTATCTCAAAATCAACTAATAACTTTTCTTTAAAAAATTATTAATAAAATTTTAAGTAATAATATATTATATTTTAACAAGTAGATGGTTAAAAGTTAACTTTTTGACTTTTTTAATTTTTTTATTTGATAGGTGATGTGACCCAAAATAGGTTAAAAACTAACTTTTGGCTTTTTTAAAATGTTCCCAAATGGCCCCAAAATCGTTTCAAATTTTTATTATTATTATTGTTGACAAATATATATATATATTAATCAATGGGAGAATAATTATAAATATAAGTGTGGCTCAACTTTTCGTGCTCCTCTAGGATACGACTAGCCCCACAGTTCGGACTCCCGTGGTTCTGAATCCGATTCCACAAGTGCAATGTAAAATAAATAAACACAAAAGAGTTCAAATCCAACAAATCTTTTGGAAAATTGATTTTGAATCGAAATGCCAAAAAAGAACTGCTTTGCCAGATACAGAGTCGCCACCTAAATATTTTTGGAAAATTTAGGAAACCCATGACTCGTGCCAAAGGCCACGTTTCCATCATCACCAAGATTATCTCGATTTGGGAACTTATGTACGAGAGGGGAAGGTCATGAATTGAGCACCCCACTAGTCCGATCAAAGATCGGCATCTACTAATCATAATGTGATTCTTATCTACATTATATGCTCTTATTCCGATTATTAGGCTAACATTACTATGTGTTGCACACAAGTATAGACTAATTTACAAAAGTTGGAACATTTGATTTCATGTTTGTTTGAAAATCGTTTTGAATATATACCGCTTGAAAAAGTGATCTCATATGTACATTACACAAATTATTCCAATTCAAACAATTAGCCTTCATCCACAAGCATTCAAACATATATAGCACTTAAGCACTTAGCCTCATGGTAATCATGCTTGACATGGCAACAATCATACTTATGCAATATGCTAAAGCAATAAAGCTTACCCCAATTTCCGAGGTGAGCAAAAAGAGAGAAAATAGTTAGAAAAATGCATGATCCTAACTAATGCAATATGCCTAATGCAACACATGCAATATGCAATTACGGGCCCAGCTACCTAGCATGGCATATGAATCAATTGTGATAGCATGTGGTTTCAAAGAAGTATTTAATCGACAATGTTTTTTAGAATGATGAGCCGAACTTTATGCATGCAAGACAAATTGATGCTTTATACATGGAGAAATGCTAAACAAAATGTGATGTGCTACACTAACCATCATAAGCATGTAAATAAAAGGGAGAAACACGTGTGGTTGGAAGACATACACATTATTACATTGTTGCCCTTGCCCAGGAGGGTCCAAATAAATGGACTAGCTAAGCTAATTAACTAGCTACTACAAACCAAATGAAATAAATTAACTACACTTACAACGCCACAAATTAACTAACTACTCTAGCTAATTAATTACGTAGAACACAACAATTAACTAGCTATTCTAACTAATTAATTACAAATTAGAACTTAAACTAATTAATTGAATATAAAACATCATTAATTAACTTAATTAATTAACTACTACAAGCATAATTTAACGAGCCCCGAGAGACGAGGGATGACTCATGCATGCACGCAGATTTTCTACCCGAAGATGCCTCTGTTGTGCTACCAAGAGGGTTCTATTTTGCAGCCAGAAACTTGCACCCGTTTTATCTCAGCCTCTGCTCTGTTCTGTTAAAAAAAAAAAAAAAAAAAAAAAAAAAAAGGTATTGCTTGGTGGACAAAAGTGGCCAGCAGGCCAGAAGTAGTGGCTTGCTACCCATTAAAAGTGGCCTGCCAGCCACTAATGTTGGGTTTCTCCTATTGCAACAGGTAACAAATAGAGCACAAACAAAGTATTCTTAGGAGATGTCTATCCACCATGCGTCTCCTCATCATTAAATAGGTCAAATGAGGGGTAGGCTCGATTCGCAAGCCATCAATTGACACAATTTCATTGCATGATGATTTATGAATCAAGGGATACAATTTCAATAAATGGCAAGGAAAGACCAACAAAACCTCCTCTTTATCATGGATTGATCAAGGGAAGGGGTTGACATTGACTCTTGAACCGTTTTCATCACTAACAAGTATGAAACAACTCAAGATTCAATAGGTTCAATTAACGTCCGATTGAACCCAAAACTTGATTTTATTATCTTGTTTCATTTTAGTCCAAGTTTTATTACTTCATTTTAATTACCTTCCATTCATTAGTCAATTAAGTCCAATAATGAGCTTTAAGTCCACTATTAGAGAGAAGTGTCAAACCAAATGTTGTTTTAGGCATGAGAGTGAGGTCATGCCGTTGGTAATGAACCCCTAAAGGGATTAAACCATTAAGCACAATATCACCCTTCAAGCTTAAACAACACTCCTTTTGGAGCAACTGTCAAAACAAAGAGAAAAAGCCAAGAAAGAAGGGAGATTGCAGAGGTGCTTAGAGGGAACACATGTATGGAAAGCAAGAAATAAATAATATCAACTCAAATAGGTTGGTAGCTAAGGCCTAAACCACCAAGCCTATGAGGACCATTACACTACAAGCCTACTATACAAAGCAAGAATGAAGCTAAGTCATAGAAACAGTCAAAAAAAGTGCTAGAATGAAGACAAAGACAGCTACAACAACAAGCTAAAATATTGAGGGATTAAAACTAGCTCACAAGCATAAGGTGGGGAGGCTAACCCCTCCATTTTTGGGACTTCAAAACATGATTTTATCTTTTGAAAAACTCTAAAATTCAAGGGTAAAAAAACTCAAAAACAGTCGATGAGAAGATGGGAAACACAAGGGCAAAGGCCTAAGAAGCAAGATTCAAAGAAGGGTGGTTAACCTCTCTACCTTTAATGGCCTTAAACCACAAGTTTCAGCCCAAAAATACATAAGAGAAATAGAAAAACCAGCAATAAAAGATGGAAAAGAGATGGTACAAAAGAACTAGAATGTATACCTCTTGAAGAGAAATGATCATTTCAATCACATATCACTAATTTCACACATTCAAGAGCTAAAATGCAAGCTCAAATCACCTCAGCAAAGAACTCTCTAGGTTTGGTTTAGAGTGCATAGGCAAAGGCTATGGAAGTTGCAAGGGAGAGAGAGAAATTATTTTCAAACTTTTGCTCTTCAAAAATTATCTAATCCAAAATTTTTCTAACCTCTATAACATAAAAGAGGGTCATCTATATATAGAAAAATATGAGAGACTCTCGAAAATATCTATACAAACACAGCTGGAATGATGCATGCATCTGTGAAGACAGTTGGCAGAAAATATCTGGGTTTTGCACTAGTGGGCGGCAAGCCACACTAGTGGGTCTGAAGGTCCCCGGATGCTCAGGCCTTAAAAAACCACTATTTTGATCCAAAGCAAAGCACAAGGTTTGTAGGTTCAAAACTGAGGTTTCCTGCTGAGGAAATCAAGCATTTGACAAGCATACACATTCATCATTGAGAGGGTAATTTATATGCTAAATTGGGCCGAGCTGCGTTTGGGGCCGTTATGGGCCGCAGTACAAAGGTCCGAGTAGAATGGCCATATAAGCTACTCCGGTTTGGATAAGTAGCCTTGGAGTTAGACCGGTCTCACAACCGTGATGATTAGCCCGGTCACGTGAGGCCTTATTTTCTACTTCGGTTGAGCAAGTGTGTTGTGGGTAGTTCGGTCTTCAGAGATTACTTCGGTCGTAGCGCATGTAGACCGAGATGTGGTAAGTCCTAAAGGACTCGGTTCTGATGGTAGTTCGGTTCAACTTGCTTGTGGTTAGCCCGGTCTAAGCATGGGAAGGCCGAGGTAAGAGAAAGGAAAGTAATGTGCCAAGTAACGGTTACTTCGGTTGCATTGGAGTCAGGCCTTAGTATAACCATCTCACTTGGTTTAAGCAGTGAGGGGGGTGTTGGAGGATAAGCATTATCCTCTAGGAGTTTGAATCCTAGGAGGACTCTACATGGAGAAGTAAGAGTCCTACTAGGATTGTGCCACGCGAAACCTATAAAAGCTCACCAACACCACCTATGAGGAGGTAATGCAACTTTTGCTCCCTGACTACATTGAGCTTTTGCCTATTTCTTGCTTACTGACTTAGGCATCGGAGAGGTTTCCGGCACACACCCGCCGGCCAGCTCACTTTGTGTTTTCAGGTGTTGAAACGACGACGTGCAGAGGAACTAATATTTTGTTTGATCAATTAGTGGCGCCCAATTCTTAAAGGCAGTCAAAAATGGGGTGTCTACAATAAGAAATATTTACATTATCAAACAAAATATTAGTTTACAATAGTTAAAAAGTTAACAAAGTCTAACATAACCAATATCAGTCCACCAAATCCAAGCTCAACACCTAGTTATGGCTTGTTTTGACAAATGGATAAAAAGTCACTTTTAACTTTTAACCTATTTTAAGTCATATCACCTCTCTATATTTTTTTTTATATGCTTTTTTAAAAAAGTTTAAAAAAAAAAGAAAGAAAGAAAAAAGCCACCCCTTAAACAAACCGTTCGATTCGAGCACTTCGCAAAAATTAGAGATTTAAGAATAAAAAATGAATGTATTTTCTTTAATCTATCTATCTATCTATCTATTATATAAGGAAAAAGGATTTCTAATGAGAAGCCTCCTAAAAATTCCAAATTCTTATTCTAAAATTATTGATTTTTCAATTTATAAAATAGATTAAAAAAACCTATTGTTTGGTCTATTTATTTAATTATTTTAGAAATAATAATTATCCATTATAATTTATAGATTTACAAAAATATTTTATCATTTCTCAATCCTAATCTCTCTCACCAATTTTCAAAAAAAATATATATATATATATATTAAAACTTACCTTCTCTCTCTCCTCCAAAAAATCAGATAATACTTTTCATGAGAGTTGTGAGTATCTGTTTATATCTTATATATTATATTATAACATAACCAAAAAAAAAAAAACTAAAAATGAAATATACAAACAGATAAAATAAATCAAATTAAAAAAAAAATAGAAACCCACAACTCCATCTTAAATAAATTGAAAAAAAAAATAGAAATCACACAAAAATAAAGAAGATAAGAATTTAGATATGGATCTCAAAAAGATATGACAATATTTTAAATTTGAATTATGATTTAGTAATATAATTATCTTTTTATTTTTATTTTTATGTATATCTATTAAAATTTTAAATCACTTAAGAGTAAAATTGTTGAAAAGTCCAAACTAAGGAAGGTATAAGACATTAGATGCAGTGGATATTTTTTTGTAGCTAAAGAAGTCCACCATTTGTGAAATAATTTGGTGAGAAGTCATTTTGTTTGTTTTGAAAGACATTTTGTTTTCAATTTTACCACTTAATTTATTTGTTAACCTTTTTTTTAATCTATTGACTTTTCGTTGACTATTTGTTCAAATTTTATACCCTATTTATTCATTTTTTTGTTCAAAAAATTTATCTGTTCAATTTTTTTTATCTTTATCTATTCAAATTCTGATACATATACATTTTCTATCTATTCAATTTTTTGTTTTTAGCTTTTCAAATTCTCATACATACACAGATAGGTGGAAAATAAAATATGTACTAATTTGAATAGATATGTTATATGTGACCAATCATATCAGATCTATTCAAATTTTGATGAAGAAAAGTGAGAGAACAAAGTAGAGGAGAGCCACAACCGAAGAAATGCTATGAAACCACAACCGCCAAATTAAATTCAATGAAAAAAAGCTACAACACACCAATAGACAAAAAAAAAAATAAATAAACACACCACCATCAACAGATAAAAAAAAGAATAATACAACAACATTTTTCAAAACCTTCATGCTTACAAAACATCTGTGAAACATTATGCGGGAGGAATTTCCATAGATATAGGTTGTTCTCTATCTGTAATTTTTTTTCCCATTTGTTCAATTTTTTTTTATCTTTTCAGATAAAATTTTGTTCATGTATGTCAAACCAATTCTCTCATCTTTTCAGATAAAATTTTGTTCATGTATGTCAAACCAATTCTCTATATATATATATATATATCAAAAATTGAATCAATTTGTTTTTATCTGTTGAAACACTATTTGTTCAGAAATATCAATATTAAAACTTTTTTTTTAATCTGTTGGAATCATCATCAACAACAACAAATAAATAAAAAATAAAAAATAAATAATTAGATCATCAACAACAAGAAGCCAGATCAAAAAATTCTACTGATGTGTTCAAATCCAATAGAATTCCTATCTATTAAAAATACAACAGATCTGTGTTCAAATCCAACAGAATTCATATTATCTGTTAAAAATTCAATAGATCTGCTTTGGATCTACTACCATTCCTCTTTGCAATTTCTTCATTCGATCTCACTCAAATTCTACTGATGTGTTCAAATCCAACAGAATTCCTATCTATTAAAAATCCAACAGAACTGTGTTCAAATCCAACAGAATTCATACTATCTGTTAAAAATTCAACAGATCTACGTTGGATCTACTACCATTCCCCTTTGCAATTTCTTCATTCGATTTCACTCAAGAGATACACCACACACATACGCACCCACATACATAGATACGTACATAGAGATGGAAAGAGCCTAAGATTTTTGTGTTAGATCTACTGCGAACGCCATCGGTGGTGCTGGTGGGGTTCACATAGTGATCCTCTACCATTCCTTTTTCTCATTTCTTCATTCAGTCTCATTCAACACCACATACATACACACACAGAGGGAGAGAATATGGAGAGAGAGAGAGAGAGATCTGAACTAATTTAGCTCACTCCATTGGCAAACACAGATCTGCACCGATCTGTTCTCTAACGACCCTGCCCAGTAGCTTCAGGTCTGCACCGATCTCGAAAACCTCAAGAACGATTCTACCTTAGCTATAGTGTTTGTGAACCGTCATGAAGCCACTGTGAACCGCCATAACTTGCGCCATCAGATCTGAGATCTTCAAGGCCTACGGTGGTCAAATCTTCTCGGATTCAGATGAGGCACTAGTGAAGGAGAAGGATGACCCGAGGAGGATGATTGTTGTGTTGGTCTGATAGGAGAGAGAGCGCTGATTAGAGAAAAAAATGAGAAAAAAGAAAGTGATGGAAGGAGGAGGGAGAGGATTTTGGGATATGAAAGTTGAGAAAGAGCCATAGATATTTATATCGTACGGGTATTTTGGTCATTTTATTAAGCTTGTCATTATGGGCAAAGTGTTTTTGTGCTCGGATCTTTGGCTAAACAAAATTTGAATTTGGATTTATGGACAAAGTACCCATTACTTAATGGGACAAATTAATCAATTTTTTTAAATTATTGATTTTTCAATTTATAAAATAGATTAAAAAAACTATTAGTTGATTTAGTTATTTAATTATTTTAAAAATAATAATTATTCCTTAATTTATGGATTTCAAATGAAAATATAATAAAAATATTTCATAATCTCTCCATCCTAATCTCTTTCACCGATTTTCAAAAAAAAAATAATAATTAAAACTTACCTTCCTTCTCTCTCCCCCAAAAAATCAAATAATATTTTTCATGAGAATTGTAGATATCTATCTATATCTTATATATTATATTATAACATAAAAAATAAAAAACTAAAAATCAGATATACAAACCGATAAAATTAATAAATTTAATTTTTATTTATTCAGTTAAAATCTTTCTTTTGCATCTCAATATCCAATTTTAAATTTTAAAAATCTTTAAAATCTGACTAAACAAATCTAATTTTAAAATATCTCCCACCATTATACTTTAAATCAAAAAAACTCATATGTCTATCACATATCTAACTCACAACATAACTTATCTAAATAATAATAATTAAAAATAAATAGAAACCACAAATAAATTAAATTTTAAAAAAAAAATAGAAATCCACAACTTCATCTTAAATAAATTGAAGGAAAAAAAAAATGGAAACCACAAAAAAATAAAAAAGATAAGAATTTAGATATGGATCTCAAAACGATATGACAATATCTAAATTTGAATTATGATTTAGTAATATAATTATCAATTTTTTTTGATGTATATCTATCAAAATTTTAAATCACTTAATGAGTCAAATTAATCAATTTTCACGTCTTATTTAAAGAATAATCTGATTAGTTATCCCAACTCCTAAATTTGGCAAGCATTGGCGGAGGAGCTAATGGATTGGGCTGTATAAGGTCTAAGTTGTTGGAGGTAACATCCTACCACTCCATGTAACGCCCTCAAAGTAATACAATAAACCCACCAATATTGAGATGCATTGATATACAAAAGACCAACATTCTCCTATTTATCAGAGTAGTTCTTACAACAATATTACATGTTATTAACGAAGCAAATGCCTTACGGGCTTACATCTTTCCAAGTCACACTTGGTTACAAGAAAAATAGAGTACTAACTCAAATACATATTAAGCCCTTGGCCTGGATTACATGTAATACATAAAAGAAAATAGACAACAAAAAGGTTCGTCTGCCTCTAGCCTCCCAAGCAATGTCCTTGGAGGTGGCATGTTACCTGTACCTGAAATGATGTTCCCATATGGGGTGAGCCACAGCCCAGTAGAAATACACTAAACCAATTATAAACAATGACTAAAATAATAGCATTCAACAGGTGGTTCACACTTATACTCCCACTTATACCGTGTTACAGTTTCATGACAATCATGTCCAAGTTACATTTCACCTTCCGTTTCTTATCCAACTCTCAATTCATACCATAGTTCAGAACCTAGCCAAACAACTTATATGAGACAATAACTCATCTTTAACATTTTTCCATTTCTGGATATATCAATACTTCAACAGATAAGCATATGAGCTAAATCAACACTTCAAAGATAAGCATATGAGCTGTATCAACACTTCAAAGATAAGCATATGAGCTGTATCAACACTTCAAAAGATAAGCATATGAGCTGTATCAAATTCCGGTTTAGAGGTCCAGCCCCTTTCTTCCAATAAACCGTTTGGTTTAGAGGTCCAGCCCCTTTCTTCCAATAAACCGCCTGCACGAAACAACATATATATACACATCGGTAGTATACATAATCAATCAATACATAAAGTTAATGTATTCTTTCAACCGTCATATTCTATGACATATCCAATTGATTAGTTTTAGTTTGTCTAATCATCATGCATTGTCTACAACAATCAAAACTACCCTCCACCGGTAGCCCAAAACAAGTATTTCTAAACAGAAAATAAATGCATTCAACAGATATAATAATCAACATTTCAACTTGGTGAGCGATAAATGATTCAACTATACCCTTTAATCCCATACATTCCCAATCTCGACTTCCTCATTTCAATTCCTCATTTCTCACAATTAATTATACAAATTAATTAATCAATGTAATTATAGCATTTTCCATAATTAACATTACAACCCTAAGGTTTCATTTTCATCAATGTTTCAACATCAATTCCACTTCCCCATGCCAAACATGCATATAGGTTTTATATATTTAAAATCCCAACTTTTTGTAAAATTACACAAAGGCCCAAACTTTCTCAAAATTACCCAATGACCCCCAACATATCAAAATACTAAAATTTAACGACAAAGCTCATAGAGAGGAGTAGGATATCCCTACCTCGAATGATGGAACCCAATGAAGGAGATGAAGAAAACGAAAATGCTCCAAATCCCGAAATTTTCAGATTAAAAGATAGCCCTCGACGATCAACACAACTTTTGTAAAGGTTCAAGGTGAGAAAACAACTCCTACTAGATCAATCCTAAGAGAGAAGTTAGGGTTTTAGTGAGAGGAACTCTCAAAATAGCTTTTTGGAAAAGCAAGAGAGAGAAAGGATGTTGAAAAGTGAACAAAAAAGTAGGATCTCGGCTTTATATAAAAGTCGCCCCGCTTGAGCGTGGAAACCCCCGCTCGAGCGTCACTCAGAGACTCCCGCTCGAGCGTCCAAACCCCCGCTCGAGCGGCGGATGCACACTCCCAGAACTTTTACAGACATGGTCCCCGCTCGAGCGTCAAACTCCCCGCTCAAACGGCAGATATAAACTCCCGCTCGAGCTGCCAATCCCCCGCTCGAGCGTCTACCACTACAGACGAAATACTGGATGGGTGATTTCCCTGCTCGAGCGCCAACACCCCCGCTCAAGCGGATAAGCAACAACAAAGGCCCGCTCGAGCGTCAAAAGCGCCGCTCGAGCGGAGAGACCAAAAACTGGGCAAAGATTTTATGTTTTAAAACACAACCAACTTATTCCCAACTTGCCTAACACAACCCAAAACTCGAACACAAAGAGTAAGGGATAGAAAGAGGATAAGACAACAGCACCCTTACGGAACCAAGTCCGGATTACAGTTAAACACGAAAGGGAAAACCGGGATCGCTATACTCCATAAATTTATTTATTTTTAATTTTATTTTTTTCCCTGTGTGATTCTCTTTCTCTGCTATTAGTTTTGTTTTGATTTTGATTTTAGTGAAGTTTATGTGTTTGTTTACAGGTTTGCTTGGTGGAAAAGAATTATTGGTGATGATGGTTGCAATCGAAGTATCTATGCTCGTTCTATTTCAAAGATTTTGATCGAAATTTTGTTTTTTTCAATAAAGATCATAAAATTGAAGTTTAAAAAAAATGGGTATCAAATTTTTTATTTTTTATTGTCATTTTATTTTATAAAAAATGTGAAAAATTATTGAGAATTCAAGATTTTATTATAATATTAGATTTTTCTATAACTATGTAAATTTAAAACTTTTAAATATCACTGTGTTCTTTATTTTTATCCTATGTCTATCCCATTATACCATTATTGCTATTTGTTAGTTTGTTAATTATAATTCAATTAATTGCAAAATAAAAGCTTAGTATAACTTTATATATATATGTATATATATATAATAGTAAATTTGTTATTGCCATAGTTGTATATAATAGCATAATATATAGGGATAATCTCTAAATATAATTTTTATTTTTTATGCGATTAAAATAGTCCATCTTAAATAGTATATAGAGGAGTTAGATTTTATCCGTAAAAAACCCATTTTTTTTTTTCCACTTTTTAATTTTTTAAATTAAAATATCAGTTGTTTATGTCCACAAAACAAAACTGATAAACACATATCCAAAAAACTACGCATTTTTTTTCTTTTTCTTTTCTTTTTTAATAGGTAGGATATTTACAAATGGAAAATATTTGACATCTTAAAAAACTTTTCATAATTCGACTTATAATGATATAATCATAAGTGTCAATTTTTATACAAATATAACAGGAGAATTAATCAAATTATACATTTCAACCAACCACATACTGAAACTTTCACTATTTCAAGATGTTATTTCATTATAATTCTAATTAAGATAATCTTCAACCCTTAATATTTTTTTTATCAAATTATAATTTGATAAAAATTTAAAAATATTGATAAAAAATTGTTTTTTCAAATTATTCAAATTATACAAATATTGTTTTTTCCATCAAAATTGATGAAGAGAAAAAAAAAAATAGGATAAGAATGAAAGTTCTTTTAAAAATTGATAAAAACATTAATGAAAATGTTAAAATAATTCATATCAAATCAAATATTTTATTCAAATTTAAAATCAAATTAGATAAAAAAAAAATTAAAAGCAAATGATGAAAGGTTGAAAATATTCTGAACCTTCTTATTCTTTAAGATTAGAAATCCGTATATATATTATATTCATATTGTATTTTAAGTCATGAAATTAAAATCAAAAGAAATATAACTTAAATTATCGGATTACTAATAGAAACATCATATCAATTATTGTTAAATATCACTTCATTTCACATTTAATAATAAAATTGTATATTTGTCTTAATTATAACTTTTAAATTTGTATATTTTCATAACAAGAAGAGTTATGTCATAACTTATTTAATCTCATTTAATAAAGTTTAACTTTTTTTAAATACAAATGATCAAAATTGCACTAAATAGATTTATATATATTTTTAATTTTTTTAAACTAATAATTTAAAAAGACATAAATATAAAAGTTAACTTATAAATTTCATGTATATTACAAGATAAAGTATTAAATTATTTCAAGATAATTATAATATATATATTTTTTTAATTTATAAAATTTATGATTAAAATAAACAGTACTTTCCGGTCATGAATCTAAAAATGCTAATCTTGTTGAACACTTTGCAATGCTTATAACAAAAAGTAATTATATAAAAATAAAATTTTTGTACAAAATTTTTCAATAAAAATAAACGTTATTATTCCTATAATTAAAAATTTTAGAATTAATTTTTTTTCCAATTCACTGTTAACAACTTGTTATGCATATATTGTATGGTTAATTATGTCAAGAGCTCTTAATTATTAGTGAATATAATTTTTCTCCCATCATTTATGAATACGTACATATCACTCAATTATTAAAATCATACAAATACTTGCTCTTCTGCAACAGCTTTGAAAATGGATGAAAGTAATACATTTTTATAATTGGATGATTAAAATATACAAATTCATAGATAGAGAGGATAAAATGATATTCGCTAATAATTGAATAAAATGATACATTTTTATAATTGGATGATCAAAATATACAAATTCACGGATAGAAATGATAAAATGATATTTGCTAATAATTGATGAGATTTTAGTATAACCTACCCTATATTTTATGGGAGACAACTTTGATTTGGTCGGCCAATTCCCTCTCACCTCTTCAATTCATGGTCATAAGCCAATTCATGGTATAACCTACCCTATACGTGATAATTTCACAATGTTAGAAATTTGAAATGTATGAATTTTTTTATATTAAAGAATAATTCAAATTGAGATTTGATAATTTATTTATGAAAT
This sequence comes from Camellia granthamiana, assembly GCA_036172215.1. Lineage (NCBI taxonomy): Eukaryota > Viridiplantae > Streptophyta > Magnoliopsida > Ericales > Theaceae > Camellia > Camellia granthamiana. The sequence continues at coordinate 66,033,053 of CM069916.1, read as the reverse complement.
TTAAGGTTGAATTATTTATAATTATATCATGATAATTTGAAATAGTTATATAAAAGCAATTATTTGAAATTATATTTAAAAAATGTAAAGATCCTATTAACTTACAGTTTTTGTATCTCAACTTATCCTCTTCCATAATTTTTTTTTATTCATTTTATAATAGTTAAAAACATTTTAGCCTTCAAATCCACATCCAAATTAGACTCTTATACTCTGTTTGGATTGAGGGAAGGGGAAGACTATATTTGAATTATGAATTTAAATAGACATAATACAACTTCTAAGAGCATTTAAAGCCAAAATAACCAATATATATATACATGATTTGTTATTATTTTAGTAATCATAGAATTTTTAATAAGATCCTATCATATTTAATCTGACTCAACATATTTTTAATCTTTCTTCTCATTTTTTTTTCTTTTAAAAAATCATAATATATCTTCTAAAATGTATAAGATTAAAATAACTTACACTATGAATTATCTATTACTATTTTATTTAAGTAAATATAGTTGAATATTGCATAAGTGAGGTCAGTTATACCTTTTAAAATATTTTATGTTTTAAAATAAAGCATCCTAAATAATTCTATCATATTATTTGGTCATTGTTATTTGAAAAAGTATGTATACTTATTATCCAAATATCAATATCGTAGTCAATTATTATTACTTTAGAAATTGAGTTTGTCTTTATTTATTATCTTTTATTAAGAATGGTTGATAAGAAATATCTAAAAAAATGAAAAGGTAAGATGGTGATCTTACATAAGAACATGTGTTAACTTATTCCATATTAAACTACATGATCATCACTCAAAATAATATTTTCATTAATTTAAGTCCAAATATTTCATATTTATGAGATATATTTAACATCAAAGTGTGTAGATATATTTTTTTTAAGTAATTTAGAAAAAAATGACCGAATCTTTACGATTCACAATTCAATTCGATTCGTGATTCGGTACGAGGTCATTTCAATTCACGATTTGAATTTCAATTTGACAACTATGTTATTAGTAGTATGTATGTCCAAATGAATTGTCGTCAATTCCCTTGCTCAGCTGCAATCTATCTTCAGGTCTTGTGGCCATCCGAACTCCTCCAAGAATGCCAATACAACTCCATTCGACCACCCAAAGCCCGTCTACATTGCCAACAAAATCAACCAAGACAGTTTGAGATTTATCGCTTTTAACGCGTTTCGTGGTTGAATCTTAGGGATGACTATTGACTGACAAATATAATTAATATTCGTTACCTGGGGTATGTATTCACCACCTCCTCCAAATTCTCCACATTTTTCAACATCGTATTTTTCATGCATAGCACCTGATTTCTTGTAAGCAACATAGTTGGTTCTGATCCACCTCACAGCAATGTCCTCTGCCATCGACCTCGCTTCCTTTGATCCGGACCTCACCAAACCTTCAACAATCATGTGCTGTAGTGGTGCCCAACCATTTGGAAAGTCCCTTTACAGAAAACATTATTGTTAGATCACATTTTTACATACAAAAGATATGATTTTCTCAACTAAGTTCTTCAACAGATACAATTATCTGTTCAAGGTACATTTTAAAGAGGATAATTACCATTGTTGTCCAGAATTAGTTAGAGATGTTGCAATCCCAACTGCACGAATCAGTCCTGAACTTTGAAGACTTTGCATGACTTGCTCCACCAATGTGCAATCTTCACATATTTAAAACAATATATAGGAGATTATGTGAAATAAAACCCTAAATTTATAATAATTGTTAGCACACTCAAAAGAGTTTGTTAAAGGAATCGCATCTTGGATATATAACAAACATTACAAACCTGAGTTAAACAACTCAATCCACAGAGGAACGAAGTTTGAGGCAAATATATTCCGATTCTGGTTTGAGGCCTCCCATGTGTGACCCTGCAACAAGAAATTGATTAGGAAAAGGAAAGTATACAACATGTAATCTCTGTGAGGCATGTTGTCATAGATTTCACATGAAGATGCTACCTTGCATGTAGTTCCATTGCTAAGCCAATAATCAAGCCATTGCCCCATCTCTGCATTCCAAAAAACAGAATTCATGGCTTGTTTTCTTGCTTGAGCTGCTTCTTGAAAGTGTACAGAAATGGTACAATCTCCAGTAACATTTGCTAAGAACGCTATCTCAAGTTCCATCTGAAACAACATGGAATAGCTCATGTTATATATATATATATATATTGGATTATTGAATTCAACCAAAGGTTTCTTCTAATCAAACCTTGAGTATGAATGCATTTAAATCCACAGGTATAATTGATGTTGTAGCCAATGTTGTGAGATCAGATCCATTCCTGCAAATGAAAATCATACCATCATTATTCAATACAGAAACAAGCATGAGTGTCTAGGTCCTACACATGTTTGGGTCAAAAATGACCAAAGTAAAACACTACCTCATCCATCTTGTACTGAAATCCCACCCACTTTCAGCAGTTGAAGCCAGTTCCCTATAAAGATGTTGTTTTGCGGAATCATTCATGAGCTTGGAAGCAGTTTCAATGTCCTGAGGGAAGGATTACATGTTTTTAAGCTAAAAACTCCAAATATTTCTTTATGAACTATTCAGATCACACCAGTTTAAATTTAAGTTTATGGGTCAAAGAGGATATACAATGGTTGAAGATTCTGGCCTTGGTTTGTTCCACATTGCATAGTATCGACTTAAAGTGCGATTGCATCCTTCAGCATCATGAATTATCACACTATGTATTTCTGAAAACAATTTAAAACCAATGAAACCAAACTAACTTGCAAGGATTGCTAGAACAACCCAATTAAGAAGATGAACAATATATAGATGCGCGAGATTAATAAAGCTCTCAATACCTGAATTCCAAAATTTGTATTCTTTTAGCAAGGCAGGGAGTGACTTTCTAGCAAAGTCTATATCGCCGGTCCTAGTGTATATATCATACACGATCGCACTCAGGAGTGGAGGTTGGCTGCAAAGTCCCAATAAACTTGTTGTTTAACCAAAAAATTATACAAATAAATGCAAGCAAAAACAGGACACACTTACAAACCCCAACCCCCATATACACACACAAACAAAGAAAGACTGACAAGTAGACCATCAATTTGGGAGCTTGAATGCAGACTAATAAAGCCTTCAAAATTCATACTATTTAGTGGAGTGCAATGGTAACTATTACCCTGGTTTTTATACAATTTTAATAGGTGGTTTTGTATGGATTTCAATCCTAATAAAGGAGGATAAAATAGTTACTATTCACTAAAAACTGTAGGATCCTTAAATTCATGACCACATTGGTTGCAATGTGAATAAGCTAGGGTAAATAATTTATGATACAACGTACGTCATTATTATTCATGATACACAAATGCAAGTTTAATGGGTTAAGCATGTTTCATAGACATGAACTACATCATGCATTAAATCTATTTTGTACCAAGAAACATTGTTGAGAAATAAGAAGATGATTTTGATACTTAATTCATGAAATAAAAAGAAAAAGAAGAAATATGCAAAAATTAGTCATCTTAATCATTTGTCTGTAAAATTATTCAATACCAATTCACCTTATGAACAGACTGGCAGTACTGGCAATTAACCATGCATATTGAGAAGCAAATAGATGTGCTGATGTCTTAGCAAACTAAGAAGATTGTATGACTGATGGATTGCAATTTTTTCACTACATTTCTCATTGTATTGCTAATCAGTTGTATAACATTGCTGTGGGGGTTGAATACCCAGACCATGTACTAAATTTATTTTTAATAAGTTCCAATTAACCCAAAAACCATCCTCTAGCTAGGGCTCTCAAGAAATCAAGAAATGTTCAAAGGGACTTTACCTCCGGTTAGTGTAATATGCCCTCGCACCATTAAGAACATGCCCAAATTCATCTATAAGGGAAATGAGATTTGTCACAATTCCTTTTGCAGTCTCATACATTTTACTTGCTAGCAAACCCCTGCATGACAAATTCAAAGCCCCTCCCATTAAAAAGATGCTTGAGAACAAACTATAAAACAAACGAAAATAATGGAGATAACAAAAAAGTGTATCATGAAAATATCTCCAAGCTGTTGCCGGATGATTAGAAAAACTTAGGATCAACAGGCTGGCTGATTGGAAAAGACTTCGAGATGATTTTCACAACAACAAAAAAAAATAAAAACATTTCATGGTCCGTAAACAAATGTAAAGGCAACAACTGAAACAAATATTTTGACTGACCAAATTAAAATATGCAATAAAGAAACAACATATTTCAACTCAAGTAATTAAGGTACATTTTAGAAGTTAGGTAGAATAGTACATTGTAGGTATCTAATTATAAATATTTAGTTAATTTAATGGCACACATTTAAATGGTTAGAAGGTAAGGTAATGTTAATAATTTTTTTAAAATATATATATATATATATATATTCAACCAATCATTTTGCGATTGTATATTTGAAAAAAAATTCAAAAACACTGAAAAATCATGTTATGATTTCGAAGCTCCGAACAACTCTTGTACAAAAAATACCATACTATAGTAATATATACAGATTATTCTCCAGTATTTAAGGATTTTTAAAAAGTTGTTATTTTAATTTTTTACGAAAAGACGTACAAAAAAAAGATGTGATTGAATATTTCAACTTTTTAGTTATTTTAGTCACACAAAAAACAAAAAAACTAACCCCTAATGGGCCCTTAATATTGCACTAGATTAAAATTTGATTTAGTTTATGCTATTGGAGTCACCTCACGTTTGTTATTGATAGAAATCATTCATACCTTTAACTTTTTTTTTTTGTTTTTCTTTCTTTTTTTGGGATTAAATCCTAGCTTTTATAGGTATGTGTGGGTTCTGATTTTTGACCACACAACCAAACATGGAACTTAACTGAAGAGTACCGGCAGAATAGATTAAGCCAACTACTTACCAACAAGAAGATGAGAATACCGTAGTGGTTCATCCACTTGGGGCACTCCGACGATCAAGTCAGTAAATCTTATCTCTCACAGATATCAAAACAGTACTTAAGCTCACAAGTGAAAACTTACCTCATACCCATGAGGGTGGGTCACTTTTATAACCAAACCTGATCTCCTAGAAGCCTCACCTCATTAGACTTAAACTCAATGTTTAACCAGCAGTGACCTGATCCCCTAGAAGCCTCATCTCATTGGACTCAAGCTCAATGTTCATCTTGAACCCACGAGACCTGATCCCCTAGAAGCCTCTCTTCATTGAACTCAAGCTCAATATTCGTCTTGGACTCTTAAGGGATTGTTTGGGATGTCCTAAATAAGTGCACTTTTTGCCTTTTTGGACTAAAAAATTGAAGAAAAAAATATGGATGTTTGGGTTAACTTTTTGACTTTTTATGAAAAAATGTGTATTTAAAAATTGTATAAATTAGTGTGTATAGGAAAATTAAGATTGGAAGTTATGCAACCGTAATTTTTTACTTTTGGTGCATAATGATAACTTTTTAACTTTTTGAGTAACGTTTTAGCTTTTTGACTTTTTTTCAACTCGCCAAACTTGGCCTTAGTTAGATAGGGATGAACTCCTCATGATCCTTTTCTGAGAACTCTTGTCCCTTATCCGAATCTCTCGAGATTTCGATATTATTGCAGAACATCTCGACAATGCCGTGATCATCTTGACAACATGACTCATCCATGTGACACCTTAACCGACATCTCAAACTATCTTAGCCACGCGACGTCATTCGCAAAATACTTCCCCACGCAATGCAGATTGATCCTATTCAAAATCATAATTGGATTCATTCATCAAAGTCCCATCTATGGGACGACAAAATAGTAATCAAATCAAAATTAGTTTTATTGTTATTACAATTACATTGTTGACAAAGTTGAGGACTTTCTACGTTTCACCTAGACCAAAAACACACGACTCTTCCAATTCTGACAATGTAGGTAAACCATAAAATAAATTAGAAAAACAATTCATATCACTTTTTCCTTCACGAATTTTCTCGGAAACCGAACAGAAAAATCAAAACAACTCACCTTATTACCCAGTAAGAATCCCAATAGTTAACCTCTCTAAACCTCGACCCGGGTATTATCACCGGCTTAGTCAACGGAAGCAGAGTATGAAACTCGGGCCGGTCCAAGACCCGGTCCGACACTTTCCGGCTCAAGTTCTTCCAGAGCGAATGAACCTCCAAAGCCCAAGCCCGAACCTCCCGGTTCAACACCTCCGGCAAAAAACCCTCCGGTTCGGGCACGAAATCGACCGGTTCAGTATAAACCAAATCTTCTCCAGCACCATTGAAGTAGCTCTGAATAAACCCATTAAAATCGGTAACGGATACAGATCCATTGGGGGTCCTTGGAAGATCATCGAATGCGTTTTGGGTAATTGAAAGATTGGATTTTAATGAAAGATCTACGTAGAGTTTTGGGTCGAAGTTTTTTGGACCCAAGGTGTTGAGTGCAGTCTTTTGGAGAATTTCAAGAAAGGTGATTAATGGGGTTTTGGGGACTACTGGGCCTGAGTTAGAACATGTTGGAGTTGGAGTTGACATGGGTATGGATGTGAACATGAGAGAGAGGATGAAGATGACGAAGAGAGAGAAAGGGTGGGGGATTATGGGATTAAAGTTTGCCATTTTTTGATGGTTGAAGAAGACATAGTGATCTGTGTATATATATAAATATGATATGAAGAAGAATGATTCAAGAAGAAGAAGAAGAAGAAGAGGCCAGCACTGGGTACGGTGGGGTTGGCTCGGTTTGGATGCTTTGATTTTGGATGTTCCGATGAGTACTCTGTCATGAATTCTTGTAGGGCCTTTCTTAGGTGTGCAATGCACGCCATGTGGACGCCACGTGCACACCACTTATATTCTTTTAGTTTACACAAGCTTCTGCTAGAATTTATACAAAATAATGTTACAACTTATATATTGGTAACCTGCTAAGCAGATCATCGTGTAGGTAAAATTAATAAAATAATAAATTATATTATATACGTGTAATTAATTTTAAAAGAATAGATAAGTTTTCACAAAAATTTATAAATACATTTAAAAAATATAAAAGTTTCATAAAATGTATAACTTTTCACAAATTACGTAAATGATTTCTCAAAAACTCGTAAGTGAATACAAACCTTGGATAAGTTTTCACAAAATGCGTAAATTATCAAAAATCATGTAAGTTATTTCATAAAAACGTGTAAATGAATACAAAAATGGATAAGTGTGTTAAGAAAAATTAACTTTTCACAAAATGCATAAGTTTCACAAATCATGTTAGTTATTTCACAAAAACGTGTAAGTAAACATAAAAATGGGTAAGTGTGTTAAGAAAAATTAAGTTTTCACAAAATGCGTAAATTTTCACAAATCACGTAAATTATTTCACAAAAATCCGTAAGTGAACACAAAAAACAAATAAGTTTTCACAAAATGGATAAGTTTTTACAAAGACAAATTACACAAATAGTCCCCATAGTTTGAGACTTGTGTCATTTTGGTCCCTGACTTTTCAATTATGACATATTTGACCCGAAATTTTAAATCTTGTTCCAAATAAGGACAATTGAATATATAATTAGATTTTTCAAGGGTAAAATTGTCAATTTGATAAAATATAAACTAATTTGACAAAAATAAATGTCAAACAAATATTTTTGAATTTTTAAAAATTATTTCTACCTACTAAAAATAAAATTATGTAAAATTGATAAATCTTTTAGACATTTTTTTTTACCAAATTAATTTTTATTATGTGTTTGGATGATGATCATATAAAATTAATTTAAAAAAATTAATCATGTAATTTTTATTAATTTTACACAATTTTATCATTGGTGGATAAAAATAATTTTAAAAAAATTAAAATATTTTTTTGACATTTATTTTTGTCAAATTAATTTATATTTTATCAAATTGACGATTTTACCCTTGAAAAATCTAATAATATTTTCAATTGTCCTTATTTGGAACAAGATTCAAAATTCAGAGTCAAATGTGTCACAATTGAAAAGTCAGGGACTAAAGTGACACAAGTCCCAAACTATAGGGACTATTAGTATAATTAACCCTTTTTACAAATCACATAAGTGTTTCACAACACCCCTTAAGTGAACACAAAAAATGAGTAGGTGTGTAACAAATAAGTTTTCACAAAATGTGTAAGTTTTCACAAATCACGTAAGTTATTTCACAAAAACGCGTAAGTGAATACAAAAAATATATAAGTTTTTACAAAATTGGTAAATTTTCACAAAATGCGTAAGTTTTCACAAATCTCGTAAGTTATTTCACAAAAACACATAACTGAACACCAAAAAAAAATTACAAAATGTGTAAGTTTTCACAAATCACGTAAATTATTTCACAAAAACCTGGAAGTGAATACAAAAGTGGGCAAGTGTGTTAAGAAAAATTAAAGCTCCGTTTGGTAACAGTTTCGAATTATAATTTCACCCATTTATCTGAGTGTATTGTTTGTTTTGAGCTTTCAAATTATAATTCTACACCTATTTCTCAGAACTCAAATCAAAACATAATCATTACTTTTCAAACCTCATAACCAAACACATAATTCAAAACTCTTTTCAAAACTCAATTCAAATCAATATTTTAATTTTTTAAATATTTTAAATATTTTAATATTTAAATATGTTACGATTTTTTTAATTTTTTGAATTTTTAAAAATATTTTAATTTCAAAATATTGCGATTTTAATTTTTTAAATTTTAAAATATTTTATAAAAATAAATTCAAACTCTATTTTATAAAAATATTTTTAAATATTTTAATTTTTTTTGTTATGTATTTGGTTACGATTTGAGTGTAAAGTTGTGAAAGTAGTATGTAGTTTCGAGTTATGTGTTTGGTTATGAGTTTTAAAAATAATTTCTTAATTGAATTTTGTTTTATGTGTTTGATTACGATTTGAGTGTAGAGTTGTTTTTAAATTTAAAATATTAACATTTTAAATTATCTAAAATTTTTGAATATTTAAATTATTTAAATTTTTATGATTTAAAATTTTTGAATATTTATTTTAAGTTTTTACTTATTAAAATTTTAAAATTATTTAAATATTTATGATTTAAATTTTTTGAATATTTATTTTGAAAAAAAAAAATTTATTTCCTTTGTAGTATTTTCATTTAAAAAATTGATTAATGTTATTTTATGTTAATAATAATTTTTTTAATTGAATTTTAAAAAGAGTTTGGTTATGAGTATTGATCAGAATTTTCAATAGTGTAAAAGTAGTATGTTTTATTATGAGTTATAACAATTTGAATTAAGTTTTGAAAATTCTTTCTAAAACTCATAACCAAACAAATTTTTTTACTTCACATGTCAAATCAAACTTTTAAAACTCAATTCAACACTCTATTCAAAAACCATAACCAAACAAATTTTCTACACTCAAATCATAATTTCACAACTCACAAACTTAAAATGCAACTCATACTCTTAAATCATATTTACAAAACTCTACCAAACGCAACCTAAGTTTTCAGAAAACGGATAAGTTTTCACAAAAACGCGTAAGTTAACACAAAAAATGGATAAATGTGTTCCCAACAAATAAGTTTTCACAAATCACGTAAGTGTTTCACAACAAACTGTAAGTTAACACAAAAAGTGGATAAGTGTATTAAGAAAAATTAAGGTTGCGTTTGGTAGAGTTTTGTAAATATGATTTAAGAGTATAAGTTGTATTTTGAGTTTGTGAATTGTGGAATTATGATTTGAGTGTAGAAAATTTGTTTGGTTATAATTTTTGAATATAATGTTGAATTGAGTTTTGAATTGAGTGTGGAATTAAGTTTTGAAAGTTTGATTTGACATATGAAGTAAGAAAATTTGTTTGGTTATGAGTTTTGGAAAGAGTTTTCAAAACTTAATTCAAATTATTATAACTCATTAAAAAAACACACTACTTTCACACTATCGAAAATTTTGATCAACACTCATAACAAAACTCTTTTTAAAATTCAATTTAAAAAAAATATTATTAACAGAAAATAACATTAATCAATTTTTTAATTGAAAATACTACAAAGGAAATAATTTTTTTTTTCAAAATAAATATTCAAAAAATTTAAATCATAAATATTTAAATAATTTAAATAATCTAAAAAATTTAATAAGTAAAAAATTAAAATAAATATTCAAAAATTTTAAATCGTAAAAATTTAAATAATTTAAATATTCAAAAAATTTTAATAATTTAAAATGTTAATATTTTAAATTTAAAAACAACTCTACACTCAAATCGTAACCAAACACATAAAACAAAACTTAATTAAGAAATTATTTTTAAAACTCATAACCAAACACATAACTCGAAACTCCATATTACTTTCACAACTCTACACTCAAATCGTAACTAAATACATAACAAAAAAATTAAAATATTTTAAAATATTTTTATAAAATAGAGTTTGAATTTATTTTTATAAAATATTTTAAAATTTAAAAAATTAAAATCGTAATATTTTGAAATTAAAATATTTAAAAATATTCAAAAAATTAAAAAATTAAAAAAATCGTAACATATTTAAATATTAAAATATTTAAAATCTTAACAAAATTAAAATATTTTAAAAATATTTAAATATTTAAAATATTTAAAAAATTAAAATATTGATTTGAATTAAGTTTTGAAAAGAGTTTTGAATTATGTATTTGGTTATGAGTTTTGAAAAGTAATGATTATGTTTTGAATTAAGTTTTAAGAAATGGGTGTAGAATTATGATTTGAAAGTTCCAAACAAACAACACATTCAAATCAATGGATAGAATTATATTTTGAAAGGCTTACCAAACGGAGCCTAAAGCCTATTTTGGGAAGTGGGTTATAATCCGCTTCCCAGATTATAACCCACTTCCTCTCTCACAAAAAAGCTGCTTATAAGCAGCTTTTCACCAAAAAGCTAATTATAACCATCTTTCCAAAATAGCCCTAAGTTTACACAAAATGTGTAAGTTTTCACAAATCACGTAAGTTATTTCACAAAAACCCGTAAGTGAACACAAAAATGGGTAAGTGTGTTAAGACAAATTAAGGTAGTGTTTGGTAGAATTTTAGAATTATGATTTGAAAATAGAGTTATATTTTGAGTTTGTGAGTTTTGGAATTATAATTTGAGTGTGGAAAATTTGTTTGGTTATGAGTTTTGAAAGGAGTTTTAAATTGAGTTTGAATTGAGTGATGTGACATATGATATTTGATATAAAAATTTACAAATTATAACCAAACACACAATCCAAAATTTTATTGTAGCGATCCCGGTTTCGATCATTCCTTCATGTTTTGCCACTTCGACTAGGTCGGTTGGGGGTCGAGCTGCCCGGTCAGCTCGTGGGGGTCCAGGGGGCAGCGCCCCTTGGCAGGGTTGAGGGGCAGCACCCCTCAAAACAAAAATACAAAACACGTTCGAAGTTGCTTGTCCGCTCAGTTGGTCTGGAGTGTGGGAGAGGGCCGCACATGCAGGGAATGAGGCCGCACGTGTGGAAAACAGGGCAGGGGGGCTGAAGCACACTGCTTAGGCAGGTGCGGCTGGAGGTGCGAGAAGTTAGGTAGATCCAGAATTTTTCATTTTCTTCTCTCTTTGGGCTGATTGAATGTCACTTTTTGTATATCTCTCTCTCTCTCTAAAAACATTTCCTCTCCATTCTCTCTACATTTCCTACCAAAAACCTCGCAAGATCTTTGATATCTCCAAATCCATTGGGATTTAGATCCAAGTCCTTCATCAAAGTTGGTTATCTAGGCGAGGGCTACGTTGTGTACGGTGGAGATCGAGTTTAGGCATCGTTAATTTTGGGGTTTCAACTCGTTTCTTCTTCAAACTTGAGGTAGGGATTTTCTACACTCTAATATGGTTTTTAGCCTAGTTATTTGCTATTATGTATAGATGATGAGATTTGGTTGTGGTTTGGACAAATCTAGGATTTGGGTGTGAAATGAAAATAGGGGTTTTGATGAATATGAGGTAAACGAGTATGAGGCTTGAATATAAGATCATATTGTGTCAAAATAGTTGATTTTGGTGTTTGGGTTGATATTTGGTGAAAGGGGGATTTTGCCCTAATTTTGATTAAATTATTATTTTGCATAAATAATTGGAATTAACATTGAAAACGTGAAATTGGAAGGTTGTGATTGTAAATGGTGATATTGGATATTTATTATCTCACCTATGGAAGTTTTGAATAAACTATTTATTTTGACGTTGAACATCTCTTTAGAAATAATTGCATTGGACTATCGGTGAAAAATACCTATGATTATTGTAGAAATTACATGAGGATTAGGCAATTTAATGCTAATCCATTGTTGGTGTCATTGAATATGACCATGTTATAGATACATTGTATATGTATGTTTATTGGGAGAAGAAAGGGGATGTACTCCATATGTAATTATGTTTATAAATACATTGCATATGTATATTTGTTTGGAAGGAGAAAGGGGATGGACTCCATTTAAAGCAAGTTGGCTAGAGTGTCTTGGGTGAAAGACCCGAAATTTTATATATAAATGGGTGCCGATTCCTTCGGACGAAATATCCATAAAATGGCAGGTTTGAAGTGTTTATGTGAGTTTTGCATAATTGGAAAATCATTGAGTTGTAGTCTCATTTTAATTGTTGAAAGATAACGAATTTAACTCATGAATTGAGTAGCATATATGAACTGAAAATGAAATTAAAGGAAAATAGAATAAGGTTGGTCTTAGTAGCATATGGATATGCAGGTCTTGTGGATGTTTCAAGATCGGTATTGTGTATGTACGTGGTATTTATACCTTTGCTAAACCCCATAAATTGTGTTAGATTATTTCTACTAGGTTGTTGGCTTACCCTATATGGGAATACTATAGCGGTCCCGGGTTTACCCCTTGTTGTATAGCGATCCGGACATGTGTCCGTGGATGTTGATAGTTGAGTATTGTCTTGTTTACATCCTTTCTTGCTTTGTATTTGAGTTATATGATGTGTTGGGCAGGTTTGTTACAGGTTGGTTGAGCTTAGGAACAAAGTCTAGTTGCCCAGGTTTTGGCTGGTCCGCTTGAGCGGAGATGTTTACGCTCGAGCGGAAAGGTTGTTGTTGCTGGTACGCTCGAGCGGGGATTTTGGCGCTCGAGCGGAGAATGCACACATCCAGTATTTCGTGCACCTGCAAAACTTCTACAAGTGTGGTTTCTACGCTCGAGCGGGTTTGGTGCGCTCGAGCGGGGATGTTGCGCTCGAGCGGACAGTGTGTTTTTGGTGAGAGTTCTGGGAGGGGGAGACCTGCGCTCGAGCGGGCTGGTATCTACGCTCGAGCGGATGAACTTTGTGTCTGTGTCTTGGCGCTCGAGCGGACAATGTTGCGCTCGAGCGGACCATGTTTTTGTGTCTTTACGCTCGAGCGGAGTGTCTTACGCTCGAGCGGACCTGTCGTATAACTGAGTGGGACTGGGCATTTTAAATCACTTTTTGACTTATCTTCTCTCTCTTACTTTACCCAAAACGCCATTTTCAGAGCTTCTCACTCAAAAACCTTAACTTCTCTCTTAGTATTGATCTAGCTAGGGTGTTTTGCTCACCTTTGGTCTTTACAAAAAGGGTGTGGATCGTCGAGGGCGTTCTTTTGATCCGAATAGTTTGGTGTTTGGAGCATTTTGGTTTTGGGTCCTTCTCCTTTGGAACTCATCTTTTGAGGTAGGGATATCCTACTCCTCTTTATGAGTTTTGTCTTTAAATTTTAGCATTTTGATATGTTGGAAGTTGTTGTGTGATTTTGGGAAACTTTGGGCCATTGTGTTATTTTACAAAAATTGGGGGTTTTCATCTATGATAAACCTAGAAGCATGTTTGGTATAGAAACATGGAATTAATGTTGAAACATTAAGGAAATTGGAACCTAAGGGTTGTGATGTTAATTATGGAGAATGCCCTAATTACATTGATTGATTAATTTGGATAATTAATTGTATTGATTGTGATGTATATAATTGTTGTTTATATGCATTGTGTTGTGTTGGAGGAGATAGGGGATGTACTCCACGGTTTAGGGGAAGATAGGGGATGAACCTCTAAACCGGATGTTGTTGGGAGGAGATAGGGGATGAACTCCGTAGATAGAGCGGGTATGCTTATCTAGAAGTGTATTGACAGAGCGGATATGCTTGTCGTTGGAAGTATTGATATAACTGTTATGTTTATCTTTGATGAAGTGAAAAGTGTTGGCATGAGTGTGTGTCTCATGTGTGATGTTTGGCCAGGTTCTGAGCCAAGGTTATGAAATGGCAAGTAAAAAGGAATGAAATGGAAATGAAAGGAAATATAGACTTAAGTGTCTTAGATTTGTGTTATGTTATGAATGAATGTAAAAGTGTTGGCCATCTATCAACTGTTAATCTTTTAGTCATTGTTCATAATTGGTTTAGTATATCTCTACTGGGCTGTGGCTCACCCTATATGGGAACATCATTTTCAGGTACAGGAAGCATGCCACCTCCAAGGACTTAGCTTGGGAGGCTAGTGGCGGACAGGCTTTTGGTTGTCTTTCCTTTTGTTGTATTACATGTAAATTCAAGCCAAGGGCTTTATGTGTAAATGAGTTAGCACTCTGTTTTTGTGTAACCAAGTGTTAACTTGGAAAGCTGTAAGCCCTTAGGGCATTTGCTTTTGTTGTTAACATGTGATACTTTTTGTAATAGAACTCTGGTGAATGGAAGGATGTGGACCTTTTATATATCATAGCATGTCTATATTGTTGGGATTAATGTTATTATTTTGAGGGCGTTACAACTTGGTATCAGAGCGTACCGGGTTCGAATACTTTGGGTACGTGGGAAGTGATTAGGATCACAATGGGTTTGTCTCGCTTGTTAGAGACTTAGATGTAATGTTATATGCTTATGTGATAACATGCTGATGTGATTATTTGGGTATGGGATTTAATTTCTAGGATGTTGATTGGATCTTTGGGTTTCTGGGAGTCTTGTTGGAAAGGCACTTGATCAATGTTGTTTCTAACCGGTACTCTAGTAACGCCTTGGGACTATCATTATCCGGAAATGAAATTCGTAAGTGCTTATGTGTTTATGTGCTTACGTGGAATGAGTTACAGTTGTCCATGCATTAGGACGTGAGTGTTTAGTTTTGGCACGTTTATGAATGTGCTAACGTTCTGTGTTACCTTTATTAGGATGTCAGGACGAGCAAGAGGTGGTAGGCGTGGTAGGCCTAGGAGGCAGGAGGTGCCATTACCGGAGGAGATTCCGGCAGTTCAGGAGGGGGTTGGTCAGGCCAATGTGGCCGAGCCAGCGGGTCAGCAGGCCATGAGTGCCTTGGCCCAGGAGATAGCAGGGGCTCTGGGTATTCTCAGAGCAGGGAATCAGGCAGTTGAGGCAGGGCCTTCCTTCTTGAAGAGGGAGTTCTTCCGGTCTAACCCGGAGGAGTTTGTTGGGGATCCTAAGGAGCCACTGAAGGCAGACGAGTGGCTAGAACAGATGAGTAAAACGTTCGAGATGCTAGGCATTGAGGACGGAGCATTGAAAGTGACCTTGGCATCCTTCCAGCTGAAGGGAGATGCGGGTCAATGGTGGAAGTATGAGAAAGCTCGTGTTGGTGGTACTTGGGAGGCGTTTGTGAATGCTTTCCAGGAAAGGTTTTTATCTGCTGTGGCTAGAGAGAGGCTGAGGGATCAGTTTAGCCGGCTTAAGCAGGAGGGTTTGTCTGTGGCCGAGTTTGAGGCTACATTTACTAGCTTGTCCAGGTTTGCACCTGAACTTGTGGCGACAGAGGAGCGTCGTTGCTACGAGTTTGAGCGGAAGTTGAGATGGGATCTCAAGTTGAAAGTTGGTGGACCTTACATTCGAGACTACAGGCATTTGGTGGATGCTGCAGCTCATATGGAGCTGATGATGCAGGAGGAAGAGGAGGAGAAACATGGAGGCTCCAAGAGGGGCCAAGAGGGACAGGGTGATGGTAGGAGGCAGAGGGGTTATAACCCTCAGCAGTCCCAGGGTGGTTTGGCCAGGTCGACTTTCCCAGTACCGAGTGCAGGCTCCGGGAGGGGCAATCAGGGAGAGTTCACCTGTTTCAAGTGTGGCCAGCCGGGTCACAAAGCTTCAGTTTGCCCGCAGAAGGGCGGGGGTCAGAGAGCTGCTTCTTCGTCAGCTAGACCGCAGAGTCAGAGTTCGGGCAGGGGGCAGCCCTTGTCTTGTTATCAGTGTGGACAGCCTGGGCACATGAAAAGGTTTTGCCCACGGTTGAGTGTCACTTCAGGAGCGTCTGGTTCTAGACAGACGCATGGGTTTCAGCCAGCTCAGTCTGTGCAGGCCTCGAGGGCCAATCCGGGGGCTTCGTCGTCCCAGTCAGTACAGCAGTCGTATGCTCCGAGAGGCGAGCAGGTGGATCAGGGGCCTACAGGGCGCGTGTATGCTGTTACCGCGTAGGACCTAGTACCGGCTCCATCAGTAGTGAGAGGTACCTTTCTATTTTGCAATTCGGTTGCTAGTGTGTTGATTGATACGGGTGCGTCTCATTCTTTTGTATCTGCTGCATTTGCATCTGTGTTGGAATTGGAGTTAGCATTGTTGGCATCTCCTATTTGTGTAGTGTCACCTATTGGGGGTGAGTTGGTTTTGAAACACGGATGTAGAGGTTGTGATATAGAGGTTGATGATCATAGGCTTCCGTTTCCTTTTGTAGTCATGCCCATGAAGGGCTTTGATGTTATTTTGGGTATGGACTGGTTATCGTCATACCGAGCTGTTATTGATTGCTACCGCCAGAGGGTTACTTGTTGTACCGTGAGCGGGGAGTATTTCCATTTCTTGGGAGACCGGGTTGGTAGTATTGTACCACCGGGGTATGGTCCGCGAGGGCGGAATGAGCTTAGTGGTCTACTTGCTAGCTTTGAGAGTGGTGAGTGTGATGAGATCCAGATTGTGTTGCCGAGAGTAGTTTGTGAGTACTCGGATGTTTTTCCCGAGGACCTTGTTGATTTGCCACCTCACCGAGAGATTGAGTTCTCTATCGATTTAGTGCCCGGCACGGCGCCGATTTCTATGGCACCTTACCGTTTTGCTCCAGCAGAGTTGGTTGAGTTGAAGGTTCAGCTCCAGGAATTGCTAGATAAGGGCTTTGTTCGCCCTAGTGTTTCGCCGTGGGGAGCACCGGCACTCTTTGCTATGAAGAAAGATGGTGCCTTGAGATTGTGTATTGACTACCGGAAGTTGAATCGGGCTACGGTTAAGAATAAGTACCCTATGCCCCGTATAGATGATTTGTTTGATCAGTTGAAGGGTTCCCGTTGTTTCTCTAAGATAGATTTGAGATCGGGTTACCACCAGTTGAGGGTCAGGGAGGAGGATATTCCGAAGACGGCATTCCGTACGCGGTATGGCCATTATGAGTTTCTGTTAATGCCATTTGGGCTTACCAACGCACCGGCAGTCTTTATGGACTTGATGAACCGGATCTTCCGGGAATTCTTGGATCGTTTTGTAGTCGTCTTCGTGGACGACATTCTTATCTATTCACCTTCAGAAGAGGAGCACGAGAAACACTTGAGAGTGGTGCTTGAGTTGCTTAGAGCCCATAGGCTGTATGCCAAGTTTGGGAAGTGTGAGTTTTGGCTAAGAGAAGTCAAGTTCTTAGGCCATGTGGTTTCCGGGGAAGGGGTGTCTGTTGATACATCCAAGACTGAGGCAGTGCAAGATTGGGCACAGCCTAAGAGTGTGTTTGAGATCCGTAGTTTTCTGGGATTAGCTGGGTATTACTGCCGGTTTGTGAAGGATTTCTCCAGGTTAGCTTCACCGTTGACCAGATTGACTCGGAGGGGAGTCAGCTTTGTATGGAGTGAGACTTGTGAAAAGTCGTTCCAGGAGTTGAAAGTTAGATTGACCACCGCTCCGGTCTTGATTATTCCAGAGAGAGGGTTGGGTTATGCAGTCTATTGTGATGCCTCACGAGAGGGTTTGGGTTGTGTGTTGATGCAAGAGGGGAAAGTGGTAGCTTATGGCTCACGTCAGTTGAAAATTCACGAGAAGAATTACCCTACGCATGATCTAGAGTTAGCGGCTGTGATCTTTGCCTTGAAAATCTGGAGGCACTACCTTTATGGTGAGAGATTCGAGGTGTTCTCGGATCACAAGAGTCTGAAATATCTGTTTTCACAGAAAGACTTGAATTTGAGGCAGAGGAGATGGATGGAGTTTATTGAGGATTACGACTTCGAGTTGCATTATCACCCGAGAAAGGCCAATGTTGTGGCCGATGCCCTTAGCAGGAAATCCATTAGTGATGTAGCTTGTGTAGCCATCCGGGAGTGGGAGATGTTGGGGGCCATTGGAGAGTTTGATTTGCTTTTAAGCGAATCCGTTGAGGCTGCGGCCTTGTTTTCTATTGTTGCGCAGCCTACGCTTGTAACTAGAGTGCTAGAGGCACAGAGGGGTGACCTTGAGGTAGAATCCCTCAGAGAGAAGATCTCCAGTGGGAAGGTTGAGAAGGGTTTGACGGTGTATCCCGACCTGAGTGTGAGATACCGAGACCGTTTGTTTGTACCGGAGTCTTGCCGAGGGGAAGTACTCCGAGAGTTTCACCATTCGCGCCTTGCGGTGCATCCAGGAGGTACTAAGATGTACCGGGATTTGGGTCGCCAGTTTTGGTGGCGGGGTATGAAGAGAGATGTGGCAGTTTTCGTGTCTAAGTGCCTTACTTGCCAGCAAGTGAAGGCCGAGCATCAGAGGCCAGCGGGTTTGTTACAACCCTTGCCTATTGCCGAGTGGAAGTGGGAGCATGTCACTATGGACTTCGTTGTAGGTCTTCCGAGGACTCAGCGGGGTAGTGATGCTATTTGGGTGGTTGTAGACCGGTTGAGTAAGTCGGCCCACTTCATTCCTATGCGCGTGAGAGATTCAGTAGATCATCTTGCCGACTTGTATATTCGGGACATAGTGAGGTTGCACGGGGTCCCAGTGACGATCGTCTCAGATAGAGATCCTCGTTTTACTGCTAGGTTGTGGCAGAGTTTGCAGAGTGCCTTGGGTACTAAGTTGATCTTTAGTACAGCTTATCATCCTCAGACTGACGGGCAGTCCGAGCGTACTATTCAGATCCTCGAGGATATGCTTCGGGGTTGTGTCCTTGATTTCAGTGGGACGTGGGAGAGGCACTTACCATTGGTAGAGTTCGCCTACAACAACAGTTTTCAGTCTAGTATCGGTATGGCACCATTTGAGGCCTTGTATGGCCGACCCTGTAGGTCTCCAGTTTGTTGGGCCGAGGTGGGTGATATACCTTTGTTGGGTCCGGAGTTGGTTAAGGAGACGACGGAGAAAGTTGAGCTTATCCGAAGGAGGCTTGTTACAGCCCAGAGTCGTCAGAAATCTTATGCTGACCGTAGGAGAAGACCATTGGAGTTTGAGATGGGTGATCATGTGTTTCTGAAGATATCACCTAGACGGGGTTTGATGAGGTTTGGGAAGAGTGGGAAGTTATCCCCTCGGTTTATTGGTCCTTTTGAGATTCTTGAGAGGGTTGGCGAGGTTGCTTATCGTTTAGCTTTGCCGCCACAGTTATCCGGGGTTCATGACGTGTTTCATGTGAGTATGCTTCGGAAGTATGAGCCGGATCCATCACATGTGTTGGATTGGACCGACTTAGAGGTAGATGAGGATGCCTCGTATGAGGAGAGACCGGTTCGGGTCTTGGATAGGCGGGATCAAGTCCTGCGTGGTAAGACCATCCCTTTGGTTAAGGTTTTGTAGAAACATCACGGAGTGGAGGAGGCCACTTGGGAACGTGAGTTGGGAGTCCGCGAAAAATATCCGGACTTGTTTATTGATGTGTAATCAAGTGTTGCAATGGTGTAATTGTAATGAACTTTAAGAGCATTAGAAATGTCTTAAGTTGAAAAACATGGTGCATGTTTTGGTTAATGTAAATGTTGTAGAACTTGCCTTGTTATGGGAGTTAATTATAATATTGCATGTGTTGGCTATATTATAGAAATGGGATTGTATCATGATTATTGCTTATGATATGAATTGTGAACCATGTGTATTGGAAATGGTTGAAATGAAAAGAGCATGCATGTCGAAATGTATATATTGTAGAATGCCTCTTGATAAGAGATGGAATGACCGGGAATGGGTCGAATTGTGGAATGTTGTGGTATAACATTGTTTAAAAGAGAGGAAAATTTGCTTTTCAAAACTTGTTCTAAATTTCGGGGACGAAATTCTTTAAGGGGGGGAGGTTGTAGCGGTCCCGGGTTTACCCCTTGTTGTATAGCGATCCGGACATGTGTCCGTGGATGTTGATAGTTGAGTATTGTCTTGTTTACATCCTTTCTTGCTTTGTATTTGAGTTATAGGATGTGTTGGGCAGGTTTGTTACAGGTTGGTTGAGCTTAGGAACAAAGTCTAGTTGCCCAGGTTTTGGCTGGTCCGCTCGAGCGGAGATGTTTACGCTCGAGCGGAGAGGTTGTTGTTGCTGGTACGCTCGAGCGGGGATTTTGGCGCTCGAGCGGAGAATGCACACATCCAGTATTTCGTGCACCTGCAAAACTTCTGCAAGTGTGGTTTCTACGCTCGAGCGGGTTTGGTGGGCTCGAGCGGGGATGTTGCGCTCGAGCGGACAGTGTGTTTTTGGTGAGAGTTTTGGGAGGGGGAGACCTGCGCTCGAGCGGGCTGGTATCTACGCTCGAGCGGATGAACTTTGTGTCTGTGTCTTGGCGCTCGAGCGGACAATGTTGCGCTCGAGCGGACCATGTTTTTGTGTCTTTACGCTCGAGTGGAGTGTCTTACGCTCGAGCGGACCTGTCGTATAACTGAGTGGGACTGGGCATTTTAAATCACTTTTTGACTTATCTTCTCTCTCTTACTTTACCCAAAACGCCATTTTCAGAGCTTCTCACTCAAAAACCTTAACTTCTCTCTTAGTATTGATCTAGCTAGGGTGTTTTGCTCACCTTTGGTCTTTACAAAAAGGGTGTGGATCGTCGAGGGCGTTCTTTTGATCCGAATAGTTTGGTGTTTGGAGCATTTTGGTTTTGGGTCCTTCTCCTTTGGAACTCATCTTTTGAGGTAGGGATATCCTACTCCTCTTTATGAGTTTTGTCTTTAAATTTTAGCATTTTGATATGTTGGAAGTTGTTGTGTGATTTTGGGAAACTTTGGGCCATTGTGTTATTTTACAAAAATTGGGGGTTTTCATCTATGATAAACCTAGAAGCATGTTTGGTATAGAAACATGGAATTAATGTTGAAACATTAAGGAAATTGGAACCTAAGGGTTGTGATGTTAATTATGGAGAATGCCCTAATTACATTGATTGATTAATTTGGATAATTAATTGTATTGATTGTGATGTATATAATTGTTGTTTATATGCATTGTGTTGTGTTGGAGGAGATAGGGGATGTACTCCACGGTTTAGGGGAAGATAGGGGATGAACCTCTAAACCGGATGTTGTTGGGAGGAGATAGGGGATGAACTCCGTAGATAGAGCGGGTATGCTTATCTAGAAGTGTATTGACAGAGCGGATATGCTTGTCGTTGGAAGTATTGATATAACTGTTATGTTTATCTTTGATGAAGTGAAAAGTGTTGGCATGAGTGTGTGTCTCATGTGTGATGTTTGGCCAGGTTCTGAGCCAAGGTTATGAAATGGCAAGTAAAAAGGAATGAAATGGAAATGAAAGGAAATATAGACTTAAGTGTCTTGGATTTGTGTTATGTTATGAATGAATGTAAAAGTGTTGGCCATCTATCAACTGTTAATCTTTTAGTCATTGTTCATAATTGGTTTAGTATATCTCTACTGGGCTGTGGCTCACCCTATATGGGAACATCATTTTCAGGTACAGGAAGCATGCCACCTCCAAGGACTTAGCTTAGGAGGCTAGTGGCGGACAGGCTTTTGGTTGTCTTTCCTTTTGTTGTATTACATGTAAATTCAAGCCAAGGGCTTTATGTGTAAATGAGTTAGCACTCTGCTTTTGTGTAACCAAGTGTTAACTTGGAAAGCTGTAAGCCCTTAGGGCATTTGCTTTTGTTGTTAACATGTGATACTTTTTGTAATAGAACTCTGGTGAATGGAAGGATGTGGACCTTTTATATATCATAGCATGTCTATATTGTTGGGATTAATGTTATTATTTTGAGGGCGTTACAAATACCATTTTCAGGTACAGGTGAGATGCTTCCTCCAAGGCAATAGCGTGGATGGAGTTTTGGGAAGCAAGAGCTTCTTAATTATGCCTTATGTGTGTATGTTTGTTATTTGTAAAGCCAATGGCTTAAGATGTAATGAACGAGACTCAATTTGTGTAACCAAGTAATGACTTGGAAACATGTAAGCCTACATGGCAGTTAACTGGTTGTTAAACAGTGAACTCTGATATATAAAAGTATGTTGTTTCTCATATTTATTCCGCATATGAGTTATCTTTATTGTATTATTTTGGAGGCGTTATATTTATTCAAACCTTATAAAAAAATTTAACAAATATATATATATATTGTAATATAAAAGTAACAGGTGCAAAAAAAAAAAAAAATTCGAACACTGTTCCGGTCAACCGACCAGACGACTGGTGGGACGACTGGTTAGTCCAAATTTTCCCGCCTTAGAAAGAGTTTTCAAAAGTGAGTGTGGAATTAAATATTGAAAACGCTAAACAAACACCACACTCAAAAAATGAGTGTGAAACTATATTTTGAAAGTTATACCAAATGGAGCCTAAGTTTTCATAAAATGGGTAAGTTTTTGCAAATCACGTAAGTGTTTCACAACAATTCGTAAGTTAACACAAAAAATAGATAAGTGTGTTCTCAACAAATAATTTTCACAAAATGTTTAAATTTTCAAAAATCACATAAGTCATTTCACAAAAGTGAGTAAGTGAACACAAAAATGGGTAAGTGTGTTAAGAAAAATTAAGTTTTCACAAAATGGATAAGTTTTCACAAATTACGCAAGTGTTTCACAATAACTTGTAATTTAACACAAAAAATAAGTAAGTGTGTTTCCAACAAATAAGTTTTCACAAATCATATAAGTTATTTCACAAAAATCCGTAAGTGAACACAAAAATGGGTAAGTGTGTTAAGAAAAATTAAGTTCTCACAAAATGGGTAACTTTTCACAAATCACGTAAGTGTTTCACAAAAACCCGTTAGTTAAAACAAAAAATGGGTAAGTGTGTTCCCAACAAATAAGTTTTCAAAAAATGGGTAAATTTTCACAAATCACGTAATGTTTCACAAAAACCCCGTAAGTTAACACAAAAAATAGGTTAGTGTGTTCCCAACAATTAAGTTTTTATAAAATGGGTAAGTTTTCACAAATCACGTAAGTGTTTCACAACAACCGATATGTTAACACAAAAAATTGGTAAATGTGTTAAGAAAAATTAAATTTTCACAAAATGTGTAAGTTTTCACAAATCACGTAAGTTATTTCACAAAAACCAGTAAGTGAACACAAAAATGGGTAAGTGTGTTAAGAAAAATTAAGTTTCACAAAATGAGTAAGTTTTCACAAATCATGTAAGCGTTTCACAACAACCCGTAAGTCAACACAAAAAATGGGTAAGTTTGTTCCCAACAAATAAGTTTTCACAAAATTTGTAAGTTTTCACAAATCACGCAAGTTATTTAACAAAAACCCATAAGTTAACACAAAAATGGGTAAGTGTTAAGAAAGTTTTCATAAAATGGATAAGTTTTCACAAATCATGTAAGTATTTCACAACAACCGGTAAGTTAACACAAAAAATGGGTAAGTCTGTTCCCAACAAATAAGTTTTCATAAAATGTGTAAGTTTTGACAAATCACGTAAATTATTTTACAAAAACTGTAAGTTAACACAAAAATGGGTCATTATGTTTCCAACAAATAAGTTTTCATAAAATGTGTAAGTTTTTACAAAGCACGTAAGTTATTTCACAAAAACTGTAAGTTAACACAAAAATGGATAACTGTGTTAAGCAAAATTAAGTTTTCACAAATCACGTAAGTGTTTCGCAATAACTCGTAAGTTAATACAAAAAATGGTTAAGTGTGTTCCCAACAAATAAGTTTTCACAAAATGGGTAAGTTTTTCACAAATCCCGTAAGTGTTTCACAACAACCCCTAAGTTAACACAAAAAATGGGTAAGTGTGTTTCCAAGAAATAAGTTTTAACAAAATGTGTAAATTTTTACAAATCCCGTAAGTTATTTCACAAAAACTCGTAAGTTAACACAAAAAATATGTAAGTGTGTTCCCAACAAATAAGTTTTCACAAAATTGGTAAGTTTTCACAAATCACGTAAGTGATTTGACAAAAACGTGTAAGTGAACACAAAAATGGGTAAGTATGTTAAGAAAAATTAAGTTTTCACAAAATGCATAAGTTTTCACAAATCACGTAAGTGTTTCACAAAAACCCGTAAGTGAACACAAAAAATGAGTAAGTGTGTTCCCAACAATTAAGTTTTCACAAAACAGATAAGTTTTCACAAATCACATAAGTAATTTCACAAAAACGCGTAAGTAAACACAAAAATGGGTAAGTGTCACAAAATGGATAAATTTTCACAAATCATGTAAGTATTTCACAAAAACCCGTAAGTTAACACAAAAAGTGGGTAAGTGTGTTCCCAACAAATAAGTTTTCACAATGTTAGGTTTTTATTATTGGCAATCCCGTTTGACATAACTACTTTCAGTTGTAATTTTATTCGATCTTTTTTTTAAGTGAGGCTATGAGTATTCAGATGCGAATCCAACCCGAATTGTGTCTATGCAAATGAGTTTGTGATCTTAATTCTATCATGTTTGCCACTTTGCTGACAATCTAACCCGAATTGCAGTCGAATTTGTTTGTCCACTCAAGCAGCCGACTTTGTGTACCACTCGAGCAGAGATCGCGACCTTTCAGAAGTTTCACTAGCCTACAAAAGTACTAGAAGTTGTTTTTTTCCGCTCGAGCATAGACCCTATTTAGTCACAAGTGTTTTAGTCAATCCGCTAGAGCGGCCATTCTTGCACTCGAGCGGAGATCGCAGATCTGTTTTCTATAAATATGTGGTTCTATCAGATTTTAGGGTTACGACTTCCAAATCTTGTTCTTGGGTATTAGGGTTTTCATCTGGAGCTTCTTTGCTTGTTTTCTTTGATATCTGTGAGAGTTTAATCATGAATTGAGGGGATCATATCAAAGGGTTTTGTTTGTTTTATTTATTCAATACAAAAGATAAAGTTGTTCTTCGGTAGATTCCATGGAACTTGAGCCTGAAGCTTTGGTGGATTCCAGAGTGGTTCATCGTCGTGGATTCGACATCGGTGTTGTGGATTCAACATTGGGCAAGACAATTCCGAGGTGAAGATGGGGCTGGAAGAGGCACATAGGGGTCGGTTCGATTCGGGCGTTGATTCGCTAGGTAATTGAAAGTACACTTGTGTAATTCCTTTATGTCTTCTTAGTGGATTGTTTTATGGCTTTTGTCCGTAGTTTTTTTTATCACAATTGGAGGCACTCCAATTGTGATTTTTTCACATAAAATCGTTGTGTCGATTTTTCTTTAATTGTTTGATTGGGATTGTTATTTATTATTTAAAATTGATACATAATCACAAATCAATATCTCCAGAATTTTAGATTTTTCAATTGGTGTCAGAGCTGGTCGCTCTATTTTTTAAAAAACTATTAGAGCAAGATCTTGTTTGATTTGTGATAATGGATTCAATTCGTAAGGGAAATTCTATGGTTCGACCACCCCTACTTGACGAATCCAATTATTCCTTTTAGAAAGCTCAGATGAGATCGTTTTTAAAATCTATTGATGAAAAAGTTTGGCAATCTGTCATGTATGGGTGGACCGAACCGATGATTACCGTTGATGTAGTAACCTTCCCCAAACCAATTGATAAGTGGGGCATAATTGATTACCAAAATAGTAGCTGGAATAGTAAAACTATCAATTCTCTCTTTTACGCTGTCACCCCTGAAGAGTTTAGTCGTATTTGCAATTGTAAAGTCACAAAAGAGGCTTGGGATATCTTACAAACTATTCATGAGGGCACTCCTTCGGTTAAACGCTCAAAACTTCAAAGGCTCACATCTAGTTTCGAAAACCTTTCTATGAAAGATAGTGAGACCTTTGATGAATTTTATGCAAAGTTGAGTGACATTGTAAATTCCAACTTCAATTTAGGTGAAAAAAATACCGGAATCCAAGATTGTGGGAAAAATTTTGAGGTCCTTACCCGATCAGTTCCAACCAAAAGTTACAACTATTGAGGAGGCTCAAGATATTGACAACCTCAAGCTAGACCATTTGGTTGGAAATCTCCAAACTTATGAGGTACATAGGAATTTCAAAAAGAAACAAAAAAAAAAAAATGGTATTGCCTTTAGTAGTGCTCATAAAGTTGGAAAGGATTTTGATAAGGATTGTGAGATAGATTCCAAGATTAAGGGTGCTTTTGTAAAACAATTTAAAAAATCTTTTCTGAAAAAGAATCCTAATATTTTGGAATCAACTCATAAATCCAAAGGCAAAGATAAATTCAAAATTAATTCTATAACCAAGAAGGAGAAAGGAAACATACAAGGGAACTCTGAAAGAGTCCAATGCTATGAATGCCAAGGATTTGGCCACTTTGCTCAAGAATGCCTTACTCGTTTGAGGAAGAAGAAAACTTTCGCTATCATGTGGGATAATGAATCAAAGTCTGATAAAGATGAAAGTGACAACGAAGCACATGGCAAAAAGGGGCAAGAATAATTCCTTGCTTTCATGGCGGCTTCCGAAACTGAATGACAAATAGAGTATCCAAAAAGGCCGGTTGAGAATGTCACTGATGATGAATCCTCAGAGTGATGATGAAAAGCTTCAGCAAGCTTATGAAAAGTTGTATAAGGAATCTCTTAACTTATCTAAATTGAATGACAAAATCACTATCAAACTCAAAGCCTATGAAAGTAAGAATGTCAAATTAAAGAAGGAGATTTCTGAGGTTAGGCATGATGCCATTAAAATTTCTAATAATCGACAAGCTCTTTGTGCAAAACTCTTGACTTGTGAGACAGAGAGGAATGAGCTACAAAAAATCTATGCAACATATGAAGAAAAGATTGAAACTCTTGAGATGTCTCAAGTTGCCTTGGAAGAACTAATGATCAAGAAAGAGGAAGAGCTCAAGTGTGCTATGGCTACCATTGGTCTTTGGAATAAAGGATCAAAGATTTTAGACAATATCATTGGGTCTCAACAAATGCGTTATGACAAGAGTGGCATTGACTTTGGTTATAACAAAGAGCAAAAATGGAGTGCATCCATCTCATGATACAAGAACTCAAGAAAAGAGAGAACAAAAAATTCAACATGAGGATGAACTTCTCAATCTTCCTAGAGTTGGTAAGGCCAAAGAAAAGAAGGTACACCCTGTTTTTATTTGTCATCATTGTGGTATGTATGGTCATATTTGCCCTTATTGTTATGAGTTGCATGGGAGAATGTCTCATAGAGATGGAAAAAATTCCAACATCTCGTGGGGTAGGAGACACTTGATTGGTCATAATGAGGTTAAAGGTCATAATAGACCTTGCTATTTTGATTTGCTTGAGACCAAACTTGGAGCGAGCTTGCATTTGCTTAGACCTAGGTATAGAAAGTTGGAAACTAAGTCGAGACGGGTTCCCATTGAAGGGGAAGGGAACCACAATATCAAGACACCACCCAAGAACCGCAATTCTCACAACCTTGTTCATACTAAAGCGGTTTGGGTGAGAAAACTTGACTTGTGTTAATTTGCTTATTCATTTTAATTTTTTTCTTTTTGCTGTTAGGTTTTTTGTATGTTTTTTGCTTTTTGGGTCGTTTAGTGTGTGCTTGTTCATTTTCTGTCTTGCTTTGTTTTAAAAAGAAAAAAAAAATCCAAAAAGATTTTCTTAGTATGGTTTTGCAAGCTTGAAATTTTTGAGAAGTTCTTGTTTCATATTAGAATTGATGAGAATATCCATTACATGTTAATATGTGTGTGCTTTCTGTGGTCATTACTCATTTCGTAGTATGTGTTCTTTGATTAGTATGTCTCATTCTGTACACACTCTTAGATTAGTAAATATCGGAATCTTCCGCTTTAGTGATCAATTTTCTCTATGGACTTCTAGCATTGTGTCTTTTGCTTTTCTAGAGGAATTGACCTATATTAGCACATCGTGGGTGATGTTAAGTCTCTTAACCACCTTCCATCTTTTTGCATCTCCACGGCTTTCCCCTCAGTTCTTTGCAATCAAGGCATGAGGCAAATGCTACCTCAGAGTCACCAACCAGGCCATCCTTATTGTATCCATGCTTCTCTGGTTCGGTTTCCATACTCTAGAGTGTGAAAGTTGCCAATGAGTGTGCAAAAGGGAAAAAAAATTGCAAAAGAAAAGAAAAAAAGTGTGCAAAAGAAAGAAAAGAAAGAAATGTGCAAATGAAAGGAAAAAAAAAAAAAAAGGATTCATTGATTGAGGGGGGCCCTCCACTTTTAATCAACAAATACCCCTTGATTCCTAGTTGTTTAACTTTCCTTAGTTATGCTTAGATTCTCTTGTCGGAGGTCCATCAATCAGATCACTGCTAGGATTTGAATCTAGTGTTTGTCGAACTCCAAGAGTCACACACACACTTTTATCATGGGATCTATGCTTTTCACATAATGCTCCACTTTCCTTTATGAGGAATCTTCTAGAGGTTGTACACATTGTGTTTTCAAGTAATTGTGTTTCTTGGATAATCTTGTGTGTTTTAAGGTACAACTCTAAAATTCCTTGCTTGTTTCACTATATTTTTGTTCCTGTTCATTGTTTTCAATGCAGTGTTTGTGGTTGCTTTTAGTGGGGTGGAGTTTGGTTTATCATTGCAAGGTGTTTTTTTTTAGCATGAACTTATATTGATTGATTTGGTAAGGGAGATTGGCATTAGTTGGTTTGTATGGTGTTATTCACTACTTATTTATTGCTCATTTCACACAGGTTTTTAATTTTTACATCATCTTGTCCCTACTTGTGTGGTTTTTGATCTTGCATTCGTTGTTTGAGCTTCCTTTGTCAATTCATGACAAAACGGGGAGAAATGTTGGTGGGTGCATGTGTCTTAGGATTTCATGTATTCATGCTACATGTTCTTAAAATCTCCAATTTACATCTATTCATATTTTCATATGATGCTTCAAGATAATCTTGTCATATGTCTATTGCTTTTTTATATACTCTTATGGCACTAATAGTTGTTTTGGAGATTGTGGCACTAATAGTTGTTTTGCAGATCAGGACCTTGAGAAAGAAGTTTGCTTTTGTTGGCTGTAATGGGTTGGGGTGATTAAGATTTTATTTGTTAGGTATGTTTTTTCACGGCATTGCCAAAGGGGGAGATTGTTAGGTTTTTATTCTTGGCAATCTCATTTGAAAAAACTCCTTTCAATTGTAATTTTATTCGATCTTTTTTAAGTGAGACTATGAGTATTTAGATGCGAATCCAACTGGAATTGTGCCTATGTAGAGGAGTTTGTGATCTTAATCCTATCATGTTTGCCACTTTGCTGACAATCCAACCCGAATTGCAGTCGAATTTGTTTGTCCTCTCAAGCAGCTAATTTTGCACTCGAGCGAAGATCGCGACCTTTCAGAAGTTTCACTTGCCTACAAAAGTACTAGAAGTTGTTTTTTTCCGCTCGAGTGGCCATTTCTGTGCTCGAGCGTAGACCCTGTTTAGTCACACACGTTTTAGTCAGTCTGCTCGAGCGGCCATTCTTGCGCTTAAGTGGAGATCGCAGATCTGTTTTCTATAAATATGTGGTTCTATTAGATTTTACGATTACGGTTTCCAGATCTTGTTCTTGGGTATTTGGGCTTTCATCTGGAGCTTCTTTGCTTGTTTCCTTTGATATCTGTGAGAGTTTAATCAAGAATTGAGGGGATTATATCAAAAGGTTTTGTTTATTTTATTTATTTAATACAAAAGATAGAGTTATTCTTCAGTAGATTCCGTGGAACTTGAGCTTGAAGCTAGGTGGAGTTGGAAGTGGTTCATCCTCGTGGATTCGACATCGGCGCTGTGGATTCAACGTTAGGCAAGACAATTCCAAGGTAAAGACGGGGCTGGAAAAGGCACATAGGGGTCGGTTCGATTCGGACGTGGATTTGCTAGATAATTGAGAGTACACTTGTATAATTCCTTTATGTCTTCTTAATGGATTGTTTTGTGGCTTTTGCTCGTGATTTTTTTTTATAATAATTGGAGGCGCCCCAATTGTGGTTTTTCCACATAAAATCGTTGTGTCGATTTGTCTTTGATTGTTTGATTGGGATTGCTATTTATTGTTTAAAATTGATACATAATCATAAATCAATATCTCCAGAATTTTAGATTTTTTGCACAAAATGTATAAGTTTTCATAAATCACGTAAGTGTTTTTACATAAACATGTAAGTGAACACAAAAATGGGTAAATGTGTTAAGAAAAATTAAGTTTTCACATAATGCGTAAGTTTTCACAATCATGTAACTGTTTCACAAAAACCATTAAGTTAATACAAAAAATGTGTAAGTGTGTTCCCAACAAATAAGTTTTCACAAAATGGGTAAGTTTTCACAAATCATGTAAGTTATTTCACAAAAGCACGTAAGTGAACCCGAAAATGAGTGTGTTAAGAAAAATAAAGTGTTCACAAAATAGGTAAGTTTTCACAAATCACGTAAGTGTTTCACAAAAAACTCGTAAGTTAATACAAAAAATGGATAAGTGTATTCCCAACAAATAAATTTTCACAAAATGGGTAAGTTTTTACAAATCACGTAAGTGATTTCACAAAAACGCGTAAGTGAACACAACAATGAATAAGTGTGTTAAGAAAAATTAAGTTTTCACAAATCACGTAAGTGTTTCACAAAAACCCATAAGTTAACACAAAAAATAGATAAGTGTGTTGCCAACAAATAAGTTTTCACAAAATACGTAAGTTTTCACAAATCACGTAAGTTATTTCACAAAAACGCGTAAGTGAACACAAAATTGGGTAAGTGTGTTAAGAAAAACATAGTTTTCACAAAATAGGTAGGTTTTCACAAATTACACTTATGGCGACTAATTACACTTTTGACGAATAAATTTTCACAACAACAAATTTTCACGGCAACGAATTACACTTTTGGCGACTAAATTTGGCGACCAAAAGGAATTTAGTCGCCAAAAGTTACATTTTTGGCGACTAAAAAAAATTATTACTAGGCGTTGGTTGAAGGTTTAGCTACTATATTATTTTAGTCGAGATATATTATTTATTGGCGACTAAAAAAAATTTAGTCGCTAAATATGATGTAAATAGGCAACTATATTTTTTTTAGTTGGCATAAGTCTAGATTTTAGGCTACAAATTCTTGTTTTAATCGTCGTAAGCAATTATTTGCCAACAAAAAGATGTTTAGTCATCAAATTACAGGCTTATTTTTGAATTACTCTTTGTCGACCAAATAATTTTGTTGACAAATATAATTTTGGTGACTAAAAAAATTTAGTCATATTATGTTCAATTTTTGCCGATGATAAAAAAAAAAATTTATTTTCCAAATTTTACTTTTGGCCAAAAAATTTAGTCATTATTAATTAATATTTGCCGACAAATAATAATTCAGTCGCTAAAGGTTAAAATTTTTTATTGCTGCCCGCGCGCCTCTTCTCTGTTTCACACAAATACTTTTTTTCTCTGTTCTCTCTCACATACACATAGAACAATGTAGACACCCCATTTTTTACCGCCCTTAAGACTTGGGCTGTCACGCCCCACTTTTTATTACTCGAAATCATTACCAAATTCATTAGTTGAATTCAATATTAGAGATAACATGCGGAAAAACTCTTTGGTTCAACAAATGGAAATAAATAATGGTTCTCTCATTCGTATGCAAATTATATACAACATGAGCACACTAAATAAATTGCCCTCAGGCTTACAACTTTAAATAATCAAATGAAGGGTGTAACCCTTTTACACATATGGCATTCCGCCAACAACAAAGAGGCCCCGTGGCCAACATTATAAGAAGATCCCAAATCTTGTAGCATATCCTGCTAAACACCTGAAAAAGATTCAACAACGTGGGATGAACATATAGTCCAGTAGGGATCTCAACATGATCCTCAACAATAACAACTTACAGATAGCTATGATCATGAACACTCATTCTCGTACTAGAATAGTAATGTGACAGTTTATACAAAATATATATATATATATATATGTATGAGCTTTTCTCGAAAACAACCATTACATTCAACGCTATAAGCGATTTATCTTTCTTTTCCTTTCATTAACCCCCATTCCTATTCTTTCATAACATTAACAATTATTTAGGACCTAAATTCATTAATTACTCTCTTACATTTTCCACACATACAACAAATGTGCCTTTTCAAAACATATTTCGAAAATGTTTGATTTTCTTTACACTTCCAAAAGACAAAAGCCATTTCAGTTCAATCCCAAATCTATCATAACTATATATGCATACCTTTATAAAGGGAGATAACAACTCAACCACATGCATAAGATAAACCAATGAGGCAACTCGGCCCTCCAAAACTGTAACCAACACAATCCACAATGTTCCCAGATACACTGAAACAATAACAACAAAACTTTGTTCTACTAGCTAGGTGCGTAGTAAGCCAAAGAATACACTTCTCACAACAACATACCATTTTACCAGGCGCTAGCTGGAAGGGTGTGGTACCTTAGATTATCAGCGCATACAGTTCTCCAGGCGCTAGCTGGAAGGTAACGGTACCTCTGATTATCAGCGCAAGATATCACACCAACAACCACAATACCACAAGCCATAACCAACATGTGTAAAACATACACATAAACCATCAGGACACAAACAATGTGTTAAGATATATGAACACATAGGTGTGTGGAGTCCATCCCCTATCTTCTCACACACACTGGAGTACAACCCCTCTATTAATTTATTAAATCAAATAAAAATTAGGATTTCCTCTCCTTTCAACAACAACATGCTAATTAACACCCCAATTAGCCTAAACCATAACAAATGATAATAAACCCAAATCCGACAACCAACCCAAGGTTCAACCTCATGATTTTTAACAAATCCAACATGATATAATGTTTTTATGCAATACAAAAACTACCACATGTCTATCTATAGATGAAGTATTGAAAAGAAACAAGGAGAATCTCTACCTCAAATGAAGAGACTCAAAGAAGATGATGAAAATACTCGGATGTGTTCCAACCCACAATTTTTCGTATCAAAATGAAGATCAAGGGAAGCTCCACACTCAATACAAAGGAACTAGGGTAGAAGATCACTAGAACTAGATGTATTTATAGAGAGAAGATGTAGTCTAGAGAGAGAAACTCTCAAGTTATTCATTCAATGAACTTCATTAAATTGATTAATGTATCTCATACATTCATGATACATAATGCATCCTCTATATTAATGAATTCATTATATAAATTAATGTATCTTACATATTCATAATAGATACATAATGCATCTCTAAGATTCATTCATAATAAATCCATCACATTCAATGTATTAGCATTAGTCTTCTATACATTGTATATATACAAAGAGTAAAGGATGGAAACGGGAATAAGACAACAACACATCCACGGAACCGAGTCTGGAATATAACTAAAAAACAAAAATGAATGGAAAACCGGGATCGCTATATGGGCGCTACTGATGGTTTACTTGGTGATGAAAGATGTGCAGAGCAAAGGTTCGATTTCTTCGGCAAGAGGAGAGTCAAATACTAACCTCACACCCCATTTTGGACCAAATCTATTTTAGATGGTTTTTAGACCTTAAAACCCTCTCTTTCAAAATATATTTGAAATGAAGTTCCTACGATATTCCGAGGCTTGCATTTCGTTAAATGTTGCGCTTTTCGGTAAACCGAGCGAGGACAAAGTGGAAATGAATGAAAGAGAGATGAAATCTTTGAAAAATCTTTCAAAACACCTTGTTCGGGGGTTTGGATTTGAAGAAAAGAGGAGTGGAGAGAAGAAACCTAGTTGAAGAAGAAGATGGGCATGAATCGCTAAGAGAGAGTCGGGCGGCCCTCGCTAAATCAGGCCTATCTGTTTGTATACTTGGATTTAAGCTATGAGGCCACCACCTTTAGAAAGAAGACTTCCGGGGCTTTATTTTGCACTCAAGAATCTCCTAAAGCCGAGTCCAGATGGGGGAGATATGATTGGTTGAAATTAGGCATCAATCCGATTGAGCCGAAAATCAGCAGTCTTCAGTAAAAGAGGGATATCTCTTATCACAGTTGGAATTTTGATACAAGGCTGCCACCATTGGAAATATTACTTCCGGGGCTTCATTTTAGACACAAGAATGACCTGCAAAGGAGTCCATATGAAGAAGTTATGCCTGTTTGAAGTTGGACCTGCAGAGTAGAATTTCCTGTCGGCCACAAATGTGTGCAGTCGGCCACAAAAGTAGTAGATCGGCCATCACAAGTAGAAGATCGGCACTAAAGATGGCCGGTCAGCCAAGAGTGACCCAAATTCATTTTTTTTTTTGAAGATATTTCTCCTCCAGCTGTTTCCAGCTTGCTCCAGTTGTCCCAATTCAGATATTTTCGACGTTGAGCTCATTTTTGCTATAAATGAGAGCCTTATATCTCATATTCAAGAGTTAGAACTTCTTAAGCAAGTTTTAGAGCTTCTCTCACTAAACTCTCTCTCTCTCTACAATTTTCAAAGCTTAATCTCTACCTCTCTCTCTAGAGCCTCTCTCTCTTGCCCTTTTGTGCATAGAAGTAGAGAAACATGCCTAGTTTGCCTATGCATCCTTGATCAAAGTGGCCTATCTTTGGGAGGAGGTTGCTTGAAGCTTACTTGGGACTTGTTTTGGGCTGCTAAAGCTTGGTTTTAGCTCAAAAATCTTGCTGTTTTGCTGTTTGGCTTCAAGGGTAAGCACTTGTCCCTCTAAAGCTTTGTTTTGCATGCTTGTTTTACCACCTTTGTAAACTGTTTTTTGCTTATTTTCGAACTGAAGAAAACTCTATTTTTCAGTCCTAAAAATGATGGTTTAGGCCTATTTTGTGTTAGGGGGTTGTCTCTCCCTTTTGTTCCTTAGCTTGTATAGCTTTTAAGCCATCCTCCAAGGCCTTTCAAAACAACTTTTTGTGGCCTTTTAACCACTGAAATCCAGAGAATTTTCAGTGGTAAAAACCCTATTTTGAGGTCCCAAATAGGAGAGGGTGGTCCCCTCTCCTCTTGTCTTGCTTGTTTGTGTTGATGGCCAACCAAATGAGCATGTGTTTTTACTTCTTTATGGCTTTGTTTAGGCTCATTTTTGTGACTTCTTAGACCTTCCATAACTCTGTTTTTGGCTTTTTTGATCATTGGTTGCATGCCCCATACACTTGTAGTGTAATGCTACTTGCTAGCCTAACATGCTCTATACTTTTGACCATCATTCTAGCATGATTTTGGCTTAACTCCAGCAAGCTTTTGGCCATGTTTTACCATGCTTAAGCTCTGATTTATGTTGTTTTGGTCATGCATGCCTTGCTTTGTATAGCCATAGTTCATTCTTGCTCACTAGCTTTGAGTTTCCAAGTCACTAGCATGCATTGCTTGGGCTATTTGCATGATTTAGCATAATTTGGTATGTGATTTCAGTGTGTGTAGTGTGGTCATGCCCTCAAATGTGTCACTCTTTCAATGCCTTTGGAAGGTTGTTCTTTATGCC
Organism: Camellia granthamiana; assembly: GCA_036172215.1. Classification (NCBI taxonomy): domain Eukaryota; kingdom Viridiplantae; phylum Streptophyta; class Magnoliopsida; order Ericales; family Theaceae; genus Camellia; species Camellia granthamiana. The sequence continues at coordinate 65,997,249 of CM069916.1, read as the reverse complement.
TTAAATATGGGCCAATATGTATGCCATCTTGCGAAAGTTGTTGAGCTACCATTTCAGTGTGCATTTGGTCTTATTTTGTCATAATACAACTCTAATTTTTGTTGGTAAGGTCATCTCATGCTTGGTTTTGGTAGGTGTAGTGCAATCCTCCTCATTGGCCTTGTATGCTCCATGCTCCATGCCTCTAATTCTAGCTGGTGTTGGCTATGTTTAAGCATGTTTCTAGTCTAGTCTTGACCTGCCTTGGGACTGTTTTTAGTCACCTTGGCCCTTTGGGGCTAGCTTGATATGGCCATGGTGCAAATCCCTTTGCTAGCCTTAAGTTTTGAGCCTATTAGCATGCTATGCTTGTGTTATGTGCATGATTTAGCATCATTCTTTACATGATTTCAGAGCCTATTTCATTTCCGTACTCTCACATTTTCCACTCCTTCAATGTGTTTGAGAGTTGTGCCTTCATGTCTTGTTTGTAAACCAATATGTATGCATGCTTGTATTTGTTCTTGGACGTCATTTTCAGCATGTTTTGGGCCATTGTCTTGGCATGCATGAGACTTGTTTGGGATTGGTTTGGTCCATTGAGTGTTGCATTACATAGCCCTTGCCATTGTATTGTTGTTTGCATGTTGTTGCATGACATTGTGTTTGTATGTTGTTGCATTGCATTGTGTTAGCATGTTGTGTGTTGCATTGTGTTTGGGTTGGACGTCAATCTGAACGCGAGGAATGTCGCATGTTTCATACTCAAAGTGATGAAACGTGCCTCGTTTCTTAGTCGCCGACACCTTTGATCATGTATGATAAGGGGGGGTTTCATCGAGTCTTATGTGTTATTTGTGTGCATTCATTGACATTGATTTGTGCAATTCGGCCTCTTTGGCCATCATGCATCGAGATGCGTGATTGGTGGCTCGAGAGCCAAGCACTACACTCCTTTGAGCATTAGACATGATAAGGAGTGTGGTTACATACACATTTTCTTGCAAATACACTGCTATGCCTCTGTTAGTGCTCTGTTGCAGCAAAAGGAGAAAGTGCAGGAAGCAATGGCCGACTGGCCATCAGAGCTGTCAACCGGCCACAAAGGCTGCCGAGCGGCTATCAAAATTGGCCGATATCCATGAACTCTGGCCGATGGCCATTCCTCTTGGCCGATCATCCATTAGAATGTCCCTAAGGTGGATCAGAAGCATCTTGGAAGTTGGCACAATTTTCAAAAGTACAGAAGTGTGCAAACAGAAGCATTAGAGGCACGGTAGTGGATTTTCGAGCGAAGCCGACCGAGCATGCATATCTCTCTCGTTTCCCGAGGCCATTTGTTTAAATCGCTTAGCTAAATTAGTTCATTAGCTTAGTTGTTTTGTAATTAATTAGTTAAGTGTTTAATTAATTAATTTGGTTTGTACTTAATTAGCTTAGATTAGCTAGTTGTTCAAATTCATTTGTATTGTAATAATTAATTAACTTAGCGTAGCTAGTTAGCTAAATTCATTTGAACCCTCCGTCGAGAGGGCAAATTTTGTAATAAGTGTGCGTGTGTGTGTGAATGTTTTCTAACCCAACGTCTTTCTCCCTTTTACTTATCAACCTTTGATGGTTAGTTTAGGGCATGTTTCAATTAGCATACTTATGCTTCGCATGCGTGCATCATTCATTTGTCTTGCAGGCACCAGGCTCGGCGCATCATTCAAACTGCATTGTATTTCAATCCCTATTTGAATACATGTATCAGTTGTAGCATTCATATGCCATCTAAGATAGTCGAGCCTACTTAGTTGCATTTTGCATGTGTTGCATTAGGCATTATTGACATGGCTAGGATCATGCATTGATTACTAACTAGCTTCTATTTTGGCTTGGAGTACACTGTGAGTGTTTATGCTTTAGCATCCCTACATGAGATGTATATGTTGCCATGTTAGCATGCTTTCCATGAGGCTATTTGCTTAGTTGATAAATTACATGAATGCCTGTGGATGAAGGCTTTATTACTTGAATTGGAACAATTCATCAAAATATGAGTTTTAAGCCCACTTGAGGGTGGCAAAATCATGTTGTTTTCTAAGCCCACTTGAGGGTGGCAAATCCACGTTTCAGCCTACTTGCGAGTAGCATCTTCAAACCATTTTCGAAAAAACACAAACATGAGATGTTTTGTTCCAATTCTTGCGATTGAGTCTATACTTGTATGCTGTGCGCATCACATAGTAAGTTAAGCTAATAACCGGAACAAGAACACATGTGTTTTCAAAACAACATATCATGTTTAGTAGAGGCCGATCTTTGATCGGGCGAGCGGGGGTGCTCATTTCAGGACCTTCCCCTCTCGTACCCAAGTTCTCGAGCCGAGGCAACTTTGGTGATGACGGACACGTGGCCTTAGGCACGAGTCAGGGTTTCCTAAATTTCCTAAAACAAAATATTTATGTGGCGACTCTAAAATCTGGCAAAGCAATCCATGTTTGGTGCTTTTTGATTAAAATTGATATTCCAAAACAATTTACCGGATTTGGACTCTTTGGTGATTTATCGGTCTTGCATTGCACTTTGTGAGATTAGATTCAGAACCGTGACAAGAGTCTGAACTGTAGTAGCTAAGAACTACAATTCGCGCCCCTTGCGTGTGGAGCAGAGTTTCGGGCGGTCTACAAACAGTCACCACCAAACCTCACCCCCCGCTCACCACTGACGCTCACCACCCCACCGTCATTGGCCACTGTTTCTCACCATTGTCGCACATCGCCACCGCTGCAAATCACCACCGCCACTGTCGCAAATCACAGGTTTTTCTTTCTCTCTCTCTCTCTCTCGATGTCTCAATCTCGATCTCTCTCTATTGATCTTGGTCTCTCTCTCTTTCTCTCTGTCAGTATCGATCTCTCCCTCTCTGTCGATCTGTCTCTCTCTCTCTCTCTGTGTCACTCTTGGTCTGTCTCTCTCTCTGTCAATCTCTCTCTCTCTCTTTCTCTCCCTTTCTCTCTCTCTCTCCCTTCCTCTAGTTCCCCCATTTCACACACGTAGCTCTAGGGTTTTACAGAGAAAAAATTTTGATGCCAAAAATCAAAATCAATGAACAAGCTGATTTATTTAAGTTTAGCGAACAAGAATCATTCAGAAGCATTGATTCACACTACGCCTTTAATAGAGTGGTGGGTTTTATCAAAATTTTTGAAAACAATAAAGCATTGATAGGGTGGTGGGTTTTAGAAAAGAAAGGAGGTGATATACGTATATATATATATATATTGACATGATAAAGGATATATGAACAAGGGACCTATGACTAGTGATGATAATCACTAGAAAACTGTGGAATAAGTAAATGAATTCATGCAGCTGACTTTGAATTCATGTATTACAATGAGATTGTTGCTTGCTGATTGTGTAAAACTGCAAATGATAATTATCATTGTTAGCAATTTTTTGTACCTCTTAAAAAATATCTTATAGCTAATAAACGGAAAAAGATAGATTATTTGTGAAAGAATTTATGGAGCTTTACATTGATTAATAGTTCTTTACTGTGAAAATCCAAATTTCAGCAAGCCATTGAATTTTATTTTGTGTATTATTCTTATGCAGATGATAGCAATGAAATATGGTTCTGTCCCAATTGCCCGAAAAACAAGGGGTTTAAATGACAATATGAATCAATGCTTTCATTCAGAAGCATTGATTCATACTGCGCCTTTGATTTAGAAGCATTCGTTCATTTAAAAATTTTGATATCCTTTATTGTTTTCTTACTTTGAATGTTTTTCTCTAAAACTAATACCAGCGTACTAAAAGCATCATTAAGCATGGAGAAGCCATCCATTTCTGATTTTGAGACACGCACATGCACACACAAAGCCCCACACATTGCCACCTTATTGTACCACTATCAGTCAAAAGTTTTTGATGGCATGCAATTTTTTAAATTTATTTTTCTTGTTCTTTTTTACATGGAGATTGCATCTTTCTCAAAGTTTTTGCATCTTTTTGATGGCATGCTATTTGGTTATCTAGGACTTGAAATTTTGTGCCAAATGACTTTACATTAGTCTATATATCTCATTTTCTCAATGATTTTGAGAATTTAATAACTCTCTAATTCTTTGTCTTTAACAACCAATTCTATACATATCCAAACTTAATAAATTACGTCTGTGCTTACAGTTCATTGATTTCGAATAAGCCAATAGTGATAGCTTTTTGGTGCTTCTATTTTTTTTTTCTCAAGCTTTTTTTTTTTATTACTAAATTCTAGATTTTGTGATTCCATATATATAAAGCCAATTCCAATAAAAAGGTACAAGATTAAGTGGATTCAAACTAAATAATGATGCAAATTTTGAAAATGCTTTTATTGAAGTGTTGAAAATATACTGTATACATAACAGGAATAAAATGGTTAGCATATAAAACTACCATGCTGCTTTCATTGTACAGTGATGGTTAATATCACAGGTTATACTGATTAGAGACCACAATAGCTTAATTTAATGGTGCATCTTGATCAATAGAAGTCATTTCCTTTCTTGAAATATAATGCTTAAAAAAGTAGTTGATTGTGCAATGTTTTTTAATCCCAGGTAAGTTGGGATTTGAACAGACTACCGTTCAGTTAGAAAAATAGTGGGTAGAATGAGGCCACGAACTGTTGCCATTACCAAGGAAAATATAAAATATTCACTCCAGTTAAAGACCACATAATCAATTGAAACTTTTCCACTTAAATTAAAAACATATAAATGCATGTCAAACCTCATCTTTGTGCTATATTTGAACTTTTTGTGTGTGTGAGTTTGTGTGTTGTGCGCGCCCATTCTATGACACCCAAATACATGGTGCGCACTTCATTAGTGTATTTTGTGTAGGTCTTTAAGACAATGTTACTCTTTAGTAAATTTGTATTACTAACTTGCTCATGACTTTGATGATTAGAAACGTATTCAAAAGAGATAAGGCCCCCATGTAATTTTTAGTTCCAGCATTGATATCAAAATGTCAACGATTTGAGACAAAATGTCAACATCCCCATGCAATTTTTAGTTTCAGCATTGACGATTTCATATGGTTCGTATGGAGTTGTTCCTAATATTTGAGTAAACTCTTCTTATTCATTTCTTCTTCTTCTCTACATTGATATCAATGGTTTGTAAGGAATTGTTCCAAATGTTTGTGTAAACTCTTGTCATTTGTTTCTTGTTCTTTATTTTTTGGTGCAAAATGTTGCCATTCACTTCATATTGCATTCTTCAAACAATTGATGAGACTTTGAAAATTTTAAAATCTCCAATTAGATCAAGAAGAGCAGCATACTATTTCTATTTCAAATCAGAACGGGTCGCATTTTGAACTCTGTCCAATATGTATTTTTGTTACATTGAGTTCTGTTCAATGTTTGAGATTAGATGCAAACATAAATTATGTAGAACTTATTTTAGTGGATCTATGTGATTGTACAAAAAATCAATGATACTTGTATGCATTTAAATTATGAAAATATGCTTTACACTTTTCCTTTTTAGGAGTTTGACCGTCTTGTGCCCTATCTCAACTAATGTACTTGTAGACACCCCATTTTTGACCACCCTTAAGACTTGGGCACTATTGATGGTTTACTTGGTGGAGAAAGGTGTGCAGGGCAAAGGTTCAGTTTTTTCGGCAAGAAGAAAGTCAAATCTCAACTTCATACCCCTTTTGGACCAAAACAATCTTGATCAAAAGATTTTAGACCTTGAAACCCTCTCTTTCAAAATGTTTTGAAAATAAAGTTCCTACAATGTTCCGACGCTCGCATTTCGTTAAATGTTGCGCTTTTCGGTAAACCAAGCAAGGACGAAGTGGAAATGAATGAAAGAGAGTTGAAATCTTTGGAAAATCTTTCAAAACACCTTGTTTAGGGGTTTGGAGTTGAGAAAAATTGGAGAAAAGGGAAGAAACCAAGTTGAAGAAGAAGGTGGGTATGAATCGCTAAGAGAGAGAGCCGAGCGGTCCTCGCTAAATCACGCCTATTTGTCTATACACTTGGATTTTAGCTATAAGGCCACCACCATTGGAAAGCTTACTTCTGGCGCTTCATTTTGCACTCAAGAATCTCCTAAAGCCAAGTCCGGATGGGGGAGATATGGTTGGTTGAAGTAGAGCATCAATCCGGTTGGACCAAAACTGCGTGGCTTTACCAAAACAGGCATAACTTTTTGCACAGTTGGAATTTTGATGCAAGGCTGGTGCCATTGGAAAGATAAATTCTGGGGCTTCAATTTGGACACTGGACAACCACTTTTTGGCCTTTCCAACAATTGGTCGACCACTTTTCTTTCCGGGAGACCACTTTTTGTCCTGAAAAACCAGAAAAAGTAGCTGGCCGACCACTTTCTCATGAAAAGTGGTCGGCCGACTAGTAAAAGTAGTCGGCCGACGACTTTAACTAGTCGGCGGCCTTCCTGCATATTCTACAGGTGTTGTGGATGCCAGCTGTGCCAGCTGGAGGGCACAGACTGTATCCTCCATACACGTGTATAGAGGGATTTATCCAAGCTCTAAGCTTCTCCAAGAAGCTTTAGCTTATGTTTTTCTATAAGAGAGAGGGTTCCCCTCCCTTCTCCAGGCTGGATTTTGGCTGATAGCATAGGCTTACACTCTTTCTATATCCCTCTCTTTCTCTCTCTATATTAGTGCTTTGCTTCACACTTGTACACACAACCTCATAGCCAAACACTCTTACCTTGTTACTGAGTTGCTGGAGGGTCTTAAGGGAGCTCAAGAGTTGGTTTTGGCTCAAAAAATTTGCTGGTATTGCAATGCTTCAAGGGTAACCTTCTTTTTCCCCCTTTTAGCTCTATTTTTATCACTCTCTTAGCCATATTTGCATGCTTCTCTTGGCTTAACTTTAAACTACAAAAAGCTTTATTTTTGAGTACTTAACATGTTCGTTTGAGGCTCCTTGGGTGTTGGGGGTGTTCTACCCCCTTTTGTGCCTTGTTTAGCCTTGTTTTGTGCCATGCCTTAAGGCCTTTGAGCTAGTCCTTGCTTGGCCTCCTAGCCACTGAAATCCAAGGGATTTTCAGTGGTAGGCATATTGTTTTAAGGCCTTAAATCAGAGGGGGGTGACCCTCTCTCTTTTTGTTTTGTTTGCTTGAGTTATTGGCCTATCAAATGAGCATGTATCTTCATACTTTTGAGGCTTAGTTCAAGCACTTTTTTGTGACTTCGAGGGCCTACCTTGACTCTGTCCATGGCTGGTTTGGTCACCTTTTGCATGCTTCTTGTATGTGTAGTGTAATCCCATTTGTGGCTCATCAAAGTAGCATGTCTTCCTAGCATGTATTGGCTCCATTTCAGTGGGTTTTTTGCCATCATTTGACATGTCATAACTATGTTTTGGGTTGGTTTGATGGCCCCATGCATGCTCCATGCACTTGTAGTGCATTTCCATGAAATAGCCTAACATGCATCATGCTTTGACATGTCATTTTAGCATGCTTTTGGTTTAGCTCTGAGAAGACTTTGTTCATGTTTTGGTATGCTTAAGGTCTGATTTATGTTGTTTTGGTCATGCAGACCATGCTTTGTATAGCCATAGTGCATTTAAGCTCACTAGCCTTGAGTTTCCAAGCCACTAGCATGTGTTGCTTGGGTTATTTGCATGATTTAGCATCATTTGGAATGATATTTCAGAGCTTATATCTTTGCCATATTCTCGTGTTTATCACTCCTTCAATGTGTTTGAGAGTTGCACCTTTATGCCTTGTTTGTGAGCCATTGCATGAGCCTCATTTTCTTGCCTTTCAAGCCATCATCTCAGTCCATTTTGGCTACTATTTTGGCCTGCATAAGGTCTGTTTGGGGCTGGTTTGGCCATTTGAGCATTGTCTTGCATGCCTCTAGTGTAATACACTTCACTAGCTTCGATGCTTGAGCCTTTCAACATGCATTACATGGGTTGTTTGCATGATTCTAAGTCATTTTGCATGTCATTTCAGTGCTGGAACATATGCCATTGTACTCCATGTTTCATCCTTTCAATGCCTTTGGAGAGTTGTATTTTGTGCCTTGAGCTTGGGCCAATATGCATGCATGTTTGTATAGCATTTTGAGTTTCTATCTTAGCATGTATGGCCATTGATTTGGGCATGATTAAGGCCAGTCCATTTTGGTTTAAGTTCATCGGGCATTGTGTATGCCATATGGTTCATTGCGTTGTGTATGCCATGTCCATTCGCATTGTGTATGCTAGTTGTTGTTCATATTGTTGCATGCTTATGTTGTCTTGCATTGAGTATGCATGCATTAGCATAATTTGCATGTCATTAGCTTTGTTAAGTTAATCATGTCACATTGCATTGAGTGGGCCATGTGGTTCTTAGCACTGTGCATTGTGCATGCCATTAGCATTGAGTATGCTAAGTTACATTGCATTGCATGTTTGCATGCTTGTCCCTTGCATGTTGTTTGCATGCTTGTTTAGTTGTATTGGATCGAGTTGCATGCTTGAGTCACATTGGGTATGCCATGCTTGCTTTGCATTTGTGTTTGGAATAGGTGTTAGTCCAAACACGGGAAACGAAGGACGTTTCATACTTGAAGTGATGAAACGTGCCTCAATTCTCGGTCGCTGACGCTCTTGATCATACATGATAGAGTTTTAGGCTTTATGTGTTTACTTGTGCGTTCATTTCCATATCAAATTGTGCAACTTCGCTTCTCGGCCATCATGCATTGAAATGTATGATTGATGGCTCGAGGGTTGAGAACCACACTCCCTTGATCTTATGAAATGATAGGGAGGGTGGTTGTGCACACATATCTTGCAAATACATTGCCATGCCCTTTCTTGCTCTCTGTTGCAGCAAATTGAAGTCTGGCAGCAAAAACTGGTCAGCCGACCAGGTAAAGTGGCTGGCCGACCACTTTTTCTAGTTTTCAGCACAAAAAGTGGTCGACAGGTGGTCTCCAATGCCAACAACTGGTTGGCAGCATCCCTATAGGTTCCCATGGTAGAGTTTCAGCCTTCTGGAGCCTTGTGCAGTGTTCTGAGACCTGTTGCAAACAGAGGCAAATCAGGGCATCGCGATGGATTTCCGAGCGAGGCGATTCGAGCATGCATGCATCCCTCGTCATGAGGCCATTTCAGTGTTTTGTTAGCTTAGAATGTATATTTGTTTCAATTTTGGTTGTGTAATAATTAATTAGCTAGAATAGTTAGTTAATTAGTCCGTTCTGTATTATTTATTCGGACCCTCCGTCGAGAGGGCACAACTGTTGTAAACACTACTAAAAAACGGACTTTTTGCGACGATCTCAAACGTCGCAAAAGGTCCATATATCATCGCAAAAGGCTTTTTGCTATAGAGCAGCGATGGAAAATGGGGGGTGGCGGAAAGGGACGTGACAAAAAGTATTTGCGATGGTTACAAACCGTCGCATTCTTGTAGCGACGGCTAATCAATAGTTTTTGTGACGGTTTCGCCTGACACAAAAAAAGGGGGAAAATGACATTTTTAGTGACAATGTTGATTGCCGTCGCAAAAAACCTTTTTCAACGACGGTATTTGCCGTCGCAAAAGGTATTATTAGCGACGGTCTAAAACGTCGCCAAAAAAATAGTATTAAGTTAATACCATATTGGCAACAGTTTAAACCGTCGCAAAAGATTTATTTGCAACAGTCGAAACCGTCGCAAACGATTGGAACTAATATGTATATGCGACAGGTTAACCCGTCACTAATAGAATATAAGGAAATGAGAATTACATTAGCGACGGTTTATTATTATCGCAATAAAATTATTTTCATAAAATCAATATATATTTTATTAATTCATTCCCTGTACAAATTATTAATATTTTCTAAAATAAAATTTATTCACATCCACATCCACACACATCCACATTCACATTATATTCACAAAATCATCTATATATATGTACCCTGTAACAATTATCAACCAAATATTATTTACAAAAATATATAAAACATCCTCCAACAATACAAATAATTTTTTGTATTCAAGAACTTAAATTTTTGTATCTAAAGCAAAACAAAAGTATTGACAATACAAATAAAAAAAACATATATATTATAGTTTGTTTTAATATCAACAGCAAACTCCGACATCGATATGCGAAGATATCATCACGTACTCAAAAAAGGTTGCATCTGCAAAAAGAAACACAAAAAAAGACATCATTTACAATATAATTAATTTCAAGCTTAGAAAATGTAAAACATTTGATATTTATTTCAATAAATAAATAAATACAAAAAAGATTGTAAGCTGCAATATCGACATGGGAAGTGAAATAAAATGGTGAAAAAAAATCTAGTGATAAATAGCATTTCTCTATCAGAAAAACATTAAATATATAGATATATGCCATTAGGGTGCACTGTAAGAGAATTTCTCAGAAGAATTTCAGACGTGAAGCAAAAGAATTTCTTAATGTCAAAGACTATCACTGAGCAAACACAGAACTTTGACTTCATACTGATGAGACATTTTACCGCTAACATAACCACAAATCGAAATTAACTAACTTAGTCACTCTAGCCTGAACATGTTCTGATGCATTCCTCACTCCTTACACATCTACCATTCAAGAATGAGAATCCATTAATTATAAATAAATAAAAAAAATTATGTATAACATATTCTATAAAGTTTCAATTTTACAATTGTTCAGAATCCATCGTAAAAGAATCACCGTCTAAAACACTAAATGCCACCTCAAACCCATCACCCATCATCTATCTATATCTTTAATTTCAATTTTCCTGATCGAAACTAGCATATAAAATACTAGTTCTATTGAATTAAGTAATTTGCTTGAGTCCAAAATGAAAAAGAATAAACAATATTAAATTACATTTATGGGCCGCTGGCCTCCCATACTATAAGCCTATACCATACTAATGTCCTCATTGCATATGCAATAACGTAATTCAACTAAGATTCATAGTCTAGTCTTGCCACAGGTCTTGTGCCCATTAATTTAAAGTAATCTGTTACTTATTACGGCTATACACTAACTAAGGTGATGAAATAACAATGTTTTAAGTTTGTAGAATTGTGATCTTATATATCAATCTAGCATCAATTCAAGTAGTCATACAAAATGGCCAACCTGATAACATGAGTCAAATATAAAGTGACAATGACTTGAAACAGATACATTTAAATTGGATGAAACAAACACCTGGTGGGGCAGGGGGCTGAGAACCATAAACCAAGAATGTTCTGTTTTTAGCATGCACACTATAGATTGAAATCAAAAGTTGGTGTCTTTTTTAAGTGGCCCCATGGTGCAGAAAACTTGTGTGGAAAACACAATCAATGTTTGGCATTGTCATTAGTTAGAAAGAAAAATATTAGTTAAGTACCTTCTCCTCTATCTTAATTCCTAGACGTTGATAAACTCTTTGATATCCCCTTCGGCTGATTTCACAGATTTGTGCCCATGCCTTCCGATACTTCTCTTCCCCTCCCTGTGATACAAGTTATGCCATAGGAAATGAAAACAAATAAGATAAATGATGAGACATGATGAAACCTTGAGATAAAATCATTAACCAGACTTTCTTCCAAAACAACGAAACAAAATTTATAGTTTATAAATCAGATTTCCTCCAAAATAGAAAATTGAAATTTATAGCTTTTAAGTTTTTTTACAAATGAGAAATTTAATTATTGCTATAATCAATCTCACACGTCTTTAAGGCATAAAGGTAAATGATTCACCTGGAGACTGACCACCGCTTGTTGTGCCATCTCCTTGAATTCAGGATCACTGTCAAATCTTTGCTTTGATGCCTTGTCGAATGCCTAATGACAGCTGAGGACCTGCATGAACAAACAGTTAGAAAGAAATTTGAGGGCTCACATACTCAACCCTCAAAGAAACTCACTATATCACTCACTAACTTATTTTAGGACTCCTATCACTCAACCCTCTTCCCTACAATGTACCAGCAAAACCTGCCACAGTTAGCTAACAAATTAAAAAAAAAAAAAAAACATTAGCCAACTTCAGTGTAGGTTCAGCAGATTTCTTAGCTGGCTTTGGAGCCTGCTTCACTGTTAACTGACTCAAACCAGGCTCAACCTGTCCAGGGTCATGTACAAGTAGGCTCAGTATGCACTTTCTCCACTGTCTGGATGTCCTGCTCATGGACCACCACAGTCCTAACCTGGGCTTGGACCTCCTCTTTCTGATAGCTCTTCTCCACAGGATTACACCCTCTAGCTTCTGCAGCACCCATACCAGCCACCTCTGCATGACTTACCACTTCAGATTCTACAGCAGCCATAACAGCCACCTCAAGAGGGTCTCCCATTTTCCTTTTACCTCGAGCAACATTAAGCCTCCAGTTTTCTTCCCTCTCTTGGTTCACATTTTGCTGTTTTTCTTTGGACAAATTCTCCACTTGAGTTTTGATGCATTTGTCTTCCATATACCCAAAGACTTTACATTTTGAGCACTTGGATGGAGTCCACAGGTATTCAACCCCAATCTCAACACTCTGATCTTCACATTTGATTAGAAAATCAGTAGGAAGAGAAGAATCCAATCCTATTTCCAGACATGTTTTAGCAAATGAAATTCTAGCACTAGCAATCCTACTAAGCGCATCATCATCCCAATATTCTAAAGGAATGTTAAACAACTTAATCCAAATCAGAATTCTATCAAGCCTTTCCTTAGATAATTTCATCATATTGTGCCACTTTTTCAGTACAAGAAAGTGTCCCCCAAAAAACCAGGGTCCATCCTCAATAACATTAGTACTACTTTCCACACAATCAAATAAGAAAAATATAAAACCGGTGGTAGTAGACAGTACCTCCCTCAATCCCTTGTTCTTCCAAAAATTAAAAGCATAGTTCCTCACATGGTTAAAAATAACTAACTAGAACCATGTAACTGAGGCATAAAGATAAATTGCAAATGGTTAGAAATAGGATTATATTTTATTTTTATCAGGATGTATCTTCTAATCATTACAGGTAACCTTTATTTGTCCTCAAATGGCCGATAATAACTGCATCACTAATATCAATATCTATCCTGATTCTGTTATTTAAAACCATGACAAGGACCAACAGGAACTGTTTGAACCTAGGGCAACCGTGTTGGAGAGACAGATACGATCATGATTGGTATTTATGTATGCAATCAATGAGACTTTCAATGCAAGAACCATGGTAAAAAGTGCAAATCAGTAATCTTTATGTCAGGCCACAAGTTTGGATGTCATATAAAGCCTTATATGAGGCACAAATCCATCGCTAGGATAGAATCATTATAGAACAGAAATTTAAGTTGCAGAAAACTGTAACACCAACAAAGTAAGTAAAAATCTTGATATCACAGAACAAGAGCAAAAGAGTTTTGCAGATAATAGAGAAATGATGATGTTCAGTATTGCCAATCTAAAAAAAATAAATGAAAACCATAATATTTAAGGAGAAACAAAGTTCAAGCCAATGGTATAGGAAGACGGAAAATTTAAAACAGAGTATCCTGGAAAGTGAACAAAGAACACAAAATTGTCTCAAGATTTGAAGCACACTTACACAGGTAAATAGTATGAAATGCTTGAAACAAGTATTTAGATGGGCCTCCTCTTTAAGACTTACGATCTTCTGAAAGTGAGAGTGGTAAATATGAGCATAAACGTGGAACAGACATTTGAATATAGTTTTCACTACTTCCCTGAAGTTCAGAGGAAAAGGGGCACCTACAAAATTTAGAATAAAGAATAAGCATAAGCTCTGAAGGGAACATAACAAACCCCCAACTGGGCAAAATACAAATATCAACAATTTTGTTCAACATACAACCGGGCGAAATATCAGAACATAATATGAGGCATTTATTACCAATCTTTTGAGGAAATATGGATTCATCATCTAATTGACCTTCAATCTAGTCCATCGAATATTCAACATATTTTTGAGTTGAAACTTCAATTAGTTTCTTGATTTGTACACCATCTGCCCATCTGTGCTCATACCTGCAAATCAGGAACTGGAAATTTATAGAACTGTGCAATGTTGGTAACCATTCAATTGTTACACAAAGTTGTTCAAGAAATCATGGAAAAGTAGAATAAGGTTCTCCATGCCCATGAAGGTTCAAGGCTCAAGGCTTAATGTTGTGTTTTCTGGATAACAATTAGAAAACAAAGAAACTGTCTGAAACAAGAGAATATGACCATTTACATTTTCACTTTTTTCATTGTTTCCTTGGGATGTCCTGGACTCGGATAGTTTTTGAAAAAAACAACATTTTTTTTCATGATTCCTAATCATGCAAAGTCCTCAAAAAACCATATTCCAGCTCATGTTTTCCCCCTCATCTTCAGATTCTTCACCAACTCTTCTATGTTCAATGAAACCTTGAAAAGGTGTGGAAATGCCTCCATTAAAGGGACCTTCACCACTATGCTGGAGCAGCTTTAGCTACAAACCTCCCTATTCTCACTTTAAACCAAACCTCTTCCATAAAACACATCATTTTTTATTGCTTTCAAAAAGGCCCATGAAGTTTCTACCTAAACTTAAATTTTTCTACCACTCACCAAAACAAATCTATAAAAAAAAAATTGCTACCCAATATACCAACCTTCTTGAGGCAAAGATATTGCTTCCCATTCAATAAAATTGAAGCTTCAAACATGCTAATAAAAAAAAAATTAAAAAATTGGTGCCTGAATTTATTCTCGTCTCCACCCAAAGAAACTCTTTTTTGTAACTTTTCAAACTTTCGGCAACCAAGATCAAGTTCTTGAAAAAAGGCATAGTGGCAAATGAAGTATTGTGCACCGAATCAGTGTTTTCTACTTAGGAAAGACCATTTTTCCTGTGAGTCTAGAAGGTATGGTTTTGGTATCGCAAAATAAAATGTTGCAACCATATAATGAAAACATAGGGAAACAAATTACAGAACTTAAAATGCATGAAAGGCCTCATTGATAACATAATAGTGGTAGTTGAACTTGTGTAAGACATACAGAAGTAAATATTCAATAATTTATTTCCTTCAATCTAAATGTTCAAAACTGATTTTCTGTAAAGTTGAAATAAAGCAGATGATTACTAAGACGTACTTGGGGCCTGCAGTCATTGTAGGACAGTTTTCTGGACTGCAGACCTCTGTGAGGGTACCATACAGCAAGTTCACCTGGGTGAAGAAGTCCACAGCTGAAAATTTAAAAATCAGCAACCTTAGTTCAATCGATGATCAGATAAAACCTTATTATGGTATTTATGATTTTCTTTTGGGGGGTTGGGGTTAGGAGTCAAGTGTTGGTTAGTATGTGTAATTGCAGTATTTGTTTCCCCATATATGTCGGGCCTGGGTCCCCTAATCTGTCACCCTAGGGTGGCTGATCACGTTCCAAAATGAGAATCAACGAATTGAATGTCAATTCTTCCTCAATCCAGTGGATTTACATTTGTAAATTTGCGAATTCACTTCAAAAGCAACGAATCTGGACTTATTTCAGTTAAAATTGCCACAGGTCTCAGCTTTTAAGCCTTTAGCTTTAATAAAAGCAATTAGAGTCTATGTTAATGTTTCACAATATTGACCACGTAAAAAACAAACTGACCGAGGCAACGAGCACAGCTGCCAGTGGCTGGAGCTTTTATAAACAAAAGCCTTCAATACTTTTACAACTCACTCGATAGTCTAAATATGCAACAGTTGAGTTTGGGTTTAAAAGGCCGCTGAACGCCTCAAAAGGTTTTTTGCTTCCCACCGATGTGGGACTGCACAAATTGAAAATTTTGTGTATGGCTTGTATCAATGTGTATGGCTTATGTCAAGAGCTATCAAGTGATACAAGTCTCTGGTTCATATATTGAAATTTATCTGAATACCTTACCTTTCTTATCAATGATGAGGGTGTTACAAATTGCACCTGATATCAGTGATCCACTTATACTGTCTATTGGGTTCCAGTGCATGCGTCAACTTTTATTGAATGTTGTTAGACTTGTCATATTGAGATGCTATAGTTTTGTACATTTTGTTCAACAACTTTAATGGTGTATAATTTCATACTTCCCATCATGTCTATTGTTTGCAATAAAGGATTTATTTGCATTTTGTTATTGTGCATTCTTGTCAAGATATGGCAAATGTGATTTGCACTCCCTAATTGCTTACACCTAATAACAAAAGTGTTTCAACTATTTCAAGGATTAGGAGGATAGAGACTAACCACACCAGTTATCCTGTGCACAGTGGCATAGAGAGTTTCAAAGATATCAAAAATTATTTATTAGGTGAATTTAATTGTTGAAATTCTTTATATTGGTCTATTTAGGGTAGTTACTGTTGATCAATTTCTAAAATGACATTCACTTGTTAAGAATTTACTTTGGGTTGAGGTTGACTCTTGTATCCTTGGGATTGTGGGATTTGGATTTGTCTACTTGCTTTCAAGAATCAAGAGGCTTGTGGAGGTATGCATCACCCCAATCTTAAATGAATGAATTCACTCATGGATTTTTTGAGGGAGATAGGGGCCATGATTTCCCTTAAGTTCAAAATCCCCTTCAATCGTGTAAGGATTAATCTAATTTGTTTTCAACATCTCCTCTTCCCCCTCCACGCATGGACCATTAATATACATGTATCAAGTGCAAAAGAATATAAAAAGATAAATCCTCTCAAAATCTTAGCATTAAGTCGCCTCTTAATTAAATCCACAATGACCACAACTAAAAAAGAAGAAAAACAGTCGTTCCACAAAGCTCCTGCTAACCTTACCATAATTTTTTTTTGGAATTTTCATATTTTGTTAAATTTACATATCTGAATCTCTAGTTTCTCCTAATATTAGGGAGTCTCAAAACTAGGATCACTATCTTAACTTGTTTTTCACTCATTAAGACAACTGAAAATGACTTTTATTGGCACTTCTTTTTACTTACAACAAAATATATATGTGACAATCATTAGAACTTCTTTTGAATTCCTTTTCTGTCCAAAAACTATTCTCATGGAACCTTTCCTATAGTCATTGATCTTGCTCTAGATTACTTCCTAAAGCTTAAATTTCATGATGTGGACGCATTTAAGAATATTAATATATTAAACAAGTATTATTATGGTACTACTTCATATATAGATGTGTTTTTCTTGTATTTTCCTTTTAGGAGTGAGGTGTTGTTAGTATAGAAATTTTGTCTGATACTTTTGGTGCTAAAGATCTTTAATGTCAATTGTCCACAATCTTAATCATTTACTCTGAATTTCTTTTAATATAGTTTCTAATACAACATTTCACTTTTGCTCAAAATTTTTGTTTGAGTCAAGGTGCACTCCTTGACTTATGCACGATATATGTACACATACTTATTATTTCTATATATGCACTACATTAGATTGATAAACTTTTGAAGTCTTTGGTCCCCACAAGAGAATTTTTAAGGCCTCGCCCCTGAACTATTCAATCTTGAGTCTTGTTTTTATGCTTGATCTATTATCATTGTTCATCCAGGGCTCCTGACTCGGTGAATTTGATAATCCTTCCTTCCTTGAAATTTTATGCATAATGGCAAAGTGTATAGCTTCTTGCTTCTTTAACTTGAGTTTCAGTAGAACATCATTCCTTTTTCCATGGGAACAAATTGATTGCCCAAAGATATTTTAAATTCTGTAAAGCAATTGCCAGGTTTATGATGCTATTGATTTTCAACAAAAGCTAGCCTTCTTTTTGCCACCTGCGCTGTAGAATCCAGTTGGTTGATCTTAGTCAATAGAGTTCTTAGGAGACATTATTTGATAGCATGTCTAGTATGTGATTCTGTTTTGCCTACAGTTTATCCACTCATGCATGCATATGATAGAATGGGCGTGGATGAAAAAGAGAAAAAAATACGTAATATCTTTTGTTAGCTAGGATTTTCTTTGATGGATTTGATAAGTAGGTATCTGTGGCGGACTCAGGAAAAAAATTATCCTTGTTAAATGTTACCTTGTACAGATATATTCCTACCACTCAGAAGGTTTGCTGATTTAAAAATATTAGTGAAATGTTAAAGATGGCTATTCGCTATTGGATATACACATAAGCTTATTAAGATAGGTCATTACAAGAGGTAATCTTAATGATATTTGTTGTTTTGTAAGAAGTTAGTAGGTTAATCATCTTCTTGATTGAATGTTTGCTCCACTAATGGGTGAAAAATCTATAGCTTCTGTCAAAGATTTTGGCATTCATAGTTTTTATTTTATGTATTTTTGGGATTTTGTTGTGATTCTTTCTAAATTGATGATAATTTATTTGCAATTGGACTACAACTCTTATTATCTATGGTCTTTAGGTCTACTAAAGGTTTTTTCTATCTACATCATGGCATAGCTCCCCCAACCCCAAATTTGGGTACATCTTGTAAATTTTTACTTCTTTGGAAACTACTTACATTTATCTTAGACTACACGGCGGAGTTCCTTAACTTGCAACTGTGCAAGTATATGTATGCCTGTATGGGTGGATAATGCATTGCTTGACAGTTCTTCCAAGGAAGAAATGATAGATATCTTGGTTCTAATTGGTATCAAATACTGAATTTTTTCCCAAATGAACCCAGAATCGCAAGTGAAACAAATGGGCCAGTAGGACAAATGACAATATTCTATTGTGGCAAAGTGAATGTCTATGATGATGTGCCTCTACATGGCCTAAATGGCTATATTAACACTTCCTATGGCAAAGCCAAAAACCAAGTCTATGGCTTATCACAATGCAGAGCCGAAATCAAACACACACCAACACAAAATCAATATTCGCACAAATCAAACACACACACATTTGAACTGTTCTATTCTTAATGAAAAGAGTTTCAATGAATTGATGAGCAGGGAGAAATAGACGATAGAAGCCAGAGGAGAGAAGAGGAAAGAAAAGGAAGGCTATACCTGGATGCCGGAGGGAGAACTAGAGTGGCGCTGTTGTTGCCGCTGCTACAGACGCTGTTGTTGCCGCTGCAAGACAGACAGAACGACGACTGGGTGAGAGCGAGGGTCTGCATGAGCAAGAGCGAGAGAAAAGAAGAGGGTTACCTAGACGAAGCTGTTGCCACAGCAAGAGAGATAGAGTGACGACTAGGTGAGAGGGAGAGAAGGAGAGAGCAGTGAGATTAGGTGAGATTAGGGTAGAGTATATATCGAAGGGAGAGAGCAGTGAGATAGATGAAGGGTTTTTTTATTTTTTTTGATTCCAACAGATTACAGATAATTTGGGGATTTCGGGAAAGAGGAAGTGGGAGAGAATTTTGGCGCGAAATTAGGAATACTATTTGCGACGATATTAAGGCCCGTCGCGAGTGAATGAGAAAAAAAAAAAGAAAATTGCGACGGATTGCCAAAAGAGCGTCGCAAAAAAAAATAAATAAAAAAATTAAACCAGAAAAATTTTGCGACGT
Organism: Camellia granthamiana; assembly: GCA_036172215.1. NCBI lineage: Eukaryota > Viridiplantae > Streptophyta > Magnoliopsida > Ericales > Theaceae > Camellia > Camellia granthamiana. The sequence goes on along the minus strand of CM069916.1, from coordinate 65,977,823 downwards.
TCAACGTGCCGTCGCAAATAACCTTACTTTTTGCCACGGGCTTAGTTTTTCCGTCGCAACTAAAATAATTTTGCGACGTCATTAAATACCGTCGCAAAAACATGTTTTTTGCAACGGCACTTTAACCGTCGCAAATAGTTCCGTGGCAAATGCTCCATTTTCTAGTAGTGAAATAAGTGTGCGTGTGTGTGATGCATGTCTTCCAACCCCCATTTCTTTCTCCCTTTTAATTACCAGCTTACGATGGTTAGTTTTAGGGCATGTTTCAATTAGCATCCTTATGCTCGCATGTTTGCATCCATTCATCTATCTTGCATGCACCGGGCTCGGCGCATCATACTAACTGCATTGTATTTCAATTCCTGTTTGAATACATGTATCAAATTGCATTTCATATGACATTTTAGAATAGCCGAGCCTATCTTAGTTGCATTTTGTATGTGTTGCATTAGGCATTCTTGACATAGCTAGGATCATGCATTGATTTCTAACATAGCTTTTGTTTTGGCTCGGAGTACTTAGTAAGTGTTTATGCTTTAGCATCCTTGCATGTGTGTGAGTGACTGCCATGATAGCATGCTTGCCATGAGGCTAACTACTTATGTGATATAACTGCCTGAATGCCTGTGGGTGAAGGTTGGATTACTTGAATTGGAACAATTCATTGATTGCAAGTTTTAAGCCCACTTGAGAGTGGCAAATCACCATGTTTTCCAAGCCCACTTGAGGGTGGCAAAATCCACATTTTAGCCTACTTGCGAGTAGCAAACTGCTTTAAAAAACAAATATGAGATGTTTTGTTCCAACTTAGGCGATCCAGTCTATACTTGTATGCCGTGTGCATCATATAGTAATTCTAAGTTAATAAACCGGAATAAGAACGCATGTGTTTTCAAAAACAAGATATCATGTTAGTAAAGGCCGACCCTTTGATCAGGCGAGTGGGGGTGCTCATTGCATGACCTTCCCTAATCGTACCCAAGTTCCCGAGCCGAGGCAACTTTGGTGATGACGGACACGTGGCCTTAGGCACGAGTCAGGGTTTCCTAAACTTCCCAAAAATAAAATATTTAGGTGCCGACTCTATATCTGGCAAAGCATTCCATGTTTGGCACTTCTTTCTAAAAATTAGTTTTTCAAAACGATTTGCCGGATTTTGACTCTTTGGTGATTTATCAATCTCGCATTGCACTTTGCAAGATCAGATTAAGAACCGTGACATTGAGTCCGAACTGTAGTGAGCCCAATGAACAAAACGGGATTTTCCCGGGACGTTCGGGCCCATCTACAGTATTGTGTTTTGTATTCCATCTTTGCCTGCTTAAACTTTTTGAACATCTCTGAGTATCATGGTCAAAATTCATCATAGGTATCTAATGAGATTTGATTCAAATATGTGAGAGAAACCATTAGCAAGGTGATAAGCTCACGGTATAAGAAAATTTTTTTAACTAATTTTTCTATACCAATATTTGCCCTTCGTGGATTGAGCCCATACTTTTAAAATTTATTTGGAAGATTGAGTTTGTAATCAAATGAATTTGTTACATAAACTTGATGTTCAGTCCACACCTCTCAACACCCTCGGTTGATTGTGAAGTTGTTACCCATACATTGACATATAAACTACAGACAAGTTTCCTAGCAAGGAATTAGCTGAAAATCAATTTTACTTGCTCTACTTTATTTTAATTTTGTGTTTTTATTCTATAATTTTCTTTTTCTTCCTTTTTGTTGATTTTGTTAAGGTTAGCAACCTGGGATCCATGAAGGGGCAGCTGATTGGGATGAAAATTGGGACAAGTGTGAAGATGAAGATTTGTCAAACAGTTTTCATATAGGATTAAGTGGACATTTAGCTTAAGTATCTTTTTGTCAAGAAGTGTTTGATGATGGATCTTTGAGTGTCTACACTACTTGTTACTCTTCTTTTCATTTAAAATGAATCTAATGCCTCACTTTTTTGATTGACCTAAATGTTATATGGATTGAAAATTTTCTGGTATAGGGAATCTGAAGCCAAGATGTGCAAGTTGTAGTTGTATTGTAATTTTGATGAACTCTTGCCATTTCCAAGTTTCATATTTGTCAAAGAGTTCACTCTTGATGTGGAAAATGTTGTAGCTCCTCTTCAGTTGTTAGTAAAGCATTTTCCACAAACGAGGGTGTGCATGTTTCTGTGAGAATATATTGTTAATTATGGAAATGTATTTTAGATGTGAATATTAGATTTATCGTATTTCCTATTTTAGATTAAGGTTAGGATTGCTATTGTATTTCCTATTTCAGATTAAGGTTAGGATTGCTATATATATTGGTTGTAATTTTTGAATTAATACAATTTGAATATACATAAAAGATTTCAAAAATCTTACACTGTATTAGAGCCACGTTCGAAGCCCTAGGTCTGGCCTTGATCATTCGAAGCGCGAAGTCTTCTCTGGGCTTCTCTGAAGTCGCGAATCTGTTCCTAGGTCCTCTTTGAAGTCGCGACAATCCTCTGTGCCTGGTTTGAAGTCACAATTCAAGGCTCTCTCATCTCTCTCTCTCTCTCTCTCTAGTTCAGCTAATTGGCCACACATCGTGGGTCGTCTAGGCTGTTTGTGGGTCATCTAGGTTGTCCGATCGACAGTCCTCTATTTCTGGTTCAACACATCATCACGGATCTCCCCCTTGGCTCGTTTCTGTTGATCTCTCTCTCTCTCTCTCTCTCTCTATGGTTTAGAATTGCGACACCCATACCCATCGTGGTTCGCGATCCATCTGAACTGAAATCCATCTGGTCTGGGTGTAATTATATTTAAAGCTCTCAAGTTTTGGTTTATTACATTGTTGCCCCATTATATTTGAAGCTCTCAGGTTTTGGTTTATTACATTGGTGCCCCCATCAGATTTCAATTTATTGTGGTTCTCTATTTTTGTTTGGTTCATTACGACGATGACGATTTCAGCTTCTGTAAAGCACAAGAAGGGGCTTATTGCCTCAAATGAATGTGCTTTCTGCCATCAGAGGGCCATTGGAAGTACCACTATCCCAAGAAAAGACGCCTGCCTGCCTCATCTTTTTAGCAGTCTCAGAATCAATTTTGGGCTTCTCCCACTACGTATACTCCATCTACTCCAGCTCCTGATCCTGACTTGGCTTCCTTAACTGCTCAGATTAGTCCGTTTCATTGCCTCCATTGTTTTCTCTTTTCATTCAGGTTTGCTTGGGTCTTCTTCAGGTATTTCTTCGTCTGTTTGGATTTTTTACTCTAGTGCCTCTCATCATATGACTTCCCATCTCTCCTTACTTCAAAATTGTACTCCTCATCCCTTTCCTATTATTGTCAATGCTACTAATGGATCTGGTATGTCTGTTGTATCTGTTGGGTCTATCCTACCGTCTGCTATGTCTGCTGTCTCTTTTCCATCTGTCCTTTATGTTCCTCAGTTATCTATCAGTTTATTATCTATCAGTCAGCTTAATGCCTCTGGTTTTGATGTTATCTTTTTTTCTTCTATTTGTTTTGTGCAGGATCAATGTCTAAGGAATAGATTGGGACCGGCCGTAGAGTTAGAGACCTCTATGTGGTGGAGAGCTTGCATCTGCCTATGGCAACCTCTCTGACTGCCTTTTCTTCTTTTAAGTTAGATTCTCTATCTAGTCCTTTCTACTTGTGGCATTCTAGATTAGGGCATTTGTCTGCTGATCACTTACGATCTTTAGCTCAGTCTGGTATATTGGGTAAAGTTTCTCCTAGTGAACTTACTGAATGTCGGGGGTGTAAACTTGCCAAAATTACAGTTTTACCTTTTCATAAAAGTACTTCTATATCTGATACCCCATTTTCTTTAGTTCATACTAATGTTTGGGGCCCTTTCTCGTGTTCTCACCAAAAGGGATTCTGCATACTATGTGTCATTTGTTGATGACTGCACCCGTTACACTTGGGTTTATCTTATGACTCATAAGTCTGAATTCTACCAAATATATCGTACTTTCCAGTCTATAGTCACTACACAGTTTGGGTCTACTATTAAATTGTTGCGGTCTGACTTGGGCAGGGAATACTTTAAAACTGAATTCTGTGAATATTTGGCCAAATTGGGTACCATTCACCAAACTACCAGTACTGATACACCTGCCCAAAATGGTCAAGATGAACGTAAACATCGTCATCTCTTTGAGACAGCTAGGTCTCTCATTCTCTCTGCTTCCATTCCGGTTGTGTTTTGGGGTGAGGCAGTTCTTACTGTTGCTTTTCTTCTTAACTGTATGCCTACCGCCCTTCTTTATGGTCGGTCTCCTTATGAGGCTCTGTTTTCTCAACTTCCTAATTACTCCCTCCTTCATGTGTTTGGGTCTGCTTGTTTTGTCCTTTTACCCCGTAAAGATAGAACCAAACTTAGTGCCCGGTCTGTCCTATGTGTCTTTTTGTGTTATAGTCTCACTTAAAAAGGTTATCGCTGTTATGATCCTATTTCCCGTTGCCTTTACGTCTCCCGTCATGTTGCTTTCTTGAACGTCTACCTTACTTTCAGCTTCCTCCTCTCACTGCCCCAGTTTCCAAAGAAGGTTTGGTTCATATTGATCCGTTTCCTTCTGAGGTCCCGTCTGATGAGTACATCTCTGTAGTTCCTCCTAAGCTTGTTCCATATTCTCCTTTTGCTTCACCTTTGGCTGCTTCTCCTCCTTCGACTTCTTCTTCTCTTCCGTTGTTAGTTTATTCTCGTTGCAAGGCTCCTCCTCCACCGGTTGTCTCTGCCCCTGTTGTTGATCCTCCTATTTCTGACAACTCTGATCCTACTGCACATTGATATCCTACTTGAGCACGTCATCCTCCAAACAGGTTGGGTTGGTCTAATACATATTTTTCTACTTCCTATCATACTTTTTTGTCTGCTATTCACTCTTTTTCAGAACCTCAGTCTTACAAGGAGGCCTGTCAAGATCCTCATTAGGTTCAAGCTATGGAGGATGAGTTGTCTGCTTTACAGCAAACTAGTACTTGGGAGTTGGTTCTTTTGCCTGCTGGTAAGAATCTGGTTGGTTGCAAATAGGTCTACAAAGTCAAGACTCATTCTGATGGTTCTCTTGAGCGCTACAAAGCTCGTCTAATTGCCCAAGGTTTCCCACAGGAGTATGGTATTGATTATGAGGAAACCTTTGCTCCTATTGCCAAGTTGACTACTGTACATACTTTGATCTTTGTTGCTGTTGTTCATTCTTGGCCTCTTTATCAGATCGATGTTAAGAATGCTTTTCTTAATGGTCATCTCACTGAGGAGGTTTACATGCGTCCTCTCCCTAGCCTTCACCATTCCTTTCGACAGGTTTATCGCCTTCGGCGTGCTCTGTATGGCAGGAAGCAGTCTCCTCGTGCTGTGTATGATCACTTTCAGACTGCTATTACTGAGCTTGGGTTTCAGCCTTGTGCCCAGGACTCTGTTTTATTTCTTCTCCACACTCTGTTGGATTTGTTGCATTATTATTGTATCTGGATGATATGATCATCACTGGTTCTGACTCTTCTGCTATATCTGAGGTCAAGCAGCATCTTTTCCGCACCTTTGAAATGAATGATTTGGGCCCATTGTTGTATTTTCTTGGTATTGAGGTAGTTTATTCTCCCAAGAGCTACTTTCTATCTCAGGCCAAGTATGCCAATGAGGTTATTCATCGTGCCGGTCTTACTGACACTAAGATTTCTGATACCCCCATTGAGCTTAATGTAAAGCTCAATACTACTGATGGTGTTCTGCTAGATGATCCTACTTTATATCGAGAGCTCGTGAGTTGCTTAGTCTATCTGACGGTTACTCATCATGATCTTGCCTATGTTGTTCATGTGGCTAGCCAATTTGTCTCTGCTCCTCGCTCTACCCATTAGGCTACTTTGGTTCGAATTCTTCGCTATCTCCAAGGCACTATATTTCAAAGTTTACTATTGTCTTCTACTTCCTCTTTAGACTTGGTGGCTTATGCTGATTCTGATTAAGCTGGTGATGTCACTAATCACAAGTCCACTTCTAGCTTCTACATGTTTCTTGGTGATTCCTTGATCTCTTAGAATGCAAAGAAACAGACTGTTGTTGTGCGTTCCAGTGCCAAGGCTAAGTACCGTGCTATGGCTCATGCCACTGCTGAGATTGTTTGGCTTCATTGTCTCTTGACTGAGTTGGGTGTCCCTCAGTCTTCTCCGACCTCCCTTTATTGTGACAACTGCAGTGCTATTCAGATTGCACATAACACTATCTTTCATGAGTGAATGAAGCACATTGAGATTGATTGTCATTTTGTATGTCAACATCTACAGTCTAGCTTCATCTCGCTTCCTTTCGTCTCTTCGGCATTACAACTTGTTGATTTATTTACGAAGACTCACACCACTGCTCGCTTTCAGTTTCTTCTTGGCAAACTCTTAGTGTTTTTTGCTCAAACATCTTGAGTTTGAGTGGGGGTGTGAGAATATACTGTTAATTATGGAAATGTATTTAGATGTGAATATTAGATTAATTGTATTTCCTATTTTAGATTAGGGTTAGGATTGCTATTGTATTTCCTGTTTCAGATTAGAGTTAGGATTGCTATATATATTGATTGTAATCTTTGAATTAATACAATTTGAATATACATAAAAGCTTTCAAAAATCTTACAGTTTCATTAACAAATGCTTATCATAACTCAGAAACGCCACCAAGTGGAAAGGAAAGGATTGCCGATGATGCTCATAGCGAAGACAACGTAGAACTTCAGTGTAGATGGTTCACCCCATGCTAGAGTGACCCAGAGGTACTGGTTTTAATTTGCAACTTTTTTTATTTTCCTTCTGCATTGGATTTGAAATTTTTTATTGGTGTCCGAACCTTTAAACCATTGCACAACATCTATCTACACCTATTGTTTTATTCGAAAATCTGAATTTCTACATGATTTTATTGTTCTCTGGAGACAGAAGTGTTAATGAACGAAACTAGGGTGCATTTGACGCTCATTATGATACTGACTTAGGCTAGGACTTCAGTTCTGATCCTATAAAGGTATATGAATACTTCTTGATTTGAGTGGCAATCCAGTTTTCTCTGTGCATTAATTAGAGATATAGTGTAGCCATGCATGATGCATGTGAAGTTTTGATCCATATCCCTTCGATCATTCAGTCTCTCTTTTTTTTGGCATTGTCCATGAGAATCTTTTTTCCAGAATTTTTGGTTTAATGTTCTTCTGTAGATCATGTTTTTTCCTCTAAAAAAAGAAAAAAAAAAGAAAAAGAAAAAAAAGAATCAAATATTTCATGCATGTGAAGTTTTGATCCATATCTTTAAAGTGTATTTTGAAATATTTTTGACTTACCATAAAGAAAGGGATGTTTGTGTGTATATAACTTCTATCTACAACAGAGAATCACAACATTACCAAGGAAATTAGAAAGTAAAATTAATGGAGTATTGTAGACACTCCATTTTTTACCACCCTTAAGACTTGGGCATCACTGATTGATTACTTGGTGATGAAAGATATGCAGTGCAAGGGTTCGATTTCTTCAGCAAGGAGAGCGTCAAATCCCAAACCTCACACCCCTTTTTGGACCAAAACAATTTTGACCAAAATGATTTTTAGACCTTAAAACCCTCTCTTTCAAAACATTTTTGAAAAAAAGGTTTCTACGCTGTTCCGAGGCTCGCAGTTTGTTAAATGTTGCGCTTTTCAGTAAACCGAGCAAGGACAAAGTGGGAATGCATGAAAGAGAGGTAAACTCTTTGAAAATATTTCAAAACACCTTGGTTAGAGGTTTGGAGTTGAAGAAAATTGGAGGGGAGACAAGAAACCAAGTTGGGGGAAGAAGTTGGGCATGAACCGTTAAGAGAGAGTCGAGCGGCCTTTGCTAAATCAGGCCTATCCGTTTACACACTTGGATTTCAGCTATGAGGTTAACACCTTGGAAAGTGGACTTCCGGGGCTTCATTTTTCACTCAAGAATCTCTTAAAGCCGTGTCCGGATAAGAGAGATATGGCTAGTTGAAGTTAGCATCAATCCGATTGGACTGAAACTAAGCAGTCTTCACTAAAAGAGGGATATCTCTTAGCATACTTGGAATTTTGATATGAGGCTGCCACCATTGGAAATAAGACTTCCGGGGCTTCAATTTAGGCACAAATATGACCTGAAAAGGAGTCCAAATGAAGGAGATATGTCTATTTGAAGTCGGGGCCAGAACCAGTTTTTGCTGTCGGCCACTAGGGGAGTGTGCCGGCCACAAATGGAGTTTTCCAGCCATAGGTCGGCCAGAAGTGATCCTTGTCGGCCACCATTAGTGGCTGGTCAGCCACAATTGTCCAGAAAGCTCAGAATTTGCAGATATTTTGCTCCAGCTGTCTTCCAAATGCTCCAACTGTCTCTAAATCAGATATTTTCGACCTGAGCTTGCATTTGTCTATATATAGAGAGCCTTCTCTATAGTTTGCAAGGTTAGAAAATTTTGGGAGCCTCTCTCTCTACAATTCTCTCTCTCAAGATTTCTTACTCTCTTACCCTTTTGTGCATACAAGTAGAGATACACCTCTCCTTTGCCTAGACATCCTTGATAAAGGTGGTTCATCTTTGGGTTGAGGTTGCTTGAAACTCTCTTGGAGCTTCCTTTGAGCTCTAGAAGGTGGTTTAAGCTCAGATTGTTGCTTAAGTGGAGTCTTCCCTTCAAGAGGTAGAAACTTCTCTTTGCTAGCTTAATTTCCATACTTGTTTTGCCATCTTTTGACACTATTTTTAAGCTGGTTTTCAACTATAAAAACCTCTATTTTTTAGTCCTAAAAATGGTGGTTTGAGCCTATTTTGTGTTAGGGGGTTGTCTCTCCCATTTGTTTCTTAGCTTGTATAGTTTTTTGTGCCATCTTTCAAGGATTTCAAATCAAAGTTTTTGGGCCTTTAAACCACTGAAATTTAGAGTTATTTCAGTGGTAAAAAGCATGTTTTGAAGTCCAAAAATGGAGGGGTTAGCCTCCCCTCCTTGTGTCTCACTCCCATGCCTAGTTAGCATTACATGATAGCATGTTTTTGCAGTCTAACCTGGCTTATTTCTAGCATGTGTTTGCCTTTGATTTGGCATGATTTAGCTCTGTTTTGGGCTGCTTTGGTCATGTGGGCTTTGTTTTGTATAGTTGTAGTGCAAATGGCTTCACTAGCTTGGCATTTTAGGCCTCTAAACATGTTTTGGTTGAGATGATTGCATGTTATAGCATCATTTTACATTTGATTTCAGTGTATATAGCTCTATCACACTCTCACTTATTTCACTCTTTCATTGCTTTTGAGAGTTGTGCTTTGAGCCTTGTTTGCAAGCTAGCATGTGAGCATGTTTTTCTAGCCTTTTATGCTTCAATCTCAGCATGTTTTAGCCACTGTTTTGGCATGTTTTAGCTCTGTTTTGAGCTGGTTTGGTCAGTTGAGCTTGGTATTGCATGCCTCTAGTGTAGTGCTCTTCACTAGCTTAATGTTTTAGGCTCTTAACATGTCTTGCATGTGTTGCTTGCATGATTTAGTATCTCTTTGCAGCCATATCAGCACTGAAAAGTCTGCAACCTCCCTCTATTCTTCACTTTTCAATTTGTTTTGAAACCGTGAGCCCCTTGTTGGCTTGAGTGTGAAATTGAGGCTCTCATGCCTAATGGTTTTAATCCTCTCTTGAGGGTTTCTACTAACCAACAGCATGAGGCCTCTTTCATACTCAAGGCACTTGTGGCTTAGGACCTCTTTCCAATTAGAGGACTTTCACTTTGGACTTAATCGGTTAAAGGACTAATCGGTAATGTAAAATGTGTTAACAAAATGAATCAAGTAAAACTTGGCAAGATAAGCATCTTTGTATTGCATCGCATGTGTTTGGATCGGATGTTAATCCAAACACAAGAAAAATGGGACGTTTCATACTCAAAGTGATGAAACATGCCACTTTTCATGGTCACCGTCACCCTTGATCATGCATGATAGGGTGGTGGTTCTTAGAGTCGTATTTGTGCATTCATTAAGCTTGTATGAACTTGGTTCTTTGGCTATCATGCATGAAAATCCTTGGTTGGTGGCTTGAGAGCCAAGTGACATACTCCTTTGAGCTTGAGATATAACAAGAAGGGTGGCAGTACACACAGCTCTTGAAAAATGCATTGCTTTGCCTCTGTTGCTCTCTGTTGCAGCAAAAACAGAAGTCTGGAAAAAGAGGTGGCCGACCGGCCACTTAAACTAGCCGACCGGCCAGTTAAGGTGGCCGATAGCCACTTTTTGTAGCCGACCAGCCACCAGTGAATTTTTGTGCAAGTGTGTTCCTGTGTTGGAGCAGAGGCAATTTGGAAGTTGGTGCAATGTTCAGAGATCAAAGCAAAGTGCAAATAGAGGCATCCGATGGTAAGGCAAGAGCCTTTCCGGGAGGAAGCAACCGAGCATGCATGCATCCCTCGTCGCTCGAGACCGTTTAAATTGCATTACTAGTTAGTTAGCATAGCTAATCATTCAATTCGTTTTGTGATATTTTAATTAGCTTAGCATAGCTAGTTATTCAATTCGGTTTGTAATAATTAATTAGCTAGAATAGTTAATTAGTTTCGTTTTGTAATAATTAGCTTAGCTTAGTGTAGCTTAGCTTATTCATTCGGACCCTCTTTCAAGAGGGCGCAATGTTGTAATAAGGGTGCGTGTGTGTGTGCATGTCTTCCAACCCCACTTCTTTCTCCCTTTTATTTAACCGCTTTCGATGGTTAAATTAGGGATCATGTTTCGATTAGCATACCTTATACTTGCATGTTTGCATCATTCATTTGTCTTGCATGCACAGAGGCTCGGCTCATCATTCAAACTGCATTGTATTTCAATACTTATTTGAATACGCGTTTCAAAGCATGTTATCAAATTGTTGCATTCATATGCCATCTTAGATAGCCGAGCCTATTTAATTGCATTATTGCATGTGTTGCATTAGTCATCTTAGCATAGTTAGGATCATGCATATTTCTAACTAGCTTTTGTTTTGGCTTGGAGTACACTGTAAGTCTTTACGCTTTAGCATACTTGCACGAGTGTGAGTGTTGCCATGATAGCATGCTTGCCATGAGGTTATTTGCCTAAATGATTAACTGCATGAATGCCTGTGGATGAAAGCTTGTTGCTTGAATTGGAACAATTCGATGAATGTGTGTTTTAAGCCCAATTTGCGAAGTGGCAAATCATGTTTTAAGCCCACTTGAGGGGGGCAAATCCGCGTTTTAGCCCACTTGAGGATGGCACCTTCAAACCATTTTTGAAAGCAAACATGAGTTAAATTCGTTCCAATTCTTGTGATTTTAGTCTATACTTGCTTGTGTGCATCACATAGTAAATTTTCTAATAACTAGAATAAGAACACATGAGGTTTATAAAACAACATATCGTGCTTAGTAGAGGCCGATCCTTTGATCGGGCGAGCGGGGGTGCTTATTTCAGGACCTTCCCCTCTCGTACACAAGTTCCCGAGCCGAGGCAACTTTGGTGATGACGGACACGTGGCCTTTGGCACGAGTCAGGGTTTTCTAAATTTCTCAAAAACAAAATATTTAGGTGGCGACTCTATAATCTAACAAAGCAGTCCATGTTTGGCGCTTTTTGATTCAAAATCGATTTTCCAAAACGATTTGCCGGATTTGGACTCTTTGGTGTTTATCAGTCTTACATTGCACTTTGTGAGATTAGATTCATTACCGTGACAGGAGTTTGAACTATAGGACCAATTCGAGCTTCTCCGAAAGGGGGGCACGAAGAAAGTCGAGTCTACAAGTATTGTTTTCAAATAAATCAATAGTTGCTTGGATATTCAAAGCGATGGGCATGGACACACATATATATTGCATATAATTACTGTCATTTATTTCATTTCTCTTAATAAAAATGTACTACGTTTATTTTTTTCTCTATACTTAATCTTATGTATATATTTTAATTATCTACGTTAACAACGCCGCAACCCCCACGCATAGAGCACGTAGTTTATTTTTTAAGAAAAGATTTATGGTAAAATAGATTTATGATTTGGGCTTTCTTTGTTTTGTATTTTTTTTGCTTGAGCAAAAACCATCAGGCTTTGTAGAGTTTGAGAAACACAAAACCCAATCATACATTCTTAGAATGTATGATTGGGTGGGTGTGATCGATCGGTGGGGCTGGATGCGTCTGACTTTGAGCTTTGTCTTTCCAGACTCTGGTTTTTGTGCAAATCAAATTTGATAATTCCAGTGACGCTTAATTGAATTTTGTATGTTAATGTTTGTTCTTTTGTCTTTGGAGTTCAATAGTGTGGGTTTGTACTCATATTACTTCATGCTATTTAGATTCAATAAATTCCTTGTTCAGTTGTACACAAAGTAAATAATGTGAAGGTTGATGCAGCAGTAATTATGGATTGTCATAAGCAATGTTTTAAAAACCGGACCGGTGAGCGAACCGGAAAAGGAATCGGGTGGACGGGTCACCGTCAGGTTGAACCGAAATCAAACCGTGACGTAATAAATATATTAAAATTATATTTAAATAAAATATAAGTAATAAAATTATAAATTAAAAATATTAAATTATCTTAAATATTTGTCCTAATATTTTTTTTATTGAAAAATATAATAATATATTTTAAAACATTATTAATTTTAATTTTGGAAGATGAAATCAAATATTTAATATTCCCTCCATATGATTTAAATTCAAATAATTTGATTGAAAGAAGAGCAAAAATTTTGGAGGGATATTAAAATTTCAATATTCCCTCCAATACATTTGATTGGATCCCACATGGATTTCTTGAGTCTTTTTGAAAGAATTTTTTTCTTATAAATAGGTGAAGACTTTCACAATAATTTCATCAAGCTCTTAATGGGATTCCTCACAAGAGGAGACCCTTGAAAAAGAGTTTCAAATTAAAATTTTCTTATATTCTTATATTTTATATATATATATATATATAATAAGAAAGAAAGAAAGAAAGAAAAACTTTAAAAAAAAAAAAAATCAAGCCGGACAGCCCGGCGAACCGGCTCCGGGTCGACCGGTTCGCCGGTTCAACCGCCGGTTTTTCCGGTTCTCGCTAAATACGCCGATTTTCATCTTTGGTCAGTTCAGAGGGTATGTTTGGATCGGAACCCTGACCGGTCGACGGTTCAACCGGTCGAACCAGCCGATCCGGTCCGGTTTTCAAAACCTTGGTCATAGGTTTTTACTCAGACTATGAGAATAATATTAGTATAGTATATATTATGTGAATATTGTTTCCTATTTAGGATTGGTTTAGGTTTATCCTTGTTTCCTATTTATGATTAATTTAGGTTTATTCGTGTTTCCTATTTAGGATTAGGTCTAGAATTGCTATATATATCAGATGTACGCATTGTATTAAAACACAATTAAATATACAATTTTATTCAGAAAATTAACATTGCATCAGAGCTTGGTTCAAAATCTGAAGGACTCAAAACCCTAGCAGCCATCTTTGATTTTGATCTCTAGTCTCACAAAGTCGACCTATCTCAGTTGGGTACTTCATCTGGTTCTTGTGACGGTCTGCTTTTTCTTTCTCGCTGATTCTCGGTCAGATTGGTTGACCCATCTCTTCTCTGGTTCGCTGCATCTGTTTTGGGGAATTACACAACTCCTTTTCTAGTTATGTTTGGTCATAGTTGACCCATCTGGCATTGGTTTATTAGATTTTCCCCATTAGATTTTGCCCCATCATATTTTTGTTTGTTATCATCTGACCCCTAGTTTGGCTATTAAGGGTTTATTACACTTGAACCCCTTAGCTTTCTGGTTATTATGATGTCTCTAGCTCTGAATGAGTGTGTCTTCTGCCATCAGAGGGGCCATTGGAAGTATCACTTTCCCAAGAAGGGATGTATGTCTGGCTCGTATTCTTAGCAGTCTCAGACCCAGTTTTGTCCTTCTTTTCTGAGTAATTTTCAGGCTTCCGCCGGTTCTACTACATCTGCTCCAGCTCTTGATCCTGACTTGGCTTCCTTGAATGCTCAGATTAGTCAACTTCAGCATACACTGTCTACATCCCAGCATTTCCCGTCTGCCTCCATTATTTCCTTTCTTCATTCAGGTTTGCTTGGGTCTTCTTCAGGTATCTCTTCGTCTATCTCGATTTTTGACTCTGGTGTCTCTCATCATATAACTCTCCATTTCTTCTTACTTCAAAATTGTACTCCCCCTCCTTTTCCTATTACTGTTAATACTACTAATGGGTCTGGTATGTCTGTTATATTTGTTAGGTTTGTCTTACCGTACGCTATGTCTGCTGTCTCTATTCCATCTATCCTTTATGTTCCTTAGTTATATGTCAGTATATTATCTATCAGTCAGCTTAATGCCTCCGGTTTTGATGTTATCTTTTCTTCTTCTATTTGTTCTGTGAAGGATCAGATGTCTAAGCAGCAGATTGGGCTGGCCGTAGAGTTGGAAACCTCTATGTGGTGGAGAGCTTGCATCTGCCTATAATAACTTCTCCAACTGCTTTTTCCTCTTTTCAGTTAGATTCTCTGTCCACTCCTTTCTACTTGTGGCATTCTAGATTAGGGCATTTGTCTGCTGACCGCTTATGGTCATTAGCTCAGTCAGGAATATTGGGTAAAGTTTCTCCTAGTGAACTTACTGAATGTCAGGGGTGTAAACTTGCCAAAATGAATGCCTTACCTTTTCGTAAAAGTACTTCTATATCTGATATACCGTTTTCTTTAGTTCATACTAATGTTTGGGGCCCTTTTCCTGTTCTCACCAAAGAGGGTTCTACATACTATGTGACATTTGTTGATGACTACACCTGTTACACTTGGGTTTATTTTATGACTCATAAGTCCAATTTCTATCAGATATAATGTACCTTTCAGTCTATGATTACTACTCAGTTTGGGTCTACAATTAAAGTGTTAAGGTCTAACTTGGGTGAGGAATATTTTAAAAATGAGTTCTATGAGTATTTAGCCAATTTGGGTACTATTCACCAAACTTCCTGTACAGATACACTTGCCCAACATGGTCGAGCCGAGCGTAAACTTTGTCATCTCCTTGAGATAGCTAGGTCTCTTCTTCTCTCTGCCTCAGTTCCGACTCCATTCTTGAGAGAGGCAGTTCTTACTGCTGCTTTTCTTCTCAACCGCATTCCTACTCTCCTTCTTTCTAGCTGGTCTCCTTATGAGGCTTTGTTCTCCTAAATTCCTAACTACTCCCTCCTTCGTGTGTTTGGGTTTGCCTGTTTTGTCCTTCTTCGCCGCAAGGATAGGACCAAACTTAGTGTCCGGTCCATCCTCTGTGTCTTTTTGGGTTATAGTTCTACTCAGAAAGGCTATCGATGTTACGACCCTATTTCTGTTTGTCTTTATGTCTCCCGTCATGTTTCTTTTCTTGAACGTCTACCTTACTTTCAGCTTCCTTCTCTCACTGCCCCAGTTTCCAAAGAGGATTTGGTTCATATTGATCAGTTTCCTTTGAGGTTCCGTCTGATGAGTATATCTCCACAGTTACTCCTGAGCTTGTTCCACCTTCTCCTCCAGCTGCTTCTCCTCCTTCAGTTTCTTCTCTTCCTATGTTGTTAGTTTATTCTTGTCACAAGGCTCCTCCTCCACCAGTTGTCTCTGCCCCTGTTGCTAATCCTCCTGCTTCTGACGACTCTGATCGTGCTGCACACCGATATCCTACTCAAGCGCATCATCCTCCAAACAGGTTGGGTTGGTCTAATACACGTTTTTCTGCTTCCTATCGTACTTTTTTGTCTATTATTCACTCTGTTACCCAACAGACAACCTAAGAGGCGGGGTGAATTAGGTTTTTACAATTAAAATTAATAATACCCTAATAAAAATTATAACTAGCACAATAGATAAATATAATTAATGAAATAAAAATAATTAAAACAAGTGTCTTAACAACTATGTTAGTTAATGATTTTAGCACAGTAAAAATGTGAAATATAGCTATGGCAATTTAAAATAAAATAAAGAGATAAGGGAGAGAGAGGTAAACAAATTTATAGTGGTTCGGCTTCAACTCGGCCTACGTCCACTCCTCAAGTTTCACTTGAGATTTTCCACTATCTTCTAGCTTTACAGGGGTGCTAGCAACCTCTTTACAAATGGAGCAATCCTCCACGGATTTTACACAGACTTCATAAGCCCAAACCCTTGCAAATCTTAGGTGATTCACAATTACTCTCAAGATTTCAAGAACACAGTGTTTGCAACACTTTTTACAAGATGAAATGGTATTTTTGCTTTCAAAGAAAGCTTACAATAAATATCTCTCAAAGATAGATATATAAAATGAAGCTTTGATTTTTCTGTAAATCTCACACAGGAAAGATGGGCTTAAAGCTATAAGGCTCAGTGTATAATTTTTGAGAATAGATGTGAGTGATTATAGATCAAATAATATTTTCAAGTTTTTTGTGACTTGTTTACATTAGAGGCTTTGGTACATATAATGAAAATTACAGCCGTTTATAGCCGTTATATTCATTTGAATTTATAGCCGTTTATAGCCGTTGTAGTCATTTGAATTTACAGCCGTTTATAGCCGTTGTACTTCCATCATTACCAATTTGAATATCTTCCACTCCATCATTACAAATTTGAATATCTTCCACTTGAACCTTTTGAACCTTTTGGCCTTTTCAACCTTTATAGCTGTTTATAGCCGTTGTACTTCCATCATTACTAATTTGAATAGCTTCACTTGAACCTTTTAAACCTTTTGGCCTGCTGTTGTGCTAGGCTGTTTGAACCTTTGTTTTGGGCTGTTTGAACTCCTGATTTAATCAAATATTAAATACATTCTAACAACATTTAGGATAAAGGTTTAGGTAAGAAATAATGGGACAAAATAAATTTTGATTCTATTTTTCTCTTTCAAATAAATCATCAAAATAAATTATGGATTCTATTTTTCTCTTTCAAATAAATTAAAACATAATTAAATAAATCATCAAAATAAATAAGTCTAACACACTCCTTTTCAGAACCTCAGTCTTACAAGGAGGCCTGTCAGGATCCTCATTGGGTTCAAGCTATGGAGGATGAGTTATCTGCTTTACAGAAAACTAGTACTTGGAAGTTGGTTCCTTTGCCTACTGGTAAGAATCTGGTTGGTTGCAAATGGGTCTACAAAGTCAAGACTCATTATGATGGCTTTCTTGAGCACTACAAATCTCGTCTAGTTTCCAAACGTTTCTCACAGGAGTATGGTATTGATTATGAGGAGACCTTTGCTCCTGTTGCCAAGATGACTACTGTCTGTACTTTGATCTCTGTCGCTATTGTTCGTTCTTGACCTCTTTATCAGATGGATGTTAAAAATGCTTTTCTTAATGGCCATCTCACTAAGGAGGTTTACATGCGTCCTCCCCCTAGCCTTCATTATTCCTCTGGACAGGTTTGTTGCCTTCGGCATGCTCTATATAGTCTGAAGCAGTCTCCTCGTGCTTGGTATGATCGTTTTCAGACTGCTGTCACTGAGCTTGGGTTTTATCCTTGTGCCCAAGACTCTGCTTTATTTCTTCTCCACACCTCTACTAGATTTGTTGTGCTATTACTGTATGTGGATGATATGATCATCACTGGTTTTGACTTTTCTACTATATCTGAGGTCAAGCAGCATCTTTTCTGCACCTTTGAAATGAAGGATCTGAGCCCATTGTGGTATTTTCTTGGTATTGAGGAAGCTTCTTCTCCCAATGGCTACTTTCTATCTCAAGCAAAGTATGCCAATGAGGATATTCATCGTGCCGGTCTTACTGACACTAAGATTTCTAATACCCCGATTGAGCTTAATGTAAAGCTCAACACTACTAATGGTGTTCTTCTGGATGATCCAACTCTATATCGAGAACTTGTGGGTTGCTTAGTCTATTTTACGGTTACTAGTCCTGATCATACCTATGTTGTTCATGTGGTTCGCCAGTTTGTTTCTGCTCCTCGCTCCACACATTGGGCTGCCTTGGTTCAGATTCTTCACTATCTCCGAGGTACTATATTTCAAGGTTTACTATTGTCCTCTACTTTCTCTCTAGATTTGGTGGCCTATGCTGATTCTGATTGGGTTGGTGATGTTACTAATTGCAAGTCCACGTCTGGTTTCTGTATGTTTCTTGGCGATTCCTTGATCTCTTGGAAAAGTAAAAAACAAATTGTTGTTGCTCGCTCTATTGTTGAAGCTGAGTATCGTGCTATGGCTCATGATACTGCTGAAATTGTCTGGCTTCATTGTCTTCTCTCTAACTTGGGAGTCCCTCAGTCTTCTTCGACCTCCCTCTATTGTGACAACTGCAGTGCTATTCAGATTGCACATAACACTGTCTTCTACGAACGAACCAAGCACATTAAGATTGATTGTCACTTTGTTCGTCAGCATCTGCAGTCTGGCTCTATCTCGCTTCCTTTCATCTCTTCGGCTCTGCAGCTTGCTGACTTCTTTACCAAGACTCACACCACTGCTCGGTTTCAATTTCTTCTTGGCAAACTCTCAGTATTTTCTGCCCAAACACCTTGAGTTTGAGCGGGGGTGTGAGAATAATATTAGCATAGTATATATTATGTGAATATTGTTTCCCATTTAGGATTGGTTTAGGCTTATTTGTTTCCTATTTAGGATTGGTTTAGGTTTATTCTTGTTTCTTATTTAGGATTAGTTTAGGTTTATTCTTGTTTTCTATT
The DNA here is from genome assembly GCA_036172215.1 of Camellia granthamiana. Taxonomy (NCBI): domain Eukaryota; kingdom Viridiplantae; phylum Streptophyta; class Magnoliopsida; order Ericales; family Theaceae; genus Camellia; species Camellia granthamiana. The sequence continues at coordinate 65,959,131 of CM069916.1, read as the reverse complement.
TAGGATTAGGCCTAGAATTGCTATATATATCAGATGTACACATTGTATTAAAACACAATTGAATATACAGTTTTATTCAGAAAGTTAACACAAACTTATGTCTTTAGTTGGCGTTTCTTGTCAATAGCCATTTTTATTAATGAACAATGTCATTTTTATTAATGAACAATGTCACATCTCTTTAATTTATCATGCTTAAATGATCCTTAATAATGTTGAATTGAGGTTAGACCCCCACATGATGGAATGTTTGACATATTTACTAGCGAGTAGTGCACATGTTGCGTGTGCAAGTCAAATAAGTAAGAATAAAAGAAAATAATAATGAATTGATATTATATTGTGTACTTAGCTTAAATGGTATGAGCCCTCCTACCTTAAATCCATGGTCATGGGTTCAGCCTTACCCACATTTTTTGTGTATTCTTTTTTTTAAATAAAAAATACTGCCACGTGACATGAGTAGAGCAAAGGTTTCACTACACCAGCTGAGACTTTCACTTAATAATAGTATAGACAGATAGATGGATAAAAGAAGATAGATAGATATGAATTTGATAATCTAAACCATTTAATTTATAAGCCTCGTAGTATATATATCATTGAAATGAGACTTATGCCCTAGTATGCCGGAGAGGTGGCTCAACAACCATCAGGCTATTTAGGTGGTCAGCTAAGGCCCACAAAAGAATTTAAATTTTATTTACTGTCAAAAGCCTCAACTTTTTAAAGAGTAACAACCCGAAAATTTAAGTTGTCCCTTAAATTTTATACTAGTATTATGGTTTGTAAAGACCCAAAAAAAAAAAAAAAAAAAAAAAACAGAGAGAGAGAGAGAGAGAGAGAAGTTAGTGCTGGAGTGGGGTTCAAGCATGGGAAGAAAAAATATAATTTTTGTGTAAAGAGAGGCAACCACATGGGGGGAGGGGGCTGCCCCTCCACTCCTTTCCCTCATTCCTTTTTCTCTTATCTTATTCTTCTTGTTTGAAGCATCCACAATGGTCTGATCTACAAAACTCTCTCTCTCTCTCTCTCTCTCTCTCTCTCTCTCTCTCCCTCTCCGTTTCTCTCTCTCTTTTTATTTTCCTCCATTGATGCCCCATCTTTGAGCTTGAAATGGGAGTCTTTAGAGTGAGATTTTGCAAAAGTGTTGTAAATGAAAGTCGGAGTGCTCGTCATGATCTTCGCAATGGTAGTCTCGGATTCATGATCGGGCAAGATTTGCCTTCCAGATCTACTCTTCTTCATTATTTGAGGTAGGGACTTTCTTCATATTTTTGCATTAAAGCTATGTTAGGGTTATTTTGAGAAAATATATCATTATAAGTGATATTGCATATAGATATAATTTTAGATTTTTGTTTGGTAATTTTTCGAAGAAAAATTATGTTGAAATGTTAAGAATGTTGGTATTTTGAGATTGATTTTGGGAAAATAATTTTGTGTTGTTAATTTTGTAAAAGAAATCCGAAAATAGAATTTAACAGTTGTATGGATTATGTCTACATCATATTATGATTAGATGATTTATTTTGAGAAATATAAAGTTGAATTTTTTTTTATCTTTGATTTGGAATTTATTTTTGAGAAAAATAAATTAATGTTGAGGAATATGGAGTAAATGCTTAAGTAGGAATTATAGAGTTGTTTTGGGATTAAAAACTCTAAAAGTATTATATTCATGATATTTTATAAAAGATGATATGTTGATGATTAAGTTTGTTCATTTTTATGAAAATAAAAATGTGAAATGTGGATTTTCAAACTCATAACCTTGAAGATGTTACTATTGGGCATATTTCATAATTTTTTATGTAAATATCATGTTGGTTAAGTAATTTTAGAAAAAGTTATAAAATTGTTATTGGTAGAGAATTTGGTAAAAATATTACATTTTTAAATAGTTTGGTATGAAAAATGGTTAAGTTGAAATATAGTTATGTTCGAAGGATGAGGCATGTGAAGTTAGGTTTGGTATTATTAATTTGAAAATTTTGGAATATAATAAACTTACTAATTTAGTAGATTAAATTAGTTTTGGTTAAAGGTTATATCCATTATGGTTAAAAGTGTGTTATTAAGATTATACCATAACTTTTGACATAGTAGGATGGAAATAGTAATATTTAATAAGTAGGGATTTTCTACACTCTAATATGGCTTTTAGCTTAGTTATTTGCTATTGTGTATAGATGATGAGATTTGGTTGTGGTTTGGACAAATCTAAGATTTGGGTGTGAAATGAAAAGAGAGTTTTTTAATGAATATGAGGTAAATGAGTATGGGGTTTGAATATAAGATCTTGGTGTACCAAAATAGTTGATTTTGGGTGTCTGGGTCAATATTGGACACAGGGGGATTTTTGTCCTAATTTGATAAAATGATTATTTTGTATAAATAATTGGAATTAACATTGAATTATTTATATAGGTGGTAAAATTGGATAAATATTATCTCACACCTTTGGAAGTTTTAAATAATTATTTATCTTGAGATTTAATATATGTCTAGAGATAAATGTATTGGGCTATCGGTGGAGGATAGTCATGATTGTTGTAGAAATTATATGAGAATTAGGCGATTTAATGTTAATCTATTGATTGGTTGTCATTGAATATGACCGTGCTATAAATACATTGTATGTGTATGTTTATTAGGAGGAGATAGGGGATGTGCTCCATATATGATTATGTTTATAAATACATTGCATATGTATATTTGTTTGGAAGGAGAAAGGAGATGGACTCCATTTAAAGCAAGTTGGCCAAAGTGTCCTGGGTGAAAGACCTGAAATTTTATATAAAAATGGGTGCCGAGTCCTTCTGACGAAATATCTGTAAAATGGCATATTTGAGAAAATATAAATGGGTGCCGAGTCCTTCGGACGAAATATCCGTAAAATGACATATTTGAGAAAATATACATAGGTGCTGATTCCCGCGGACGAAATATCCGGTAAAAGGGCAAGTTTGAAGTGTTTATGTGTGTTTTGCATAAATGGAAAAACCATTGAGTTGTAGTCTTATTTTGGTTGTTGAAAGATAAAAAATTTAACTCATGAATTGAGTAGCATATATGAACTGGAAATGAATAGAGGGAAAATGGAATAAGATTGGTCTTAGTGGCATATGAATATGCAAGCCTTGGATTTAAGAGATTATGTAATAAAATCATATGATTTTGACATGATATGATTTCACGTATATGTATAAGTATCTTTGCCCTGCATATCTTTTAATGTTTTAATATGAGATTGTTCGGTGGGCTTTGCTCACCCCCTGCCTGTACATGTGTACAGGGAATACTTTTTGGATTTTAAGATCAAACAATGGGTTTTACCATTTCATAAGTGTAATGTAGTAGATTGTACTACTTCATTTGTTGTTTGGCCGAGTACTATTTTTTTTTTGTAAAGAGTAGTGTCCTCTCTTTTATTGTAAGTCTAAGGACATTTCTTTTATTTGTATGTAAATGTCATTGTTGTATAACAAGAGGGAATATGTATATTTAATTATTCATCATTTCATCCAAGGATGAAATGTTATTTGTAAATGGACTTAATTAATGAATATTAGTAAATTTATCCGAGTAATAAAATACAGGGCGTGACATGGTTGTATGTGATAATATATTATTAAATAAATAATAATAAATACATAATCTAATTTGGCATTGGATTATCAAAGATGGGATTAATTAGGGATTATAATTCGGGGCCAAATTAACAGAAATATGAAATTATAATACTAGTTGGGCCAAATTAAAGTTAAAGATAGTAAATAAATAAATATAAAAGTAAGAGTAAATAAATAATAATATTGATAACAATAATAATAATAATAATAATAATTGGTGTGGTAGTAAAATAAATAATTAATTTTCTGTTGGTATACGATAGAGTGTAATTTATTTAGGGATTAATTTATTTATATAGTTATATTAGAAAACTAGGCCAAAATGTAATTATCTTAAATATTTATTAAAGATAAGTATAAATTCATATAATTTATTAATCAAATCTGGGAGAGGATACGCGCTGGCCAGTTGTTGGCCAACTAATGTTCTTACCTCCCTATAAATAGGGAGGAGGTGATCACTGTGTGGAAAGAAAAAGGAAAAAAAGAGAGAAAGAAAGGAAAACAAAACTAAGAAAGGGGAAGAAAATATTGGAAGTAAAGAAGGTCTTTGATAGTGGAAAGAAAGAGTGAGGTATTAAAATTAAGGTAAGTTATATTAGACCTTGAGATACCATAGTATATTTTACGTATGTTTTAACTTACCATATTTATTTTATACAGGTTATGTTTTATAAATTATTATAAATTATATTAATATTTCAATTACGTGGATTAATTTCTAAACTCTATTTGTTAAAATGAAACCCATGGATATGTTGGTTTAACTTTTAATGGTTATTTGACTATGACCTTATATACAATTATGTTTTGTAAGTACCACCATGAGAGTCCCACGCCTTGGGGACTTAAATAACCTTTGGCCTCTGTTTGGTCACTTTGTGGGCCTCTGTTGTTATGGATCCATTGACCCTTTGATTTTTGGTGTGGAACAAAGTGCTGTACGGAGGTAAGTGCTACACTATTGTGGGAGCCACCTCTAGAGTTCGTACGAGCCACCTCTTGAGTCCATGCATCTGTTATGTTCTATTCTATACCGTGGTTATGGTTATTTATTTACATAATCTCAGTTTTGCTACTTAAATGATTATTTGTTTAGACTAAGTTATCTTAAATATTTTAATTACATAACTATCCATGGTTATTTTGTGTCCCTTATACTCTTGGTATAATATTTCTCACTCTGCCATGTGCTTATAGCTGTTTACCAATTTTCAGGAAACAATGCAATTCAGAAATAGCTTTTGGAAAGTCTTAGACGCGGGGCTACAGAATAAACACACACAACATTTTTATGATATTTTTATATGTAAATATCGGCCTTTTGGGTTAATAAATTGTGTAATAAAAATAGAAGCTCCGATGATTATTTTGGTACCCTCACTTCAATATTACTTCCGCTCACGTTTATTAATTTGTTCAAGAATTAGCCGGAGGTAACTTCAATTACTGGCCATCACGATGCTTAACCCTTGGGTATGGGGAGCGGGTTGTGACATAAAGACCTTAAATAAGGCCCTATTTTGACGTTTAACATAAGGCATTCAAAAATTTTGAGCCACCACTGATAATCCCCAAGTGTCACGACCCGCTCCCGGTACCCAAGGTTAGACATCGCGACCAATCAATAATTGTGGTTATCTAAGACCAACTCTAGAACTAAACAAATTAAAATTAATAAACGCAAGCGAAAGTAGTTATTTAAATATGGGTACCAAAATTTATACATCAAAACTTCTATTTATTTATAACAAATAGATTATTAATCAAATAGGTCAATCTTTACAAAAGTGCACTGTGCATTTACTCCATAGTTTCATTTTTGAAATGAGCCATACATAGCTTTTCCAATCATTATCTCTTGAAAATTGGTAAATAACTTATAAGCATATTTCAGAGTGGTGAGTATTATACCGAGAGCATAAGGCATATAAAATCACCAAAAATAATTATTTCGGTGAAAATTGATCAGATCATAAACATTTTGAGATAAAACAGACAAGTTGCTTGTGTTCACTATAAATAATAGAATTGTATTTCAGAAATCACATAGATACGATACCATGCAAAATATATAACCATATATGCGGCAGTACATATTAGAGGGTCACTTAGTGACAATCAAAATAGAGGGTCAATAGATCCATGACAATACAGATATATGGACTCAAAAGGTGACTTGCACGAATTCCAGAGATGTGTCCTACAAAAGTATAATACTTAACTCCACACAACACTTCGTACAAAAGAGTCACCATAGTTATTAAAGTCCTCCAAGGCATGGGACATCGGGGGTAATATTTACATATTCAGATTATCATTTACCAAATCATGGTAAAAATCATATTTAATAAACAATTATATTCATAGGTTTTTCTTTTTACATAAATAAGGTTCCTTAAACAGTAATATATTTAAAATACTAATATCATTTACAAAACATAATTTCTATAAAATAATTTATGGTTAATTACATAAAATAAAATAAAAAACCCTAGCGTTTCGGGTCTTTTTCATTTTAAACTCCAGATTTTCAATTTCGACAAATTAAACCCCATACTTCCATCCATGTTTCAATCTGGCCCCTCCGTCCATTTATATCATATTACACTAACGAAAATATGGGCAGAATTTCAGATTTAAACACACATGTTCAAGCACTTGTAATTCCCTTGTTGTAACTCCATTTTGCCTTATTTTTGCATCGTTGGATTCAACTCATGGCCTAGTTTCATTCCAACCCTCATACACCTTGTTCCACCTCTTTTTGCATGCCGTCAAAGCTCCAAAAGTTGGCTAAAAATAGAATTTTTCTCTCTTTGGGCAAAATTTTCAGATTCAAACTCACCTATTCAAGAACTTGTATCTCCCTCATTGTAACTCCGTTTTGCCTGTACATATGTCTATTTTTTATCCACTCCTCTTAGTAGTTAGTACTCTTGGTCTTAGGACCAACAATAGGGAATGGCCTTATTTCTTGCTTGAAGACAAAAAATTGGAGAAAAGATTTGTTGTTGGCATAATGTCCAGCAAACCTAGCTATCTAGTTTTGGCATCATTACATTAATGATTAGTCCTCAAGAATGTGATTTTTTTTTTAATAAAATTTATTTTAACGGATTAGTGAGACTTTTAAATCTAGTAGCTGACATTCTGCAGGAAACTTTTTCTGACATTTGTCAAAAAACCAATGTGCACTTGTGTCATTTTCTTTCTATTTTTGAAGAAAGAAAACCGTATTGAAAAACAAAGCCAATCACACCCTTAAATACTTTGTATTATTTTGGTTGTGGGTTTTAATTAACTATGGTTACTCATGGGACTTACTTTACTTATTATGTCCTATGCACTGCAAGTTTCCCTTTCAGTTGTTTGATTTATTTTTTGGAGTTGTTTGCTTAATCAAGAGTTCTTGTTTGCATAGTAGGATTTACAACTACGCCAGGGCTTATGTTGTATTTGTTCTCACTATATAGGTCCAAACTTACTCAGAATGGGTAATAGAGGGAGAGTATGATTGGCCTCCTAAATGCTGCTTATGTCATGCTGCGATTGAAAAGGGGACCAATCCTCAAACTACTCGATTGGGTTGCTTGCGTATGTGATCCTGCACATTGTTAAACCTCATGCATGCAATTTTTATCTTCAATGAAAGCTGGATGAATTATACCAAATTACTTACATTTTTTTGGGTTCATAGTACATATTATACATACAAGTTGCTTGGATTCACATATTAAGGGTTTTCCTCCACACACTGCTCCAGCTGGATATATTTGTCCTGCCTGTTCCACCCCGGTATGATTTTTTTATGGAAGCTGACCAAAGTTTTATTTATTTCCATTCATTTCTCTTTTTTTTTAATGAACTTATCGTGGTTGCATTCCTTTATTACTCTCTTGTCTTGTACCTTCAAACATTTAGGTTCATAACTACTTTTGTTGAAATTTCCAAAGACAAGTATGCATGTATTGTATTCGTGTTTCATTTCTATTGTATCAGAAGCTTCAAATAAGAAGGGATTCATGCTAGTAGTCAACCAATGATACTTGTTGATTTACCTGTAAGAAAGTATAATCACTGTCAATCTTGAAAAACTGACAATCATATCTAAAAGTAATCACGAGGGAGTATAGAATTGTAGATTAACTAGGTTCTAGAATCTAAAAAGCCTTGTCTGAGGCAACCCAAGGTATCAGTCCCAAGCCTCATTTTTTGGTGGTTGAATTTAAACCACTCATTGCAATAAATAGTAGCAGATAATCAGATCAATTGTGATGGCTTCATTGCTGTCAATTATTTTTTCATTTACTATGAAGTTTTGATTTATTTTGATATATATGACTCAAAATACTTCTTTTTGATGTCTATTTTTTCCCTTCTATTGCTTCAGATTCATATAATTGATGAAAATCAATTTTCATCGTACATTTCCTTCTTAAATTTATCATATGGCTTTAATTGAGTTGTGAATATTTTTTGAAGCCTATTACAAAATTTCAAAAGAGTAAAAGATGAGGAATGCCAATTTTCTGTTGACCAAAGTTGATCTGTTGAATAAAAGATGATGCCTTTATTTATGTTTTGGGCAAAAACTTTAAAGCCAACTCCACCACCCCCTAGTTTTATATAACAGTCTCTATTAAAGAATGTGAACAACACTCAGCAAATGGTTGTTACACTTATTTGACATATTTCACTCTGATTAATATCTCAAATATGTAGTAGATATCTGAATGAGACAGTTTTGTGTGTCTTTGATGGTCGTGCCTCTCACTCAATGGCTCATATGCTAATTTCTTGAGCTCAAGGAACTACTTCTCACTTAAAGCCCTAAAAAAAATATACCTGCCTACAGCTATACAAAGTACATATATTTCTAAGATGCTCAACAACCATATCCCAATAGAATAGAGGTCCTGAACATCTTTAGATCAAAAATGGGTAGCATCATATGGGATATAAAGAAATCCCCCCTGAAAACAAGAGCTGTAGTGATTAGGCATGGAGAGCTCCACAGTAGTCACCGTAGCTTCATCTAGTAAGACTATACCAAGATAGCAGCACTTTAACGATAATGTAAATACATTCAGCACACACAAGCTACTAGCCAAATCCCAAAATATAATAATTCTCCTACACAACCTGTAGGAGTAGGCCACAAACCTCAAAATATCATACTCTATACCAGTTAACAAAGGTTTATATAAAACATAATTACAACTGTAGAATAAACTAAAACTACAAGCATGACTAGGCGCAAGCTGCTGCCACCACCAGCTTTAGTTCCTTTGGATAGGCGCAGATTGCAGCCACCTCCAATCCACCAGACCAAGACTTCAGTTATCCAAAAGGTCTCCATATAACTAGCAAAATATAGCTGCAGGATTACAGGGAAGAAGTACCCATCTCCTAGATGCATATGTAATATGGAATCAATCAACATAACATGCCAGTAATGAAGTATGAAATAAGTATTACCAAAAATGGGGTAGTACAGATTACATAACAGCATTAGGCTACAACACACAATATATGGTCTCACAACACTCAACCCACGCTTAAGTATGTTTCTCACAACACTCAACCCTCAAAATCTGCTATAGAGCTCCTCAAGCTACTGCACAAGTTAGCAAACAATTAGAATAACACACATTTTTGTTGACCTTCACCCAACTCTCATTTAGAAAACTCACATCACTCGACAGTCCCCATTACTGATCATATAGGCTTCAAAATAGTCACAGAAACGTTCCAATGAGCAAGAAACCAGCCATCACCGGTGGATCTAGGCAGATTGTTAATAAACAAAAGTCTCCCTCGTATCATATGAATAATAGATTTAATGACCACCTCTTTAGGTTTCAAAACATGGATCTACGCTTAAGCACAAGAAGGGCCGCTCAAGCGCAAAAACACAACTCCTAGTACTTTTGCAGACAATTCAAACTTCTGGAACCAAAGATTCTTCGCACGAGCACACAAATCCCCCACATAGTCAGCGAAGTGGCAAACATGATATGATTAAGATCACAAACTCCTCTGCATAGGCACAGTTCGGGTTCGATTCGCATCTAAATACTCATATCCTCACTTAAATAAAAGGTCGAATAAAATTACAACTTAAAGGAGTTTTGTCAAACGAAATTGCCAATGACAAAAACCTAACACTGATAAACCTGATAGATTTTATAGCGATCCCGATTTTGACCCGACTCTTATGATGTTCCAGACTGGGGTTTAATGTTTTCATATTGTTGTTTATCTCTTTCTTCCCTTGTATACCTTTGAAATTGGTCTTTGGGTTGTTGTGGTTGTGTTTGGAATAGGTTGGTTACTTAGTTTTCAAACCTTGTGTTGCCTAGAATTTTGGTTCTCCGCTCGAGCAGGATTTGCAAACTCTCAGTACTCTGCACTTCTACAAAAGTGCTAAAGGAGTGTCTTTTACGCTCGAGCGGCATTTCCTACGCTTGAGCGGGTAGGCACTCGAGCGTCCTCTTTTGAGCTCAAGCGGTTAGTCTGTTATCTGTAAAATACTGGAAGTGTGTAATCTGCACTCGAGCGCCCCTCTTCTTGCATTTGAGCAGAACAAATCTTTATGTCTAATGCTCGAGCTTGAAACCCTCTGCTCGAGCGGACTACACGTATATCAGATCGCGAAAAGCACTTTTTACATCACTTTTTTCATTTCTTTTCAGCCAAAACCCTAAAGCTAAGAGCCTCTCTCTCTAAAGTACTCTCTCCCTCTCTACATATTGGCCTAGATCCTTTGATCTATCCACCCTACTCCCTTTGATAAAAAGGTAGAGCTTCTCAAGATTTTCTCTTTGAACCGATTAGAGTTGGATTTCGGCACTTTTGGGGTTTCTCTCTTGTTTAGCTCACCTTCTGTCTTTGAGGTAGGGATATTCTACACTTTGGTATGACTTTTAACCTAGTTATTTGTTGTTATGTATAAGTGGTGAAATTTTGGGAGTTTTTGGGTAAACCTAGGATTTGGCTTCAAATTGAAAAAGGGGTTTCTATGTTATGCTTCATAGATGATTATGGGGTTTTGAATATGAGGATAACTTGTGTTGAAATGGTGGATTTTTAGCCTTTGGGTTAATATTTGAGAAATGGGAAAAATTTGTCCTAATATGTCTTGAATATTATTTTGTATAAATAATGAAATTGATGTGAGAGATGTGAAATTGGAGGAAAGTATAAATGGATGGTGTAGTTGGATTTGTTTAATCACTCACTCATGAAAATTTTGACAAATTATCTGTTATAAAGATTAAATATCTGTTTAGAAATATCTGTATTAGGCTATTGGTAGAGGATAGCTATGATTGTTGTAGAAATTACATGAGGATTAGGTGAATTGAAACTAATCATTTAAGTTGTGTCATTGAATATGACTGGATGATTAAGGCATTGAATATGTGTTATGGATAGTCATTGTATATAACGATGTTTTTTTAAAATACATTGTATATGTATAACGTTTTGGGAGAAGAAAGGGGATGTACTCCATTAAGAATTAAGTTGGCCGGAGTGTCCAGGGTGAAAGTCCCGAAATCTTATGCATACATGGGTGCCAATCCCGCGGATGAAATTTCCATAAAATGGCAAGGTTGAAGTGTTTGTATGATAGTTATGTGGATAGAGAACCACTGAGTTGCAGTCTCAGTTGGATCATTTGGAAAATTTTGTATATTTGTCATATGACTTGAAATGAAATGAATTAACTCGAAATGAATAAATGAGAATGTATTGAGATATGAATAACCGTATTGAATGGTTATGGGAAAAATGTAGGTTGGTCATGAATATTGAACATTCTCATATCTTGTGATAGACTGTTTCTACTAGGCTTTGGCTCACCCTACTTGGGAAACCATTTTTAGGTACCGGTGACATGCCTCCTCCAAGGACGTAGTTTGGGATGACCTCAAAGCTGGAGGCTCTATTTTGTTTTGTAAATGTTTAAATGTTTATTCAAGCCAAGGCCTTTACATGTATTGAGCTTACGACTCTTTTGTTGTAACCAAGTAATGTCTTGGGAAGATGTAAGCCCATAGGGCATTCATTTTATTGTTATTAATTAATGTTACATGCTATAGATTCAGGATGAACATTTATGAATGTATAATGCATGTAATACCTTTTGTAATATAAACTATGATGAAGGAAAGTATATCATTTCTATTATGTTCATAGATCTTATGGACTGAATTATTTGTATTATTTTGGGGGCATTACATCTTGGAATCAGAGCGTACCGGATTTGAATAATTTAGGTACGTAGGAAGTGGTTAGTACCACAATGGATTTGTCTCGCTTGTTAGAGACTTCAGTATGGATGATATGCGCTTATATGATAACATGCTTATGTGATTATATGGCTATGAAATTTGGTTCCTAAGATGTTGGTTGGGTCTACGGGTTTCTGGAAATCCTATTAGAAGAGCACTTGATCACTGTTGTTTCTAATTGGAACTCTAGCAACGCCGTGGGACAGTCACTATCTAGGAAGGAAATTCGTATGTGTTTACGTGATTATGTGCTTATGTGGAGTGAGTTACTGTTGTCCACCGTATTAGGACGCGAGTGAGATAGCTTTGGCACATTTGTGAATGTGCTAATTTCTTTTGTTACCTCCATTAGAATGTCAGGGCGTGGACGTAGACATCATAGTGGTAGGCATGGTAGGCTTGGTAGACACGAGATGCCTATATTGGATGAAATTCCAACACAAGAGGAGCGAGTTGGCGAGGCCAATGTGGCCGAGTTGGTTGGTCAACAAGCCATGGGCGCTTTAGCCCATGAAATGACCGGAGCATTGCGGGAGTCCATGGACATTCTTAGGGATGAGAATCAAGTCCAGGCCCAAGTAGCTGAAGCAGGGTCATCCTTCTTGAAGAGAGAGTTCTTCTGGTCGAATCCGAACGAGTTTTTGGGTGATCCCAAGAAGCCACTGAAGGCTGATGAGTGGCTAGAGCAGATGATGAAGACGTTTAAGATGCTCGGCATCGAAGACGGGGGTTTGAGAGTGACCTTGACGTCCTTCTAGCTGAAGGGAGATGCAAGTTAGTGATGGAAGTATGCGCGAGGGCACATTGGAGGGACTTGGGAGGCCTTCATCGACGCCTTCCAAGATAAGTACTTACCTACTACAGTAAGGGAGAAGTTAAGAGATCAGTTTTCTCAGCTCAAGAAATTGAACACACTAGTAGCTGAGTTTGAAGCCACATTCACTAGCCTATCTAGGTTTGCACCAGAATTGATGGCGACTGAGGAGCACCGTTGTTTGGAGTTCGAGAAGAAATTGAGGACCAGACTCATGTTTAGAGTGGCCAGATCCATGATTAGGGACTATGGACGCCTTGTGAAGGATGCAGCCCATCTTGAGACTATTATGCATGCAGAGCAGGAGAGGATGAAGGGTTCCAAGAGGAGTCAGGATAATTTGGGGGATAGTAAAAGGCAGAGGGTTCTAATCCTCAGTAGTCCCAGGGAGCGCATTCGAGGTCTACCTTTCTAGTGCTGAGTTCAGGTTCTGAGAGAGGTGGTCAGGGAGACATCACTTGTTTCAAATGTGGTCAGTTGGACCACAAGTCTCCAGCTTGCCCACAGAGGAGATGAGGGCAACGAGTAGCTTCATCTTCGGCTCGTTCTCAGGGCCAGAGTCAGGGGAGAGGCTAGCCGCTCACTTGTTATCAGTGTAGGTAGGCGGGGCACTTGAAAAGATTTTGCCCACAGTTGGGTGGCACACCTGGTGCGTCTGGCTCGAGGCAGACACAGAGTCACCAGCCAGCGCAGCCAGCATAGGCCTCAAGGGCCAATCAGGGAGCCTCTTCGGCTCAATCAGTACAGCAGTCTTACGCTCCAAGGGGTGAGCAAGTAGATCAGATGCCTACGGGGCGCGTGTATGCTGTTACCGCGCCAGATCTTGTACCTGCTCCTTCTGTAGTAAGAGGTACCTTCTTGTTTTGCAATTCAGTTGCTAGTGTGTTGATTGATACGGGTGCATCCTATTCCTTTATTTCTTCTGCATTTGTATCGATTTAGGGATTGGAGTTGGCACAGTTAGCATCTCCTATTTGTGTGGAGTCACCTATTGGTGGTGAGGTTATTCTGAAACAGGGGTGTCGAGGTTGTGACATAGAGGTCGCCGGTCATCGACTTTCATTTGCATTTGTTTTGCTTGATATGACTGGTTTTGATGTTATTTTGGGTATGGACTGGCTATCGTTATACCGGGCTGTTATAGATTGCCACCATCAGAGGGTTACTATATGTACCTTGAACGGTGATCGTTTTTATTTCTTGGGGGATCGGGTGGATAGAGTCTTATCCCCGGTATATGATCATGTGGGCAGAGTGAGCTTAGTTGTCTTCTTGCTAGCTTCTTGTGTAATGAGTGTGGTGAAGTTCGGGTTGAGTTGCCAAGAGTGGTTTGTAAGTACTCAGATGTCTTTCTCGAGGATCTTACTAGTTTACCACCTCACCAAGAGATCGAACTCTCTATTGATTTAGTGCCTGGCACGGCACCAATTTTTATGGCACCATATCGGTTTGCACCTGCTAAGTTGAGTGAGTTAAAGATTCAACTCCAGGAATTATTAGATAAGGGTTTTATTTGCCCTAGTACTTCACCTTAGGGAGCACCAGCTCTCTTTGCTAAAAGGAAAGATAGAGCATTGCGACTTTGCATAGATTATCGAAAGTTGAATCGGGTTACGGTTAAGAACAAATATCCTATGCCTTGTATAGATGATCTGTTTAACCAGTTGAAGGGGTCTTATTGTTTCTCTAAGATAGACCTAAGATCAGGTTATCATCAGTTGAGGGTAAGGGAGGAGGATATCTCGAAGACGGCATTCCGTATGCGGTATGGCCATTATGAGTTCCTAGTGATGCCTTTTGGGCTGACCAATGCTCCAGCGGTATTTATGGATTTGATGAACCGAATTTTTCGTGAGTTCCTAGACCGTTTTGTGGCCATTTTCGTGGACAACATCTTGATTTATTCACCTTCTGAGGAGGAACACGAGGAACACTTACGGGTAGTACTTGAGTTACTTAGAGCCCACAAGTTGTATACTAAGTTTGGGAAATGTGAATTCTGGCTAAGAGAAGTTAAATTCTTAAGTCATGTAGTATCCGAGGAACGGGTGACTGTAGATTCATCCAAAATAGAGGCAGTGCAAGATTGGACACAACCTAAGAACGCTTTTAAGATCTATAGTTTCTTGGGGTTGGCCGGGTATTACCGTCAGTTTGTGAAAGATTTCTCTAAATTAGTTTCGCCTTTGACTAGATTGACGAGAAAAGGGATCAAATTTGTGTGGAGTGAGACTTGTGAAAAGTCATTCCAAGAACTTAAGGTTAGATTTACCACCGCTCCAATCTTGATTATTCCGGAGAGGGGTTTGATCTATTCAGTATACTGTGATGCTTCACCGGAAGGTTTGGGTTATGTATTAATGCAAGAGGGGAAGGTAGTAGCTTATGGCTCACGGCAGTTGAAAATCCATGAGAGGAATTACCCTACTCATGACTTAGAGTTAGCAGTGGTGATTTTTGCCTTGAAGATTTGGAGGCACTATCTGTATGGTGAGAGATTTGAGGTGTTTTCTAATCATAAGAGTCTGAAGTATCTGTTTACACAAAAGGACTTGAATTTGAGGCAGAGAAGGTGGATGGAGTTCATAGAGGATTATGATTTTGAGTTGCATTACCATCTGGGGAAGGCCAATGTTGTGGCTAACACCTTGAGTAGGAAATCTATCAGTAGTGTAGCTTGTATTGCCATCTGGGAATGGGAGATGTTGGGTACTCTTGGTGAATTTGACTTGCATTTGGGCGAGTCTGTTGAATTTGCGGCCTTACTTTCAGTAGTTGCACAACCTACACTTGTGAACCAAGTGTTAAAGAAGTAGAGGGGTGACCTAGAAGTAGAATCCCTCCAGGAGAAGATCTCCAATGGGAAGGTAGAAAGAGGCTTCACTGTGTATCTCGACCAAAGTGTGAGATACCGTGACTGCTTGTTCGTGCCGGAGTCTTACCAGGAGGAAGTACTCCAAGAGTTTCACCATTCACGCTTTGCGGTGCATCTGGGAGGCACAAAGATGTATCATGACTTGAGTCGTCATTTTTGGTAGAGAGGTATGAAGAAGGATGTGGCCGTGTTTGTATCGAAATGCCTTACTTGTCAGCAAGTGAAGGCCGAGCATTAGAGGCCAGCGGGTTTATTACAACCCTTACCTATAGCTGAGTAGAAGTGGGAGCATGTCACAATGAATTTCGTTGTGGGCCTTCCGAGAACTCGACGGGGTAGCGATGCGATTTGGGTAGTAGTTGACCGGTTGAACAAGTCGGCGCACTTTATTCCTATGCGCGTAAGTGATTCGGTAGATTATCATGCCAACTTGTATATTAAAGATATAGTGAGATTGCACAGGGTTCCTGTGATGATTGTTTCGGATAGGGATCTGCGTTTCACAGCTCAGTTATGGCAGAGCTTGCAGAGTGCCTTAGGCACTAGATTGACCTTTAGCACTACGTATCATCCTCAGACTGACGGCAGTCCGAGCGTACTATCCAGATTCTTGAAGATATGCTTTAGGGCAGTGTCCTTGATTTTAAGGGGTCGTGGGAGAGGCACTTATCCTTGGTAGAGTTTGCTTATAATAACAGCTTCTAATCGAGTATTAGTATGGCCCCATTTGAGGCCTTGTATGGCCGACCTTGTAGGTCTCCAGTGTGTTGGGTCGATGTAAGTGATACACCTTTGTTAGGTCCAGAGTTAGTTCGGGAAACGATGGAGAATGTGGCACTTATTCGTAAGAGGTTAGTTACAGTCCAGAGTCGCTAAAAAAGTTACGCCGACCGAAGAAGGAGACCCTTGTCTTTTGAGGTGGGTGATCATGTCTTTTTGAAAATATCACCTAGGCGGGGTTTGATGAGATTTGGAAAAGGTGAAAAGTTATCCCCTCGGTTTATTGGTCCTTTTAAGATCCTTGAGCGGATTGGGGAGGTTGCCTATCATTTGGCGTTGCCGCCACAACTTTCCAGAGTGCATGATGTGTTTCATATAAGTATGCTTCGGAAGTATGAGCCGGATCCATCGCATGTATTGAATTGGATCGACTTAGAAGTAGATGAGGATGCCTAGTATGAGAAGAGACCGGTGAGAGTCTTGGATAGAGGGGACCAAGTCTTGCGAGGCAAGACAATTCCCTTGGTCAAAGTATTGTGGAAACATCATGGGGTTAAGTAAGCAACTTGGAAGCGTGAATTGGAAGTCCGTGAGAAATATCCAGACTTATTTGTTAATGATTGAGTATATATTAGAATTTTAGTTTTGTTCATGAACTGTAAGGACATTGTATGTGTTTTAAATCATGAGAACATTGTATATGTGAATATGTTTCGGGAACGCAAGTTTAATATGAACATTATATATGTTGTTTAAATTTTGGAAATTCGAATTTATCATGAGCATTGAATATGTTTTGGAAATATGAGACATACATATTGAAATTGGTTAAAACTCCGGGAGATGCATATTGGTAACATATGTTGAGATGTATATCGTGAATTTGTTCATCTTGTGAAAAGATTGAATGACCGGTAGATGGGTCATGGTGTTGAGTATTGATTTGTTATCATTTTGGAAGTTGGCTAAACTTGATTTTGAAACTTAGTTTGTAAATTTCGGGGATGAAATTTTTTAAGAAGGGAAGGTTATATTGATCCCGGTTTAGACCCGGCTCTTGTGATGTTCCAGACTCGGGTTTAATGTTTTCATATTGTTGTTTATCTCTTTCTTCCCTTATATACCTTTTGAAATTGGTCTTTGGGTTGTTGTGGTTGTGTTTGGAATAGGTTGGTTATTTAGTTTTCAAACCTTGTGTTGCCTAGAATTTTGGTTCTCCGCTCAAGCGGCCATTCTTGCATTCGAGCGGGATTTGCAAACTCTTAGTACTCTACACTTCTACAAAAGTGCTGGAGGAGTGTCTTTTACGCTCGAGCAGCGTTTCCTACGCTCAAGCGGGTAGGCGCTCGAGCGTCCTCTTTTTAGCTCGAGCAGTTGGTTTGTTATCTACAAAATACTGGTGGTGTGTAAAAAGGTGGAGCTTCTCAAGATCTTCTCTTTGAACTGATTAGAGTTGGATTTCGGCACTTTTGGGGTTTCTCTCTTGCTTGGCTCACCTTCTGTCATTGAGGTAGGGATATTCTACACTTTGGTATGACTTTTAACCTAGTTATTTGTTGTTATATATAAGTGGTAAAATTTTGGGAGTTTTTAGGTAAACGTAGGGTTTGGTTTCAAATTGAAATAGGGGTTTCTATGTTGTGCTTCATAGATGATTATGGGGTTTTGAATACAAGGATATCTTATGTTGAAATGGTGGATTTTTAGCCTTTGGGTTAATATTTGAGAAAGGGGGAAATTTGCCCTAATATGTCTTGAATATTATTTTGTATAAATAATGAAATTTATATGAGAAATGTGAATTGGGGGAAAGTATAAATGGATGGTGTAGTTGGATTTTTTTAATCACTCACCCATGAAAATTTTGACAAATTATATGTTATAAAGATTGTATACCTGTTTAGAAATATCTGTATTGGGCTATCGGTGGAGGATAGCTATGATTATTGTAGAAATTGCATGAGGATTAGGTGAATTGAAACTAATCATTTAAGTTGTGTCATTGAATACGACGGGATGATTAAGGCATTGAATATGTGTTATGGATAGTCATTGTATATGACGATGTTTTTTTTTAAAATACATTGTATATGTATAATGTTTTGGGAGAAGAAAGGTGATGTACTCCATTGTTTAGGAGGAGATAGGGGAAGGATTCCATTGAGAATTAAGTTGGCTGAAGTGTCCAAGGTGAAAGTCCCGAAATCTTATACATACATGGGTGCTGATCCCGTGGATGAAATTTTCGTAAAATGGCAAGGTTGTAGTGTTTATATGATAGTTATGTGGATAGAGAACCACTGAGTTGTAGTCTCAGTTGGATCATTTGGAAAATTTTGTATATTTGTCATATGACTTGAAATGAAATGAATTAACTCGAAATGAATAAATAAGAATGGATCGAGATATGAATAACAGTATTGAACAGTTATGGGAAGAATGTAGGTTGGTCATGAATATTGAACATTTATGTGACACTTATATCTTAGTTAAACCTCATATATTGTGATAGACTATTTCTACTGGGTTTTGGCTCATCCTACTTGGGAAACCATTTTCAGGTACCGGTGACATGCCTCCTCCAAGGACGTAGTTTGGGAGGACCTCGGAGCTGGAGGCTCTATTTTGTTTTGTAAATGTTTAAATGTTTATTCAAGCCAAGGACTATACATGTATTGAGCTTACAACTCTTTTGTTGTAACCAAGTAATGTCTTCGGAAGATGTAAGCCCATAGGGCATTCATTTTGTTGTTATTAACTAATGTTACATGCTACAGATTCAGAATGAACATTTATGAATGTATAATGCATGTAATACCTTTTGTAAAATAAACTCTGATGAAGGAAAGTATATCATTTCTATTATGTTCATAGATCTTATGGATTGGATTATTTGTATTATTTTGGGGGCGTTACAGATTTGTAGTATTCAATAGTAGATCTAACTATATTTGAAGTTTTCAATGGTAGTTTTGGTAGTTTTGTCTTTGTTTTTCACCCCCTTGATTAGAGCTCACTTTTAGTTCTTTAAGCATCAAGTTTAAATATGATAAGAGAAGTGAAGGGTTGGAGATACTCTTTAATAATCAATTTCAAACATTGTGGTGGCCAAGCCCATCCAATCAGTTGACCAATCAATTGGTGATGGCCAATCAAATGGTCATTTGATTCCTATGCACATTGTTATTTTGCATAGGACACAGCCAATCAATTGTGTAATTGATTATAATATGCATTTTGTGTAATTGATCATTTATTGATGTTAATAGAATATGAGTAACTTGGTAAAGTGACTTGAAGGCGTATTGAGGTGCTAAGGTCTCCTGGAACTTAAACGTGAGGTGCAAGGCGAGGCGCACGCTTCACTAAAGCGAGGTGCAAGTTATTAAAGATATCCAAAATATTAATATAGGCAAAGCTTTTAACATAAAACAAATATTTTTAGATAGAGTCGAGTAGGGAAGAAGGATTCATGTAGTCGACCCCATTTGATGGGATTTAAGGCTTGACTTGATTTGGTTTAATGACATTCAATATTCCAAAAATCATGAAAAATAACATTCAACGTTTCAAAAATAATAAATTATAACATTCAATCTTACTTTGCCCTATACTATCTACCTTTCTTTATAAATTTATTAACGTGATTCATTTCTTTTTTTAGATAAGGAACTCACACCATATAATACCGTAGTGGTTTTAATTTTAAAGCGGGACCAAATTGCCTAATAACTTCAATCATTGGCTAAAACTATTATAATTATTACATTGAAAGGAATCCCAAAGCCACATATCCATCTTGCAATCCCAGAGCTTTTGCTTAATGCCTAAAGCTTTTTTTGATATGAAAATTGGGGCTCAAAACATGTATTTACATTTTATATTAAAGAGGTTATAATTCCATATGGCTACACACACAAAGAATAAGGATGGAGCAAAAATTTAAATGAAGTGCATGAGGCGTGCGCCACGCCCTTAAGGCGTGCCTCAATCGCCTTAAATGCACCTTTCCTACTGCGCCTCACCTCAAGCTGTTTGAGCGCGCCTTTTAAAACACTTAGTTTGAATTTCTAAGAGTGGTATGTAACTGAATTTCTACCAACCTTTATGTTGGTTGAGTGGAAGTGCCACAGACTAAGTAGGTGAATATCTTTTCTTTTTTAATATTGATTTCAATTTTTTCCTATGTAATAACTTTTTTTTAATATAAATTTGATTGTTGCTAGTGTTATAAAATGCTAAAATGCAGATTCTATGAAGTCAGTTTGTGCAAGGAAGCATTTAAAACGTGAATGCTCACTTTTATAGCTTTAGTTTGTTTATTTTTTTTGTTTTTACGGGAATGAATCTTGATTCTAGAGAGCTTCTTCAATTGTTTTTGGTATTGATTTTGTTAATTTTTTTTCGATAGCTTCTATTTTTGTGTCACTGGTGTGCATATGTGAAAGTTTCAATTGCTGCCAAGGCTAGTAGTGCTTCAAGAGAGAAAACACATGTATTGTTGATGTGCAATTTAATTGCTTTATTTACATTTATGTTATGAATTTTTACAAACATGTTATTGATATTGCTTTAACCAAACATTGGTTTTGTGTTTGTGATACTATATATTTGATTTGGTTTTATCTTTTTGACTGGATTGGTTTGAGTCAGGATCTATTACAAGTTTCTTGGTGGATATGAATTTGTTATCAACATGCAATGAAAGTTGTGCATTGCCTTCATTGCACTATTACCGTGAACCGTAAGCTTAATGAGGTCTACAAGAACCTGAGTGATTTTTCTGATCTATTTTATCTAAAAAACTAAAACCATAAATTGATTTTTTGGAATATTATTGTGTCCATTGATGGTGTTGGTTGTTTTATTTGCTTTGTAGAACCTGACAACGATGAAGATGAGATTTGTTTTTTGTTTTTGTAAGTGTTTGTATTCTGCTTTTTTTTTTTTTTTTATTTGGGTTGAAAGCTTTAGTTTGTTTGGTAGTTGAGATAATGTGAAGGTGTAGAAATTAAAATTGTGGATGTGCTTTAGTTTGTTTGGTAATTGAGACCATGTAAAGAAAGTGTAAAATTTAAAATTATTGAATTGGTGGATGTGTGATCCTTTTATTTGGCTTTAGTTTTTGGAAATTATTTTTTCTCTTGTTTTTATTTTTAATTTTGTTTTCATTGATGCATGTGACTCGCAATAGTAACTTTGGTTATTTGTTCTTAAGGAACCACAAAACACACCAAGTCATTTAATGTCTCTCGACTACCAAATTTTTAATTTTGTTTTAAAAGCTGTAGTAATCAGTGACTTTAAATTGCCGGAACTCATGTTTAGAAACAAATGTATCTTTGAGTGCTGAAATTCATGCATAGTTGACAGAATTGAACTTGAAACATGGGAAACCCAATTCAAATAGCTGAAATGTTGATGAATCAATTTGTGGACATTAACATGGATGAATTGGTTTACAGAAACTAATGGTCTGAAATGTTGATGCTTCATTGATAGAAACAAATGAGTAAAAGCTAGAAAATGAGTCCCAATTGTCGATAGAGCACTGGAATCGGTAGCATAGTATTGGCAGTTGTGGTTAAATTATTAGTTGCTTATAATTAATTGATATCAGAGCATTGGTAAGTGTGCTTGCATTATTATTTGCTTTGTTTGTGGACATTAACATGGATGAATCGATTTATAGACCAAATCAATGGAAATTGTAAGCCATGGCGTTATACTTATGGAATTTACTTTTCTTATGAACAGGCTACTTAAGGATTCAAGCGATTATTTGAAGATACATATAAGTTATGCTTTTGCTCATGGCATTTTATATGTATGATGTCAAGAAAGACATATAGACAACTTTGATATTTTGGTTTTTTGACGTGGTTGGGAAATAAGGAATGCAAGTGCAACTAGTATTGTGTTTTGTGAAGGGTTGGCACCCTCTTTGTAAGGGGTTCAATTTTGGCTTTTGTTGGGAGTGAGTTTTAATTTTTGAATATTTAAAAGTGATACGCACCACCCTTGCTAACCAGATATTTTAATGTAGCAGTTAGATAATCGATATGTGAACTATTGTATGCATAATATTTTTTGGTGAGTTGGATATTAACTACTTTGTAAATGTATTGTATATCAATTATTTTATTGAAATGAATGAAATATGCCCCAAATTCAAAGTGTTTAAATATTACATATATTGGTGTTCATGTGATTTTTAATTTCTCTGGTGGTTTGCTAATCAATTTTTTGTTTGAACAAGATAATTGGATTTCATGTATGGATTGACATGGATGATATTAAGTGAAGGTCCACAATTGATTAATCTACATTTTCAATTTGGGTGGTCTTTTGTGCTCAATTGATTGGCATACTTGAACAATTTGGTTTGATGTTATTTTAAAATTAATTGTGTAATCAGCTCAGAGTGAATTTGTTAGGCATTGGACGTATATTATGATTGCACAATCTATTGGGAGTGAATATTTATGGTTTGGATTTGGTTGATATTTGATCCATGACCGATTGTGCAATCAATATAATATTGTAATATGAATTCTTTTGTAACCGATTGATTTTTCAATTGATTGGTAGTGAAATTGTAAGATGTTTTCTTACCAATCAATTGTGCAATTAAATGAGAATTAATTTGATAAGTAGTTGGCAATTTTATAACCAATTGATTGTGAGTGAAATTGTAAAATATTTTGATCATCAATCAATTTTGAAATTAAATGAAAATGAATATAGGTACTTAACAATTTCATAACCAATCAATTAGAAGTAAAATCATAAGACATTTTATCACCAATTAATTGTGCAATTGAATGAGAATGAATCTTATACTTACTTGATAATTTCACATGCAACGATTTTTTTACAATAACTTGCCTTGCACATGTAGTAGCATAAATGATTTGGTATCCAAATATCATTTACATAGATTGGCATCCAAAAAAAAATTTACAATTTGGACATATATTGGCTTGTTCATAGATGGATTAGCAAAATCAAATTTACATCCCAATAGAAATCATCCAAGTTTACATTCATCCACACATAAAAATCATCCAAATTACATCAACCAAATATTGTTCACAAACCAATTTTAAATCGTACATTAGTGTAATTGTTTATAAATAAATAAAAATGGGGGGGTCACATTTTGGAAGGGGGTTAACCATTGGTGTCCATTTCTCCTTACTATAGAACTTCACATGTAGATTAGTAGAAATCAAAGGAGACTGACATGGAAATTTTGTCCCAAAAAAAAAAAAAGAAAAGAAAAAATAAGACGAATTCATAAAATTGCCCACAAAAAGAAAATAGGGAATGCTTCCAGGCATAACGATGTTATGATGGAGTCGAATCTCCCAAAGCAAGCTACTAGATCAATTTGAACAGCCTCATCTATAATTGACACCACTCTTGCAATAATTTTACATCAATTTAGCTAATTTCAATGGAAGAACATTTAAATGGATAACAATTACTATAAACAAAAATTTTAAATTAATGAAAAGTAGGTACCTCATTTGCAACAATGGCAAGCTTTTCGTTGGCAATTTCCTCACAGCATACACCATAACCCTACATATCTAATATTGGTCTAATTACCCAATTCTAGTTATAGAAAAATTGGGATGAAGCAACAAATCAATTCTAAAATAAAGTATTTTAGGTTTTTAACTATTATAATCTTCAAACATATATGCAAGCTTCCCACATTGAAGAAGAAAAATACATTCACAAGTCGGGTTGTTTGGAAAGAGAGAAAACAATCAACAAGCCACTACCAAAAAGTCAACTCTATCTACTTTTTTGCAAGTCTTTTTGTAAAAAGTCAAAAAGCAAATTAAAATAGCCAATTCCCAAATGAACCCTCAATACTTTTAAGCATATGGTGAAAGTAGAAAAATCAATGCAGGTTTAAGAACAAACATATGATGTCATTCTTGAAGTACATCACGTTACAAGTTGATAAAAACACAAAACCACATGTACTATTTTTAAGGGTAAAAAACACTTACCATAAAAAAGAGACAGTTTAGACAATTCCTTGTGACTATGAACAAAGGCCGATTTAGAGATTCTAGTGAACTGAGAGACATGTATCCTAGAGCAACAGAGTGGGGGAGAGATAGACTTTCATATATCCTACCTTAACATATTTAGAACATAAATCCTTCTTGACAAAAATATGCAAAGTAGATTATATAAATAGAACATAAATCCTAGAAAGCTTCAGAAGGAGTACCACCTACTACCTACTACCAAACTCATCCTATGTCAATTTATACCAAACACAAACAGATGCATCGAATTCAAAACTTGTGATTTACCTAGATGAGATTGGTGATCATACTTGAGAGA
Source organism: Camellia granthamiana (assembly GCA_036172215.1). Classification (NCBI taxonomy): domain Eukaryota; kingdom Viridiplantae; phylum Streptophyta; class Magnoliopsida; order Ericales; family Theaceae; genus Camellia; species Camellia granthamiana. The sequence continues at coordinate 65,934,417 of CM069916.1, read as the reverse complement.
AAAAAAAAAAAAAAAAAAAAAAAAAAAAAAAAAAAGAATGCCCAAACAAACAATAACAGGTCCCATTGCAAAGGCAAAGTTGTTAGGCTAATAATAGAGTAGTTTTGGGAGAATAGAACGCATACATTGAATGAAATTCAAATTTCAGTGGTCATTTGAACACTTTGTGAAAGAAGTTTAAACCAAAAAAAGTAGCATGGCGTAGAAATGTATAATACTAAGGCACTATGAATGAAAAAGTCATCAAGAGATACGAACTATAAAATAATCAGAGAAAATAACTCAATGCCCTTGCAGCAATAACCCAACTACCCTCACTAGCAGGCAAGAGACTAAGACAGACTCGATCAGCCACTCATTGCAATTCCACAAACATATGAATCTCAAAGAAACAAACAAAAACAAAAACAAAAACAAAAAAAAACAAAAAAAAAACAAAAAAACAAAAAAAAAAAAAACACCAAGTAACGATAACTTCAATAATTACAAAATTATGTATGCATTCAGAAAGTTCAACAATGGATACATAGAACCAAACCTAGAAACCACCATTACAAACTGCTTCATCAAACATAGCAAATAAGTGTCCAATCCATACCAAATAAAGCTCTAAAAAAAGTTTACAAGATAACATTAAAAGGAGTAATTTTCTTAAACGAAGCACTTTAGTCTTTTTAGTTTGTTCTGTTTTGTTTCCTATTCAAACAAACCAACTCAACAAAAATTTCAAGTCGAGGCTCCAATTAAATAACAACTCAACCAAACAATTTACTAGTTCAAGAAATTATGACCAGAATAATACAATTTAAAAGAGATCAGAGCAGAATATAGACAAGTAAACCCAATAACATGACTTCTGACAATTTGAGCTACTTTACAATATAAATCAACTCATCAAACACTAAAGTGAAACTTGGGGGTGAAAGTGTTATCCACTCATATGCTTACACCCCGTCAAAGTTGATGGGAGATATTTGATAGAGGATTGACATCGAAACTTGATCGAAACTACGTAAACTTTTGATTGTCACAATTGAAACTAAAAACAAGGTGAAACTTAGGTCAATGTAAAAGGGTGCAAAGTGTATGAAATTGTATTTCATAGAAGGTAAGGCCTACTCTAAGTTGTAGCCTTACAATGACATGGCATATAAAAGGCCCTTGGATATTATTATTAGTAAGATAGATTCCTAGAGCATCTTGCCCTTTTTTCTATTAATAAGGTTGTCAAAAGGTATCGACCAAGCCAAAACTTGAGTTTGATTGTAGGGGCACACATTAGCATGCCAACAACATATAAAGGCTTTTGTTGCCTGCTTAAGAAACTAATATAAAAAAATATTATGTGGCAACTCTAAGATTTGATGATGCAGTCCATTTCTGGCAACGGTTTTTGCAATAAAATGAATTTCTAGAAAGTTGTCAAATCTGGACTCTCATCTATGTTTCACATTGCACTCATGAGACTATATCGAAAAAAATCGAGGGTTTGAACTGTTTAACGCGTTCAGGTAACCCCCGAGGGGTGTTACATTGGCGGCAAAGAGAGATAAGGTTTGATTGAAGCCATTGTTGGAGAGGTTGGAGTTGAGGAAATCATAGATGAGACAGAGCTCTAGAGGAATGGGCTGATTTAGTGATGAAGAGATGGCGCATTGATGGAGGTGGTGGTTAGAGTCGGCAGATCAGAGATAAAGAAGATGAAGAAGCGGTAGATCAAAGAGGTGGTGTTGAAGATGAAGATGACGGTGGTGATGAACCCAAATACAGATCTGCTGCGACAATGGAGGTGATGATAGTGGTTTGTGCAGCAACAGATGTGGTGGTAAGGAAGTCAGATAAAAAGATGATGATGATGGTTAGGGATCTAAGGAAAACCGATAAAACCGAGCTTGCCGATCGAAATCGACCAAAATTTTAATTTTCGGTCTGTTTTTCATATCATATGGTCTTTTTTGGTTTTAAAACTTTTTATACTGATACAAACTAAACTGACCGAATATTATATTTAAATATTTTTATATTATAATTTCCTAAACATTATATGAGAAGTAACTAATATAATACACTTTTACGATAAAAATTAGGGAGAAAAACATTTATAGAGCAATTTTCATATATTTTCTTTATTTATTTTCAATGTAAAATTTTATAATCTATTATAAACCTTTTAAATTTCATGTAAATTTCTCTTCGAAACCGATAAAATTGAATTAAAGCATACGGTCTATATCGATTTCTCAATCATAAAAACCAAAAGGATCGGTTCAGTACTAAATATACTCATAACATCGACTAAACCGAACTGTTTACACCTCTAATGATGGTGGTGGTGAGAAGAAGATAATAATGGTGGTGGTGTTGAAGATGATAATGATGGTGATGGTGATGGTGATGCATTCAAAATTCAGCTCGGTTAGAGAGAGGGGAGAGGAGAGAAAAAGAGAGAGTCGTAGGAGTGAGTGAGTGAGAGAGAGAGAGAGAGAGAGAGAGAGAGAGAGAGATAGATAGATAGATAGATAGATAGATAGATAGATAGAAGTGGATTTATGATAAAGAATTTTATATTTGTAACAAATATTGTGTAGAATGGAAGGGATAGTTTTGTCATTTGACAGAAACATGTCATTTGTGACACTCCAAATATTAGTTAATTTTAACACCAAGGAAAAAAATGGTAATAATATTAATAATAACATATAAAAACTTCATAGTTATACGTACTAAGACATCTAATTTGGCATTGGTTTATCAAAAGTGTGACTAATATATTGTTTGGGGCTAAATCAAAACAACTGTGGTTAAATCAAAACAACTATGAAATTTTCACAATAGTTAGGGCCAAGAAGGAATATAAGGAGATGCATGTATGTTGGCTGGAAGCTTGCAGAATGGGCACCTGGAAAGGCTAACCTATAGGGGAGATGAATCATCCATTAGGTGTAATTATTAAGGGGGTGACTCATCACCATTGGCTCAGGTATAAAAACAGGGTGCCTGAGAAGCCAATGAACCAAGGAAAAAAAGAAAAGAAGGGGAAATCAGTAGAAGAGGGAGCAAGGAAAGGGGCCTCGAAAAGCCAGAGAAAATATAAAAGAATAGTAGGAATCAATATTAAGGTGAGTTATATTATACCTTGAATAGCCATATATTATTTTATGCAAATCATGTTTTTTTAATTATGTTATTCATTTTATGAGCCCTACTTATTTAAAATTTAAACCATGGATATGATTGTTTAAATTTTGGCATTAATTTGACAATGAGTGTATAACTATTTATTTTTATAAATACCACCACACACGTCCCATACCTTGAAGGACTTAAATAACTATTGACCCTCTGAATTGTCACTTTAGTGACCCTCTAACGGTCTCATGCCTTAGGGGATTTAAATAACCATTAGCCCTCTGATTAGTTACTTCGTGACCCTCTGTCTGTCATGGATCCATTGACTCTCTATTCTGTTATGTACCGTGGTTATGATAGTTTTGCATATACGATTTTTGTATTATATGTCTGTTGTTTAAAATAATTTATTCGAACCAAACTATTCATTATTTAGCCTAAATAAATATCCATGGTGATTTATATACCTTATGCTCTTAGTATAATATTTATCACTCTGTTATGTGCTTATAGCTATTAAAACCTTTTCAGGTGAAGAAACTTAAGGAAGAATGGTTTTACCCCATTAATCAGGACCCAGACTTGAGATGAACATCATGTTTTCTTTTTTTCTTCTTCTTTTTTTCTCTCGTGTTTATTTGTAATTATTATCTGACTTATGTTACATAAATAATAATTCCATGTACGCTTCAGATATTTATCTACATCTTTTATTTCATCTCGCCGCATTATTTAATTTAGTTACTTCAAACTAATCTTAGAAATTTTAGAGTTTAACTAGTTGAATCCAATCCTAGGCACCGGGGTGGGTCATGACAAAAGTGGTACTAGAGCAATGGTTAAAAAAAAAAAAAAAAAAACATTGATGTAGAAGATATGCGTACTATTAAAAAATAAGATAAGGAAAATTTTACCTCAGACTCTGAGGAAATAGTTAGACATGCAGACCCGACCCTAAACTAACTGATGGGCAGACTGGTGTACCTACGAGCAGTCCCCACGGAAGTAGATACACAAGGGTGGAGGATTGATGGTATAAGTACACTAAATAGGTTTCTGGGACCGACACGAGTAGTAGGCATGGCCTCGGGCCAAGGATACCCTCGCTACTTAGTGGCACCCTTACCTCCAGAATTAGTGGCTCAAAGAGGAAATGCCTTCTTAAGTGACCATATACAAGCAAGAGTCCCTCCTCCACAAAACCTTATTGACACCCAAACGGTTGATTTTAGTGATATTATGGCATATGTGGAAGTGACAGTACGTATCACGAGATGCCAGCTATCGGGTTACGCGACAGACATTCCCATTTACCGAGTGAAGGTGGTGTGGTTATGCTTTGGTATTGAGCTGAGTGGCTGGGAGTTTGAGCACCATATGCAGCTGCAGTACCCGTGATTGTTTCCAATTTAAAATCCCAAGAATAAGGTTCTTTTTTTCTTTTGTTATTTATTTATTATTTTTTTTATTTTGATGTACAAGTGAGCTGATCATGACCCAATTCTAACCCGTTTTGTCATAGAGGGTTAGGCACTAACTTGACATAACTACAGGTAATGTACCAACACCATTATGCATAAATAAAACCAGTATTTTTGTGTATAATATTTTGTGAACTATGTTCGTAAATTATGTAAAAATAGTAGGTAGATGAAAAATTAATAGAAATCATGCACCATGTTTATTAAAACTGTTACTTTATAGCTATGGCTAACAATGGAAATGGTACCGGATCATCATCCAGTGGAGCCAATCCCATGGAAAAAATTATGGAAAGAGTTGTTGTTAGTTTCTTGCAAACTCTGCAGAACAATATAACCAATGGATTATCGGAACATCATGAAAGGCCAACTACAATTAAACAGTTCCAAGACCTGAAACCTTCCACGTTCACAGGAGACTCGAACCCATTGCTAGCTGAAGCTTGGGTTAAAGAAATGGAAAACATTTTTCATGCTCTACCCTGCACAGAAGAACAGAAAGTGTCATTCGCCACCTTCACTCTTAAAGAAGATGCACAAGAATAGTGGCTTCTCACCTTAGAAAAGGAAGAGATCGTGACTTAGGCAAGATTCCTAGAAGTATTCTATGAAAAGTGTTTCCCAGAATCACTACGAGAGCAGAAGGCATCAGAGTTCCTACACTTGAGGCAAGGAACAATGTCGATAGCAGAATACGAAAGTAAGTTTACTTGACTGGCGCGATTTGCACCGCATGTTATTCCAACGGAAGCCTGAAAAGCTAGGAAATGTGAAGCGGGGTTGGATGTTGAAATCAAAGATAAGATTCAGGTTTTGAAACTACCAACCTATGTAGATGTGGTAGATCGAGCATACATCGTTGAAAATGGAATTAAAGCTGCACATTCAGGTAGAATATGTCAAAAGAAGCGGTTTTGGGAACTATTCGGAGGATCTATGTTAACCCTACCAAAGAAAATAAATACCAGACCTATTGGCTCAACTGGTTCGGCCAACCAAAGTTCTACTATCCCCAAGGGTAGCACCATTCCGAATTGTCCAAGTTGCGAAAAGGCTCATCAAGAACAGTGTTATCAGGCAATAAGAGCATGTTATAGATGTGGCCAAGTTGGCCATTTGGTGAAAGATAGTCCGAAATTCACCAACTCTATGATGGGTACCCCTGAACCAGTTCAAAAACTAGGAACGGTCACAGGAGGGATGAAGGAACAAAAACACCAAGGGAGAGCTTTCACTTTAGTACCTAGAAACTCCAATGCTACAGAGAACGTTGTGTCAGGCACACTTTCTATATGTGATCATTCATGTAACAACCCTCATGCTGTTTACCGATTAATGACTAATTAATTACCGATTACTGCTAAATCAAGACTGATTAAGACTGATAATTGAATGGATCGAAATACTGAACTGACTGACTGAGATCTGAGCTGAATTGATTGCCTGTATCTGTTTGAATTGCATTTTATCTGTTTGACTGTTTAATTATCTGTTTAGTTTTTATGTTTAAACTATTAATTGAAGGCCTTATCGGCGGCCGAATCCAAAATTGATTGATGTCCCATGATCAGTAGAATTTATGTGATTTTATGGTAAACTTAATTGGAAGATGATTTAGTATGATTAAATTAGATTGAATTGTGCAAATTTTATGAATTAGGCTAATTACCTTTTTGCCACCACTAGTGGGCCATTATCTTGGACCATACTTGAACTTCCTTACACTCAAACAAACATTTCCTCAGCCTTATTTCATTGTTATTGCCGACCAAGAGAGCTAGTGAGAGAGAAATTGAGTGTCTTCTTGAGAATTGCTTGGAGACTTGGAGATTTGGAAGAGTAATTGCATATTTGAGCTCCTACACCTCTAATTCTAGACCTAAGGTAGAATAACTACCCTTTTGTTTGTAATTTTGTTAGACTCTTGCATGATTTAGAGCTAAGTTGAAGTCTAGAGCCAATTTATGGCTTGTAATGTTGTATTGAAGCTCAATTGTTGCATGCATGTGCATATTGCTAAGTTTTGAGGTTATAATACTTCATTTCTCACATGCATGTTCATGTTAGTGTTAAGGACCATGTTTTCATCTTGAATTTGAAAGAGTGAGCCCACTTGTGCATGAAATGGGAGCTTTGATTTGATTTAATCACATGCATGTCACCTTGTAGCATGCTCATGCATGTTCATGAAAATTTGGTTTGAGTTGGGTTTGTTTGAAACACCCTTGGGCCTTGATTTTACAAGTGAGCTTTAAAATCATGTAATATTATGTGTTTACAAGAGTTTTCCAGAAAATTGGCCCAAGTGGATCGGATTTAGGGCATCAAACTTGAGTTTTAAACTTGGAACTCAAATCTGGAATTTCCAGATTTTGGTCGTCCGCTCGAGCGGGGGAAGTGCCGCTCGAGCGGGAAAATCGAGCTCCCAGCATCTTGCACTATACATCAGTCCGCTCGAGCGGAGGAATTTGCGCTCAACCGGAGGACTGGGTGACACGCTCAAGCGGGCGTCGAGCGGAGATTTCACCTATCCAGTACTTTTTGGTCCGCTCGAGCGGGGATTTTGCCGCTCGAGCGGGGACCTTTGTTTGCCTGTCCGCTCGAGCGGGGAAACCTGCGCTCGAGCGGGAAACTGTTACACTGAAATTCTGAAACTGTTTCCTGTGCACATCCTTGCATCCTCATTCCATCCTAGGCATTCTTAGGCCTAGTTTAAGACATCTTATAGAGGATATAGATGTAGAACACACCGAGGCAATTTAGGGATTAAGTTGTTATCTTTCCCAACTGTGAAGCTTAGCGTGTGTTCAATCTGTAAACTGTGTAGGGTTGGCATTCCGAGGAGACGCTCTAGTCCACTGTAGCCCAGAACTCTGTGAGTAACAATTGTGTAAAGATATGTTCAAAATGATTATCTTCTGAATACTGAACTGAACTGTTTACTGAACTAATATTGTTTACTGAATGAATGTATGTGTCCTATATTCTGAACTGTACTGTGGCATCCTTAGCACCTACTGTTTACTGTTACTGTTACAGAGATCTCTGTCGGTTCCCTCGTGGAACCACCACTGTTACTAATTGATGGCCATCATTACTGTTCGGTCTTTTAGACCTACTGTTACTGTTATGCTAATGGATGTACCACATATGACTGTTTACTGTTCTGAACAACTGAAATACTGATTGAAATGAACTGTTTTCATTACTGTAAGGACATTCATTCTAAACCTCTTTACGCACTATGTTATTCACTGGGCTTTAGCTCACTGCTCATATATATATGTAGGTGTACAGGCACCGGATCAAAGCTAGAGGCGTCAAGATTAACTCCAGTTTTGTCAAGCCAACCACTATGCCTCACGGCGAGCTTCCGAGCCTGCCAAGCTAAGGCTAGGGGTGTTTAGTGTTTCCCCCTCCTGTACTGTTTTGTTTACTGCATGGACTGTATAGACTGCACTGTACTGGTTAATAGGGACTTAATCCCTATTTTGTATGTTTGTAGATGTTTTGTATGTTGTTTTGCATAAATGTATGAAAAATCTTTTGGCATACAGACGGTCACAGCTCATTGGACATTGTTTATTTACTGTATTGGCTTCCGCCATGCCCCTGTACTCTGTATTACTGTATTACTGTTAAACAGGCCTTCTGTAATCTAGGATTACTGGCCGGTTACGGTGCTAAACCCATAGGGGCGGGTTTGGGTCGTGACAGAGTGGTATCAGAGCGATACGTAACCACGAGTTATACCGCACACACGTGTCCAAATAAGCTATAGGATGTCCTAGAGAAATGATTAAGGCATTTCATGAGCATGATAAGTATGTGTGACTATGACATGACCGTATATATGCTAAAGTGATAAACTGTTTGAGTATGCAACTGTTTATGTTTACAATTGCTATAACTGCTTATAGTGAAATGGATAATGCAAATGAATCTGAATCCTCGTCCGCCGAGGCAAGAATGGCAAGAATGGAAAGAATGATGGAACTGATAACTACTACACTTGAGCAACAACAGAATCAATGGCCCCCACCTCCTCCTCCGGTACAGCCGGACCAGAATATGAATGTTAATGATGGGGACATAATTGCTCTTACCCAGAAGTTCAGCAAACTGAAACCGCCGTCCTTTCAAGGAGGCCTTGAACTGTTAAAAGCTGAAGCATGGGTTTTGGAGACCGAAAAATTGTTTGAGGTATTTCCGTGCTCGGAGGCACATAAAGTACTGTTGGCCACTTTCACTTTGCAAGAAGAGGCTAGAAGGTGGTGGATGCTTACTCGTGATGACAACACTGCTATGACTTGGGCTCAATTCAAAGTAGCCTTCTTTGAAAAGTACTTCCCTCAGTGTGTCAGGGACAGAAAGGTCACTGAATTTGAACAACTAAGACAGGGTACAATGTCTGTTGCCGAATATGAAACAAAGTTCACCAGGCTTGCTAGATATGCACCACACATGGTAGACACTGATTATAAGAAGGCCAGAAGGTTTGAAGGCGGCCTGAATGTTGCGATACTGGATAGAATAAATGTTCTGAAATTACCGACTTATGTGAATGTTCTTGACCGAGCCTTGATGGCTGAAGCGAACATCGAGGCACTGAAAACTGAAACACCAGTGTCTGAATAGTGTGGTAAAAGGCAGAATTTTAAATTCAAGAAAGGCAAGCATAACCCATTGAACAAGAAACAGAATACGGGGTCAACAACTAGCCCCAGCCAAGGGAGCGATTCCATACCACCCTGTTCTGAATGTGGTAAGAACCATAAGGGAGTTTGTTATAAAATTTCTGGTGCTTGTTACAGGTGCAAGGTGGGCCACATGGTGAAAGATTGCCCTTCCACTGCTCGGGGCGATAGTAAAGCTACAGGCAGTGCCGCAGCATCAACTGTTGCACCAAAGCCGAACCCCAAAGCTACCGGGAAAGAGCCTATGAGGCAGGGCCGAGTGTTCGCCCTAGTACCGGGAGACGTACAAAATACCGAAACCGTTGTGTCAAGTATCCTCTCTATTTGTGCTCAAAATGCATATGTACTGATTGATTCGGGGTCTACACACTCATATGTATCGCATGCTTTTTCACGGAAATTGAATAGACCCTTAGAACCCATGAATTATCTGTTAGCTGTATCATCACCTATTGGGGGATCCATGACATGTGCATATATGTATCCTGCTTGTGAAATCATTGTTGGGGATATGCATCTATTTATTGATTTACTGCCATTAAACATTGATCATTTTGATGTAATTTTGGGGATGGACTGGTTACAAAAATATCATGCCACCATTGACTGTGCGACCAAGCAAGTTGTTTTCCGTCCACCTGGTTTACCCGAATTTGTGTTTAATGGGGTTGGAGTAGTACCTCCCCCGTATTTGATTTTCTCTGTGAAAGCTGTTAAACTGATTAGAAAAGGGTGTAAAGGGTATCTGTGTTCTGTACTGACTATATCTACTGATGATAACGTTAAAACTGATGTGAACTGTATTCCTATAGTCAGAGAATTCCCAGATGTTTTTCCAGATGTTCTGCCAGGGGATTTGATTGACAGGGAGATTGAGTTCACCGTTGATGTGATTCCGGGTACACAGCCAATATCTAAAGCTCCCTACAGAATGCTCCGACTGAACGGAAGGAATTGAAAGTACAATTGCAAGAATTGTTAGACAAGAAGTTTATCAGGCCCAGTACTTCACCGTGGGGCGCACCGGTTTTGTTTGTAAAGAAGAAAGACGGCTCACTGAGACTATGTATTGATTACCGTGAATTGAACAAGGTAACTGTGAAAAATAAATACCCATTGCCGCGTATTGATGGTTTGTTTGATCAGTTACAGGATGCTCAAGTATTTTCCAAGATTGATCTCAGATCGGGGTACCATCAACTGAAAGTTAAACCAGAAGACATTGATAAAACTGCTTTTAGAACGAGGTATGGACATTACGAATTTTTAGTTATGCCTTTTGGAGTCACCAATGCACCCGCAGCATTTATGGACCTCATGAATAGAATCTTTAAACCGTACCTTGATGACTTTATTGTGGTATTCATTGATGACATATTGATTTACTCCAAAAGTATAGAAAAATGTGAGCATCATCTGAGACTTACCCTGCAGACCCTAAGAGAACAGAAACTGTATGCTAAACTGTCTAAATGTGAGTTTTGGCTTGATCATGTTATGTTTTTGGGGCATGTTGTTAGCAAAGATGGAATTTCTGTCGATCCGCAGAAAATTGAAGCTGCAGTGAACTGGCCTAGACCAACAAATGTAACAGAAGTCCGAAGCTTTTTGGGATTGGCTGGATATTACAGAAGGTTTGTCAAGGATTTCTCCAAAATTGCCTTACCATTGACTCAATTGACACAGAAGAGGATATCATTTGACTAGACTGACCAAAGGGAATCAGCGTTCCAGGAGTTGAAAACTCGGTTGGTGACTGCACCGGTTCTTACCTTACCTTCAGGTACGGATGGTTATACTGTTTTTAGTGATGCTTCTCATAAGGGTTTGGGATGTGTTTTAATGCAAAATGGGAGAGTTATTGCTTATGCTTCCCGACAACTGAGACCACATGAAAAGAACTACCCAACCCATGATCTAGAACTTGCAACAGTAGTGTTTGCACTGAAAATCTGGCGTCACTACCTGTATGGGGCAACATGCGAAGTATATACCGACCACAAGAGTCTGAAGTACTTCTTCACCCAAAAAGAATTGAATATGAGACGGCGGAGATGGCTAGAATTAATCAAAGATTATGACCTACAGATTCTATATCACCCGGGAAAAGCCAATACCATTGCCGATGCACTGAGCCGGAAGTCGATTGCAAACTTAGCTTGTTTGCTCACTGGACAGAAAGAGTTGCTTTGTGACCTTGAAAAATCCAGAATTGAAGTTGTTTTGAAAGAACAAGGTGGAACAATAGCTGCTATTTCTGCTCAACCGGCACTGATTGAAGAGATTAAAGAGAAATAGCAACAGGATGACTTCTTGAGGAAGATCATCGAAGAAAGAGAATCTAAACCAAGACCGGGGTTCAAATTTGAAAACAATGTACTGAAATTTCAAGAAAGACTATGTGTACCAAATGACACTGAATTGAAAAGAAGAGTTCTGCAAGAGGGCCACAACTCAAAATTTTCTATTCACCCGGGGAATACGAAAATGTACCAAGACCTGAAACTGAATTTCTGGTGGCCGGGAATGAAGAAAGAAATTGCTGATTTTGTATCAAAATGTCTTCATTGTCAACAAGTCAAAGCGGAACATTAGCGACCCGCAAGCTTACTGCAACCCTTGCCTATACCGGAGTGGAAATGGGAACATATCACCATGGATTTTATTGTGGGATTGCCTCGCTCCAGTAAAGGTATGGACTCAATTTGGGTTATTGTTGATAGACTGACTAAATCTGCTCACTTCTTACCTATTAAGACAATTTCTAATGCAGACAAATTGGCTATACTCTATATTGATGAAATTGTTAGACTGCATGGAGTGCCTGTGTCTATTGTTTCAGACAGGGATTCGAAGTTTACATCGAGGTTTTGGCAAAGCCTACAGACTACATTGGGTACTGAATTGAGGCTGAGTAGTGCCTATCATCCTCAGACAGATGGCCAGTCAGAAAGGACCATCCAGACTCTGGAGGATTTACTGAGAATGTGTGTCCTTGATTTTCAGGGAAATTGGGAAAGCCATTTGCCTTTAGCTGAATTCGCTTACAATAACAGCTATCATTCAAGTATTGGTATGGCGCCTTTCGAGGCATTGTATGGCAGAAAATGTAGATCTCCGATTTGCTGGGCAGAAGTTGGAGATGGGCCGTTGCTTGGGCCCGAGATTGTTTATGAAACGACTGAGAAAGTAAAACTGATACAACAGAGACTGAAAACTGCACAGAGCCGACAGAAAAGTTATGCAGATGTCAGAAGGCGAGACAGAGAGTACGAAGTGGGTGATCACGTTTTTGTGAAAGTGACACCGATGAAAGGCCAGACTCGTTTTGGAGTCAAAGGCAAGTTAGCGCCAAGATATGTCGGACCGTATGAGATTATTGAGAAAATCAATCCGGTGGCGTATCAAGTTGCGCTTCCTCCTGAAATGGAGCATATGCATAACGTCTTCCACATTTCTATGTTGAGAGATTATCTCCGAGATCCATTCCATGTGATTGAGCCTACTCGGGTAGTGTTGAGTGATGACTACACTTACGAGGAACGGCCTATACAGATTGTAAACAGACGGATCAAGAAACTGAGAAACAAGGAAATCCCGTTGGTGAAAGTCGACTGGCAAAACCATGGTGGCGTGTATGCCACTTGAGAAAAGGAAGATGACATGGCCAAGAGATATCCTGAACTGTTTCCACTGAACCCTGTTTTCTTCCAGAATGAAGGTAACTCGAGTTTAGAGGACTAAACTCTTTATAAGGAGGGGAGACTGTAACAACCCTCATACTGTTTACCGATTAATGACTAATTAATTACCGATTACTGCTAAATCAAGACTGATTAAGACTGATAATTGAATGGATCGAAATACTGAACTGACTGACTGAGATCTGAGCTGAATTGATTGCCTGTATCTGTTTGAATTGCATTTTATCTGTTTGACTGTTTAATTATCTGTTTAGTTTTTATGTTTAAACTATTAATTGAAGGCCTTATCGGCGGCCGAATCCAAAATTGATTGATGTCCCATGATCAGTAGAATTTATGTGATTTTATGGTAAACTTAATTGGAAGATGATTTAGTATGATTAAATTAGATTGAATTGTGCAAATTTTATGAATTAGGCTAATTACCTTTTTGCCACCACTAGTGGGCCATTATCTTGGACCATACTTGAACTTCCTTACACTCAAACAAACATTTCCTCAGCCTTATTTCATTGTTATTGCCGACCAAGAGAGCTAGTGAGAGAGAAATTGAGTGTCTTCTTGAGAATTGCTTGGAGACTTGGAGATTTGGAAGAGTAATTGCATATTTGAGCTCCTACACCTCTAATTCTAGACCTAAGGTAGAATAACTACCCTTTTGTTTGTAATTTTGTTAGACTCTTGCATGATTTAGAGCTAAGTTGAAGTCTAGAGCCAATTTATGGCTTGTAATGTTGTATTGAAGCTCAATTGTTGCATGCATGTGCATATTGCTAAGTTTTGAGGTTATAATCCTTCATTTCTCACATGCATGTTCATGTTAGTGTTAAGGACCATGTTTTCATCTTGAATTTGAAAGAGTGAGCCCACTTGTGCATGAAATGGGAGCTTTGATTTGATTTAATCACATGCATGTCACCTTGTAGCATGCTCATGCATGTCACCTTGTAGCATGCTCATGCATGTTCATGAAAATTTGGTTTGAATTGGGTTTGTTTGAAACACCCTTGGGCCTTGATTTTACAAGTGAGCTTTAAAATCATGTAATATTATGTGTTTACAAGAGTTTTCCAGAAAATTAGCCCAAGAGGATCGGATTTGGGGCATCAAACTTCAGTTTTAAACTTGGAACTCAAATCTGGAATTTCCAGATTTTGGTCGTCCGCTCGAGCGGGGGAAGTGCCGCTCGAGCGGGAAAATCGAGCTCCCAGCATCTTGCACTATACATCAGTCCGCTCGAGCGAAGGAATTTGCGCTCGAGCGGAGGACTGGGTGACACGCTCGAGCGGGCGTCGAGCGGAGATTTCACCTATCCAGTACTTTTTGGTCCGCTCGAGCAGGGATTTTGCCGCTCGAGCGGGGACCTTTGTTTGCCTGTCCGCTCGAGCGGGGAAACCTGCGCTCGAGCGGGAAACTGTTACACTGAAATTCTAAAACTGTTTCCTGTGCACATCCTTGCATCCTCATTCCATCCTAGGCATTCTTAGGCCTAGTTTAAGACATCTTATAGAGGATATAGATGTAGAACACACCGAGGCAATTTAGGGATTAAGTTGTTATCTTTCCCAACTGTGAAGCTTAGCGTGTGTTCAATCTGTAAACTGTGTAGGGTTGGCATTCCGAGGAGACGCTCTAGTCCACTGTAGCCCAGAACTCTGTGAGTAACAATTGTGTAAAGATATGTTCAAAATGATTATCTTCTGAATACTGAACTGAACTGTTTACTGAACTAATATTGTTTACTGAATGAATGTATGTGTCCTATATTCTGAATTGTACTGTGGCATCCTTAGCACCTACTGTTTACTGTTACTGTTACAGAGATCTCTGTCGGTTCCCTCGTGGAACCACCACTGTTACTGATTGATGGCCATCATTACTGTTCGGTCTTTTAGACCTACTGTTACTGTTATGCTAATGGATGTACCACATATGACTATTTACTGTTCTGAACAACTGAAATACTGATTGAAATGAACTGTTTTCATTACTGTAAGGACATTCATTCTAAACCTCTTTACGCACTATGTTATTCACTGGGCTTTAGCTCACTGCTCATATATATATGTAGGTGTACAGGCACTGGATCAAAGCTAGAGGCGTCAGGGTTAACTCCAGTTTTGTCAAGCCAACCACTGTGCCTCACGGCGAGGTTCCGAGCCTGCCAAGCTAAGGCTAGGGGTGTTTAGTGTTTCCCCCTCCTGTACTGTTTTGTTTACTACATGGACTGTATAGACTACACTGTACTAGTTAATGGGGACTTAATCCCTGTTCTGTATGTTTGTAGATGTTTTGTATGTTGTTTTGCATAAATGTATGAAAAATCTTTTGGCATACAGACGGTCACAGCTCATTGGACATTGTTTATTTACTGTATTGGCTTCCGCCATGCCCCTGTACTCTGTATTACTGTATTACTATTAAGCAGGCCTTCGGTAATCTAGGATTACTGGCCGGTTACGGTGCTAAACCCATAGGGGCGGGTTTGGGTCGTGACAATTCAGCTCATATTTTCATTGATTCTAGATCAACTCATTCTTTTGTTTCTCCACACTTTACCCCCAAATTGACATCAACACTTGAACCTTTGGAATATGCATTATCTGTGTCTTTTCCATCTGGTGTTTCCACACTTAGTACGGAAGTATACAAGTCTTATGCCATATCCCTAAAAGATGAAACCTTGTATGTAGATCTGATTCCACTCTGCATTAGTAGGTTCTACATAATCTTAGGGATGGATTGGCTTGCTACCAACCGTGCCTCTATTGACTATACAACCAAAAAGGTCTTTCTTCGATTACCCGACCAACGCGAACTTGTTTTTGAAGGAACTGGAATTTCTACCCCTGCATGTTTAATATCGTCCGTGATAGCCCAACGACTTTTGAGAAAAGGTTGTTGTGGTTGTATTTGTTATGTAATGGACCCTTAACAAGTAGACCCAACACTTGATTCAATACTCGTAGTTCAGGAATTTCCTAACATCTTTCCTGAAGACTTACCTGGTACTTTAGTTGACCGAGAAGTCGAAGTCACTATTAAAACTCAACCCGGTACACAGCCAATAACAAGAACCCCTTATCGCATGTCGATGGTGGCATTGAATGAACTGAAGACCCAACTCCAAGAGCTACTCGACAAAAGCTTCGTTCGACCTAATACCTCGCCCTGGGGAGCTCCAGTACTATTCGTAAAAAAATAAGGATGGGACAATGAGATTGTGTATTGATTATTATAGCGATTTTGGTTTAGACTCGACCCATTTGATGTTTTGGATCTGGGTTTTATTATTGTATATGGTTGTTCATGTCCTATTTTATCTTACGCTTCATGGAGTTTGGTTATCGTTGTGTTTTGGTTGCATTTGGAACAAGTCGGGAGTTAGTTTTTCAAAATGGTTGTTGCCCAGATTTTGACTTCTTCGCTCGAGCAACACTTCCTGTGCTTGAGCGGTCTTTATGAACTTCCAGTACTTTCGCGGGTCTGCAGAGATATTGGAAGTTGGTATTCTTCGCTCGAGAGGTCCTTCTTGCGTTCCAGCGATGCTCGCTCAAGCGGTGCTTCTTGTGCTCGAGCGTGAGTCTTTTGTCTGCAAAACTTCTGAGAGTTTGTAATCTTCGCTCGAGCGACAAACTTCTTCGCTCGAGCAGTCACATCTTTTGTGTATGGACGCTCGAGCAACACATCTTGCGCTCAAGCGACCTGCGTGTATATCAATTCATAAAGTCATTTTTCTGAGTCATTTTTTTACCTCTCCCTCTATCTGAACTTTTCAAAACCCTATTTTCTCTCACTCTCTCTCTAAAACTCATTTATTCCACTCAAATACACCTAGATCCATCGACCTTTTCACCCATGTCCCTTTGTTAAAAAGGTAGAGCTCAACGAGGGCTTCGTTCTAATTAGAGCAAAGTTGATTTTTGGCGTCTTTGAGTTTTCTTCACTCTCTCTCTTATCTTCTAAAGCTTGAGGTAGGGATTCTTCGCACTTTCTATGAGTTTTAACTTAGTTATTTGCTATTTCTAAACAATATTGTGATTTTGGAGATTTTTTAAACAAATCCAGGGTTTTGGTTAAAAAATCAAATGAGGGGTTTTCAAATGGATTCTTGGAAATGGTTTTGAGATTGTAAATGAGGATGAGTGTGATAAAATAGTGTGCTTTGATTCTTGGGATCGATTCATAAAGAGAAAGGGGTTTTACTCTAAATGTCTCAAATGTTGATTTTGTATAAATAATGGAATTGATGTTGAAATTGTGAAATTGGATTGATATTAATGAGGATGGTGGACTTGGATATGCATTATCATTCACATCTTGAAATTTGGAAAGTTTATCTTTATTGATAATTATTTATCTGTTTTGGGCTATCAGTGGAGGATAACTATGATTGTTGTAGAAATTGCATCAGAATTAGGAGAATTGAAACTATTTTTCCCATTCATTTGCATCAAGCATTATCTCATGTTTATATATTGGAAATGTTTACCGTTTTGAGAAAAATGGGTGAATCTGGGAAGTAAGTGGTGTCTCATTGAAATAAGTTGGCCTGAGTGTCCACGGTAAAAGTCTTAAAAACCGCACATATACATGGGTGCCGATCCTGCGGACAAAATTTCCATGAAATGGCAAAAGTAGTGCTTGTATAGCCTACGTTTACATGGGTGTCGACTTACAATTTCCCGCGGATGAAATTTCCGTGAAAGGTTGTATTTGTTTTGAGATTCCCAGAGTGTGATTCACTACCATATTTTCTATTGTAAAGGGAATGACTTATGAGTTATGATATTAACCTGGCATTGCATGGTTTCGGAAAGAGAAATAAAATGTTCTGGCACGAGCATTGCATATGCATTCACCTTATATCTTTGTTAAGATTCATATACTGTGTTGGATTATTTCTACTGGGCTTTGGCTCACCCTATGTAGGAAAAACATTTTCAGGTGCTGATGATATGCCTCCGCCAAGGCAATAGCTTAGGAGGACTTGGAGCACGAGCTTCATTTTGTGTATTTGTTGTATTTATTTTTGTACAAGCCAAGGGCTTTAACTGTATTAGGTTTTTAAATCCATTTTGTTGTAACCAAGTATTGACTTGGAAAGCCGTAAGCCCTTGGGGCATTTCTTAGTTGTTTAACTTTCATCCTATTTCTCTATTAAGTAACATATGCTATAGATTCAAGGTTAGACTTGTGAATGTTTACCTGCATATGCTACTCTTTTGTAAAACTAATTGGAACTAATGGAAGATAAGTACCTTATCATGTGTTAGTATGTAATTAATATTGTGGATGGTTTATAGTAATTATTTCGGGGTGTTACAATTATCGGGAATTAAACAACGTTACCATCAAGAATCGGTACCCCCTGCCACGAATCGATAACTTGTTTGATCAACTTCAAGGCGCCCTCGTATTCTCAAAAATTGACTTGCGTTCCAACTGTCATCAACTAAAAGTTAAAACGAAAAGCATCGAAAAGACTGCCTTCAGAACACGCTACGGCCATTACGAGTTTCTCGTCATGCCGTTTGGCATCACAAATGCTCCAGCGGCCTTCATGGACCTCATGAACTGAGTGTTCAAACCCTATCTTGATGAGTTCATCATCATCTTCATTGATGACATTCTCATATACTCTAAGTCACTGGAAGACCATGAGCAACACTTGCGAACAGTTATGCAAACACTATGTGATCACAAGTTGTATGTGAAGTTGAAGAAATGCGAATTCTGGATCACTAGTGTACACTTTCTCGGTCACTTCATTAACAAATATGACATCTTAGTTGACCCCCAAAAAGTTGCAACAATCGTGGATTGACCACAACCTACTAACGTGTCTGAAATTCGAAACTTCATGGGTCTAGCCAGCTATTACCGACGCTTCATTCAAGATTTCTCAAAGATAGCATCACCCTTGACCTAGCTAACTTAGAAGAACACGCCCTTTGAATGGACTGACAAACAGGAACGTTGCTTCCAAGAGTTAAAAAGCATACTTGTATCAGCTCCTATACTAGCACTCCCTACAGGAATGGATGGGTTTGTAATTTATAGCGATGCCTCCTACAATGGGTTGGGTTACATTCTTATGCAAAATGAAAAAGTCATCGGATATGTCTCATGTCAACTAAAGACTCACAAGAAGAACTACCCAACCTATGATCTAGAATTGGCTACAGTGATCTTCACTCTCAAGATCTGACGTCATTATCTCTACGGAATAACCTGCGAGATTTACACTAATCACAAGAGTCTTAAATATCTGTTTACATAGAAAGAACTAAATATGAGGCAACGACGATGGCTAGAATTTATGAAAGACTACGACATAGAGATCTATCACCATCCAGGCAAAGCTAATGTGGTAGTGGACGCGTTGAGTCGAAAGATTATCAGAAGTTTAGCATGTACCCTCGTCCCCTGCAAGATCAATAGACTGTTCGCCAACATAATCGTGGAACCCACGTTGATTGAAGAAATTAGAACACACCAATGTGAAGATAAACTTTTGAAGAAAAAATATGAGGGGCAAAGAAGTATGCCTGATCCTGACTTCACTATAAGCAATGGAATGCTAAAATTTTGAAATCGAATTTACGTACCTGATATTCTAGCACTCAAGTAGAAGATATTGGTAGAAACTCAAAGCTCAAGGTTTGTAGTCCACCCTGGCAATACAAAGATGTATCACCATTTGAGGGAACACTACTGGTGGACAGGAATGAAAAGAGACATAGCAAGCCACGTCTCCAAATGCCCGAATTGTTGACATGTTAAAGCAGAACGTTAGAGACCTGCAGGACCATTAAAACCACTCCCTATTCCTGAATGGAAATAGGAGCACATTACTATGGACTTCGTGATCGGGCTACCACAGTCAGTCTCGAAGAATGATGCAATTTGGGTTATAGTAGACTGATTGTCAAAGTCGGCGTATTTTCTACCAGTCAGAGTTACGTACACTCTCACTAAGTTTGCCACTTTATACATCAAGGAAATCATTCGATTACATGGTACCCCAGTTTCAATCATGTTTGACCAAGACCCTTGATTCATGTCTCACTTCTGGAACAAACTACAAGAGGCTTTGGGAACCACACTGAAGTTTAGTGCCGCCTACCACCCGCAAACTAATGGACAATCCGAAAGAACAATCCTGTCTTTGGAAGACATGTTACATATGTGCATACTAGACCTTAAAGGTAACTGGGATGAGCACCTATCTTTAGTGGAATTCGCCTATAACAACAAATGCCAAGCAAGCATTGGAATGGCACCGTACAAAGTACTATATGGAAGAAAGTGTCAATCACCTCTATGTTGGGCAGAGGTCAGAGATAGAAAGTTATTGGGCTCTGAAATCATACAAATAACGAGTTATAAAATTTAACTCATCCAACAACGAATTCACACTGCTCAAGTAAGGGAGCTTGTTTTCTTAAGAGTCTCACCGACAAGAGAAGTCATTCGATTTGGAAAATGAAGGAAATTGAACCTGCATTACATTAGGCCATTTGAAATATTAGAAAAGATTGGCCCTGTAGCATACCGTCTTGCCCTTCCACCACAACTGTCCAATGTTCATAATGTATTCCATGTGTCGATGCTCCAACGATATCTTCGAGATTCAGAACATGCCATTGATCACAAAGACCTAGGAGTTCAAAACGATCTCTCCTATGAAGAGTAACCGGTACAGATCCTCGACCATCGTGATCAAATTCTTCGAAACAAGACTATACCGCTTGTAAAAATCTTATGGTGGAATCATCGTATTGAAGAAGCTACATGGGAAATGAAAAATCAAATGTGGACCAAATACCCACACCTCTTCGAAAACCAAGGTACGTTAAGTTTGGGGCAAACTTCTATTTAGGAGGGAAGAAATGTGACACTCCAAATATTAGTTAATTTTAACACCAGGAAAAAAAATGGTAATAATAATAATAATAATAATAAATAACATATGTGAAACTTCATAGTTATACGTGCTAAGACATAATCTAATTTGGTGTTGGTTTATCAAAAGTGTAACTAATATATTGTTTGGGGCTAAATCAAAACAACTGTGAAATTTTCACAATAGTTGGGGCCAAGAAGGAATATAAAGAGATGCATGTATGTTGGCTGGAAGCTTGCAGAATGGGCACCTGGGAAGGCTAACCTATAGGGGAGATGAATCATCCATAAGGTGTAATTATTAAGGGGGGTGACTCATCACCATTAGCTCAGGTATAAAAACGGGGTGCCTGAGAAGCCAAGGAACCGGGGGGGGGGGAAGAGAAAGGGGAAATCAGCAGAAGAGGGATGAAGGAAAGGGGCATCGAAAAGCCAGAGAAAATAGGAAAGAATAGTAGGAATCAATATCAATGTGAGTTATATTATACCTTAAGTAACCATAAATTATTTTATTATTTTATAAATTATTTTATGCAAATCATGTTTTTTTTTTTAATTATGTTATTCATTTTATGAGCCCTG
This sequence comes from Camellia granthamiana, assembly GCA_036172215.1. Lineage (NCBI taxonomy): Eukaryota > Viridiplantae > Streptophyta > Magnoliopsida > Ericales > Theaceae > Camellia > Camellia granthamiana. The sequence continues at coordinate 65,912,916 of CM069916.1, read as the reverse complement.
CATATTTAAAATTTAAACTCGTGGATATGATTGTTTAAATTTTGGAATTAATTTGACAATGAGTATATAACCATTTATTTTTATAAGTATCACCACAAAGGTCCCGTGCCTTGGGGGACTTAAATAACTATTGGCCTTCTGAATTGTCACTTTAGTAACCCTCTGATGGCCTCATGTCTTAGGGGACTTAAATAACCATTAGCCCTCTGAATTGTCACTTTAGTGACCCTTTGACGGTCCCATGCCTTGGGAGACTTAAATAACCATTGACCCTCTGATTAGTCACTTCGTGACCCTCTATCTGTCATGGATCCATTGACCCTTTGTTCTATTCTGTATCGTGGTTATAATAGTTTTGCATATACCATTTTTGTATTATATGTCTGTTATTTAAAATAATTTATTTGAACTAAACTATTCATTATTTAGCCTAAATAAATATCTATGGTGATTTGTATACCCTTATGCTCTTAGTATAATATTCATCACGCTGTCATATGCTTATAGCTGTTAAAACTTTTCAGGTAAAGAAACCTAAGGAAGAATGGTTTTACCCCATTAATCAAGATCCGGACTTGAGATGAACATCGTCTTTTCTTTTTTTCTCTCTTGTGTTTATTTGTAATTGTTATCTAACTTATGTTACATAAATAATAATTTCCATGCACACTTCAGATATTTATCTACATCTTTTATTTCATCCCACCGCATTATTTAATTTAGTTACTTCGAACTAATCTTAGAAATTTTAGAATTTATCTAGTTACGAATCCAACCCTAAGCACCGGGGTGTGTCAGTACATCCTTATTGACAGAAAATTTTAGTGCGTGGATCTTTCACCAAAAGAAATTTAAATTTAGACTTTTCGCCTGAGCGCTCTAGTTTTTAAGGGTGATAAATTAGGTGTCTCAAGCATTTTTTTTTTCATTTTAATAATTTAAATTGTTCATTTTTTAGATTATAATGTGTAAATCATTCTTACAAAAAAAAAAATTGATCTGAGAACTGTAATAACGTTAGTTTATTGCATCTGTCTCCTAAAAATATATAGTCTGATTTTTAAATAATATTTGGTGTTTATTTTTTTGCAAATAAATATCATAAATAATATTACTACAATTATTAGATCGATTTGATTATTTTCATGAATGATCGAGTTGTGATATAAAAAATAAATAATTAAAATCATTAAAATGGGACACATTGTGAGCTTCACGAACACAAACAACACAATCTAATCTACAAAGTCTTGAGTAAAGAGAATCTAGAAATTACGTTGACCCCACTATTACAGTTTGTCAACCTAATGAATATAACAAAAAAAATTTAAATGACTTAAATACCCTTAAGTAAGAGCATCTCTAATGGTTTGCCATCGGAACTGTCATTACTATAATTTGGTAGCTGGAGATGAAAAGTGGTGCTCCAATGGTTGAATACACTAGCTACCAAATTTGACAAAAGCCAAAACTTGTGCCAAATTTGACACAAGTTTTGACAGCTGCCATATATGTCATTTCGTTCCCATCAACCATTTCCTTCCCTCTCTCCATTTTTTGTTCATATTTCAGCTATAGCAATGCTACGCACACAGAGGACCAAACACAGGACGATCAACCGGACGATCAGAAGACTCTACAAAGTTGGTTGAGATTTTCCAAAATGGCATCTGACTATTAGAGTATCATTGCTATAATTTGGTAATTTGCTACGATTTATTGTCAAATTATAGCAATGGCAATGCTATTATAGCATTTTGCATTGGAGATACTCTCAATAATTGAATTTATCAAGTTATCCTGCTTTCCTCTTATCTGGATAGCCAAAACATAATCTCTTGAGGCCTTAATATTAATGACCTAGTAAACCTCTAATGACCCATTAGACAACTTGAGCTCAAGAATTTATATATTATCTTCATGAGGGAGGGCGAAAAGAAAAATAATTTTTTTTCACCACATACACAAAACATATGTGTGTACAATATGATATACATAAATTATATATACATAGAAAAAAAATTAAAAATCATAGAAGCAATTTTTAATAAGATGAAGAAGTTTTTTTGGTGCAAAATAGAAAAAGAATGCAAGATGGAAGAAGAATAAGATATGTATTTTTTTATTCTAAGGGGCCATTTTATATATAAAATGCTATATATATTTTTAAAGTGCTATGGCAAATAATATTTTCCATAGAAACAAGGGGCTATGGCCCCTCATAATCTTTTCCTTGTTCTACTTCTATCTTCAGGTCTTTATCGCTTAACCAACCCCTTAGGGTTACCACCTTAATCCTTCACCTCCCTAAGCCACTACTCTAACCCTCCACTTTTCCAACCCAATACACCTCACTAGGGATGGCCATGGATCCGATGGCCGACCCAACCCATCCAGCCTAGCTTGATATATTTAGGGCTTTGAAAAAATATTTAGCCCATATGACTGAGTTGGACAAAGATTTTGAGCCCATATATGTAGCACTCTATACTTCCTGTTATAATAGAATTATATTTGACTCTTTCATTATCTTGATTGTGAACCTTCTTAGTCAATATTTGAGCCTTAGTTAAGGTGTTACCATAGTGGTTGGGTGAGATTGAATCAAAAACTCCAAATTCGAATAATTGTTATTGAGTAGTCTTCACTCTTTTATCATTTTCTATCTCCACACTTTGAGTCTTGATGTGAGCCTAGAACCATTGGAAATCTTACTTCCGGGGTTTCAATTTGGACACAAGAACGATCCTAAAAGAAGTCTAGACGAGAGAGATATACCTGTTTGAAATTTGCGAATCTGTGCTGTGAGCATAGTGCACTCGAGCACAACTTTCAACGCTCGAGCGTACAGCGCAGAATTAGATCTTTAAAAACCACTTTTTGAATCAAATCTCCTCATTTCTCACTTCCCTTTCTCTCTCATTCTGCCATTTTTGGTTTCTTAAGCTTTGTAGGCTTGATTTCATCTATTTCTATACATCTTTGACCCCTGGTTCCATATACCAAAACGTAGAGCACGACGAGGGCTTCCATTTAATCTCAACGGATCGTTGTTTCATCGCCAGTGATTTTTCCAACTTGTTTCCTTCTTGCTTCAAGAGATAGGGTCTATTTCTTAAACTCAATATGAGTTCGGTAGTATATTGTGGTGTATTTTAAATATGTAGATTCCATTGTTCTTGGATTGATTTGTGGTAATTAGTTTGTAAGTTAGGGTTTGTTCCAAATGGGATTGTTAAGCTATGGTTTAGCTACAAAAGTTTATTTTCCACTTATAAAGAATGTATATGAGTTTTTAAAAGTGAAAAGCCCTAATTTGAAGAAACCCTAAAATGTTAGTCTTTTTGGGAAATTGTTGGATTATCAAATCAAAATGTAAAAGAGGGGCTTCTAAATTTTTTATTGAAAAAGGTTGTGATTATGAAATTGGAGTTGATATTTGTTGAAATGAGTTATTTCTTGCATTGAAATGAATTTTCAAAGAGGAAGGGAGTTATGCCCTAAAATGTAATTTTTGATGTTGTAAAGAGGAAATGGAATAAATATTGGGAAATGTGAAATTGAAATGATGATTAAGGATGATGGTGGAGTTAGATATGTATTATCACTCCCATTTGAGATTTTGGAAAAATATATCTTTAATGGAATTTATTTATCTATTTAGAGATATTTGTTTTGACCTATTAGTGGAGGATAACTATGATTGTTGTAGAAATTGCATGTAGACTAGGCAAACTAGACTATTTATAATCCATGCATATCATGGAGCATGCAATGGATTTTGAGGATTTAAACTGAATGTTTTGGAAAGAGATTTTGGAAATTCTTGTGTTATGTTTTAAGGGCATTTGTTTCATTTTGAAAATCATATTTTGGATCGCATGTATTGTGCTATTTGGAAAGAGTAAATAAAACAGTAAATCTGAGAAATGGTTGTTGTAGAACATTGTATGCAGATTAGGTGAATTGAAACTAATCTCTTATCGGTTGTCATTGAATATGACTGTGTTTTAATACATTGTATATGTATGATGTTTGGGAGGAGAAAAAGGATGTACTCCATGTTTGGGAGGAGAAAGGGGATAGACTCCATTGAATTAAGTTGGCCTGTGTGTCCAAGGTGAAAGTCCCGAAAAATGTGCGTATACATGGGTGCCGATCCCGCGGACGAAATTTCTGTAAAATGGTAATGGTATTGCTTGTATAGTCTATGTTTACATGGGTTCCGTTTGACGGTTTCTCACGGATGAAATTTCCGTTAGTTTTGGAGATTTACCCATTTTATTTATTATCATCTTGGTTTCGGAAAGAAATGATTTTGAAATGGTTTTAGCAATGTATTTGTTGTTGGTTAACGATGTATTCGTATTAGAATTGGCAATGAAATTGCTAGTTGGTATTAAACTAATTGGATTGACTTGTGGAAATGGATTTTTATATCAAACTAATATATTGAATTCGGAAAACGTTTTGAATAAACAAAAGGTTTGAAAGACTGAAAGAAAGGGTTTTAGTGAGAAACAAAGTGGATTTGAGAATGCATTGAGCATATTATGTATGTATGTATTGCATTCATGATCAATTACACTGGTGGAGCATATTTAGTTTTTGAAATATTTTCTACTGGGCTTTATGCTCACTAAAAATGTTTTTTAGGTATGATCATGCGGATGTGGTCTGAGATGTTGAAGTTGTGTTTGGAACCGTGTAGGGTGGTTCCTTTACTTGTCGACCAAGGGCTATATATGTATTTGTTGGCCATGTGCCATTCTTGTAAAGGTTACACCCTTTGCATATGATGTAAGCCTTTAGGCATTTTAATTTGATTTATAACATCTTTGTATGTTTTTGTTACAGCGCATCCATTTGACTTAGAGGTTATATCTAAGAATGTATAAAATTAGAATAACACATGTACTGTGTGCCTATATTATATACATCTTCATGAGTGTTGTTAGTTATTGTCAATCGTTGGATGGTTTACTCATGTGGGCCGGACCTCTGAAATCCGGGGCGTGACAACCATTCATTTATAAAATATTAATATTAATATTTATGGTAAATTACACTTTAACCCCCTGTGGTTTACCCAAAAGACACGGAGCTCCCTTGTAGTTTCATTTGTAACACTTAAACCCATGAACTTCATACCAAAGTGCAATTTCGGATGGACGTAACAAAAGCTGTAAAAAGGCTAAATTACCATTATATCTTTCTCTAATTTTCTTCTTGATGCTATTACAAACCATAATATTCTCTTATTTTTCTTTAATTTCTTTTGTATTCTTTTCTTCTTCTTCTTCTTCTTCTTCTTCTTCTTCTTTCTCTTCCCATGGCTCATACCATCATCAAATGCATCTCTCTCTCTCTCTCGAACTTAGACCCAAACAAATACTTGTCTCTCCCTCTCTAGAATTTAAACCCAAACAAACACTCATCTTTCTATCTTTAGAATTTAGACTCAAACAAACAGTCCATAGCTGCAAACACCTACCAACCTCATCCCATCTCCTCCACTCAACCAACACCCAGCACTACCCACTTTCTTCTTGACACTACCCACTATCTCCTCTCTCTAATTTTTTTTCTTTCTTTTTTGCCGTGGCTATTATATATATATATATATGTATTTATATATTCGTGGGTTGCCTTTTTTGCCTAATGGGACAGCCATGGTAGTTTTTAAAAAAAAAATGGAAGAAGAAGAAGAAGAAGGAAAGACAAAAATTGTTGCTAATGTAGCCAAAGAATGAATTGATGGGTAGTTTCCATTATACATATATGATATATATACATACATATATATTAACTGATACATATAATGCATATTTACATATACATAGTGTGTATATATATATATATGTTTGTGTGTGCATGGCTTTAATTTGAAAAAACATTTTGATTATGATCTACAAGATAAAGGCAGTGGGTATGTGTGTTGAAATTGAAAAATCATTTTGAGTTGATTCTTTTAGCTGAAAGAGGAGGTACGGGCTATGAGCTGGTGAACGAGAAAGGAGAAAAGAAGGAAAAGAAAAAGTGATCTTATGATTAACTTTAATTTATGGGTTGGGCTTGGCTAGCTTAATTTTAATTTCTAGGTTAACTTTATTTGAGTTAAGAGAATGATAGACATAGATTTTAGAAGAATAATGAAACAAAAATGAAAGGGAAAGATGGAGAAATGAGGGAGATAAGCTACAGAGAGGGGGAAGTATTTTAGAGAGAGAACCAACTTTTCTAGTTTCAAAAAATTGGGAAGAAGAAAAAACTAAGAAATTATCTAGTGTGGTTGAGAAGGGGAAATTTTGGTTTTATGGTCGTGCAACACACGCTCTATTGAAACAAACGATTCTGTTTGAAATTACACTTTGGTATGAAGTTCAGGGGATCTAAATGTTACAAATGAAACTACAGGAGAGCTCTGTATTTTTTTTTAGTAAACCACAGGGGGTTAAAGTGTAATTTACCCTAATATTTATATTATTTAATTACGAAATAAACTAGAAAAATAATAAAAGATAAGTATATATACTCTTCTTTCTAGAGCATAAATCAAAATATTTGTTAAAAAATGTTTATTTTATAATTAAATTTTATTAATATTTTAGATTCAAATAATTATTAAAAGGATCTAAATAATTTAACAAACCTTCAAGATATAAATAAATAAATAAATCATATCATTTGGGTTAATGAACATGTTTGGGATTTAAACATTTCTTTATGGCCGGACCTACGATGACTAGATTAAGTTCGATGTCGGGTCTAACTAAACTGGAAATGATACACATACTCTTAATAGATAGTGTGAATCCGACTTGGCCTAGAGAACACAATTACTGCCCTCACAAGCCTCTACCACTGCTATACTTTCATAGCCACCGCGAGCATTAACATAAAAAGTTGAGTAAAGAAATCAAAACAAGTTGTTAGCTTACTTAGGCAAATCATCAAACAAATTGCAAGTATATCACAAATCAAAAAGGAATTCCCAAAAATTCTACTATTATTTGATCCCCATTTAACCCATCATCCATTACCAATACAACCACATTTGTAAACTCACACTCCATAGCCATCTTTTAAGAAAATAGTAAGAGAGAGAAATAGAGAAAAATAAATAAATAAAGTGAGTGCGGTGATGGTCCATGGTAGTCTGATTCGTTGTGATGGTGATAACGATTGCTGATTTGGATCTGACAATAATTGTTGGTTCGAATTTGGTTGCAATCATTGGTTTGTACCAGGTATGGATCTAGGGTTGATAAAAGTTGTGGGTGTTGATTTCTGATGTCACAACCAAACAGGAAACTTAGTTGGAGAGCACGGGGTAGAATAGATTAAACCAAACACTTGTATACAAGAAGATAAGAATACCACGGTGGTTCGTCCACCCGAGACACTCCAATGATCAAGTCAGTCACTTATCTCTCAAAAATATCAACTCAAATAACAGTGCACAAGTAAAAGCATCACAAATAAAAAAAATATACCTTAGACCCACGGGGTGCCTTCTTTTTAGAATAAACAGTACCCTTGTTCCCTAGAAGTCTCACTTCATAGGATTTAAGCATCACACTTATCTTGGAATTTTAGTTAGATAAGAATAAGAATGAACTCTTTAAGAGTCTCATCTCTATCTGAACTAAGCGTTTCAACTTATCTAGGACTCTTGTCTTCTATCTGAATATCTCGGACCTTCATAGTCACAAAAAGACAAAATTAGTTAAAAATTCAATAAGACAAAATATCACATCTAAATCATAATCATTTTATTTTTCTCTTTAAAAAAAAAAAAAAAAAAAAAAAAAAAAAAAAAAAAAAAAAACCCTCAATCCAAGCAAGGTTTTTACCCCCAAGATAAAAAGTCAAAAAATTAAAAAATCAACTCCCTTCTCAAATGAAACCTAAGTATATAATTTTTATATAATTATTGTAGCATTATTATTATTAATTAAAATGAAAAAGGACATGAATTTCGAGATGGAGAAAAGTTTTATGATCGTCAAAGGACTCGCACGTGAGGGTTCCAGAATCAGTCAATCCCCTACTACCTCGAATCTGTCACCTCACTGGATAAAAGAAGTTACAGGTCAATCATTCTCATTCCACCCCCTCTATTTTATTTTTGAAAAATTCCTGGTAGCTCGAAATCCGTGGCTCGATTTTGGCTCGAATGGCAAAACGACGTCGTTTTGCCTTTTTTTTTTTTCTTTTTCTTCCATTTCTTTCTTCTTTTTCTTTCTTCCTTTTCTTCGTTGAAACCAGGGGAAGAACAGAGGAGAAGAGGAGAGAGGGAGCCTCCGCCGCCTCCGCCCGCCGTCCTCGTCGCGATGAGTTCGTCGCCTTCGCCGCCTCCGCTGCCTCCGCCCGTTGTCCTCGTCACAGTTCGCAGCTCGTTCATCGCCTCCGCCCGCCGTCGCAGCTCTCAGATCGTCACCTCCGCCCCTCTCCTCCGCCTCCAGCCCTAATAATTGGGCCCCCTCCAGTCCTTCTCCTCCTTCCTCCTCCTCCTCCTCCTCCTTCCTTCTTCTTCTTCTCTTCTTCCTCTGCTCCGAATTCGAGCCAAATTTGAGCCTCCGAATTCGAGCTACGAATCGGAGCTCTTTATTTTTTTAATCTTTGTACAGCCCAGTTAGTTCTTGAATCTTATTAATGCGTCTTAGGAAAAAGAAATTATTGATTGGTGAAGGAACATGGCGTGTCATATCTTTTATTAATTATAATTTATTATATATTTTTATATTTTTTAATCCATTAATATAAATTTATGAAATTCATTCTCCCATCAATTATATTGTTATTGGGACGGTATCTCAAAATCAACTAATAACTTTTTGGACAAATTACATATACTCCCTTGAGGTTTGGCTAAATTACAAATATCACCTGAGGTTTGAGAAATTACAAATTCTCCCTGAATACTATATTTGCATAACAAATTAAGGGGTAATTTGTTATGAAATTTAAATCTCAGAGGACAAATTGTTATGAAAATACAAACTTTAAGGGGCGGGATGTAATTTCGGAAACCTCAATGGGGTATCTGTAATTTAGTTAAATCTCGAGGGAGGTATATGTAATTTGCCCTAACTTTTTTTTAAAAAATAATTAATAAAATTTTAAGTAATAATATATTATATTTTAACAAGTAGATGGTTAAAAACTATTTTTTTTGATTTTTTTTATGTAAAAAGTGATGTGACTTAAAATTGATTAAAAATTGACTTTTGACTTTTTTAAAAGATTCTCAAATGGCTCCAAAATCGTTTTAGATTTTTATTATTATTATTATTGTTGACTAATATATAGAAATATTTATTGATCAATGGGAGAATAAATATATATATATAAGAAATATTTATATATATATATATATTAATCAATGAGAGAATAATTATAAATATAAGAAATATTTATATTATCAAACAAATTATTAGTTTACAACAATTAAAAAGTCAATAAAGTCTAACATAACCAATATCAGTCCACCAAACCCAAAGCTCGACACCCACTTATGGCTTGCTTTGACAAATGGATAAAAAGTCACTTTTAACTTTTAGCCTATTTTGAGTTATATCACCTCTTTATATTTTTTTATACACTTTTTTAAAAAAAAGTTTAAAAAAATAAAAAAGCCACCCCTTAAACAAACCGTTCGATTCAAGCACTTTGCAAAAATTAGAGATTTAAGAATAAAAAATTAATGAACTTCCTTTAATCTATTTATCTATCTATATATTATATAAAGAAAATGAGTTTCTAATGAGAAGCCTCCAAAAAATTTCAAATTTTCATTCTAAAATTATTAATTTTTCAATTTATAAAATAGATTAAAAAAGCCTATTGGTTGATTTATTTATTTAATTATTTTCGAAATAATAATTATCCATTATAATTTATAGATTTCAAATGGGAAGATAACAAAAATATTTTATAATCTCTCAATTCTAATCTCTCTCACCAATTTCTAAAAAAAATATTAAAACTTACCTTCTCTCTCTCCTCCAAAAAACCAGATAATATTTGGGAAATTTGGCTATAAGCCCCCTTCACCTTCCTTTCATTGTTAGAAGGACTAAGAAAAAAATTATACTTTCTAAACCCCCTCATAATTATAAAGTCTTGCATAAAGGACAAAATTTATTATTTAAATATTTTATCAGACTATTATACCCTCACATATACACAATCCAGATACAAAATTTATCTTCTCTCTCGTCTCTCACTTCTAACCCAAGCTTCCTCCATGGCCAGAGCTGTGTCATTCCTAAGCTCCGACGATCTCTCTCCGTACCTTCTCAACTCTCCTCCTTCAACTCTCCTTCAACTGTTCATCTTCTCTCTCGTCTCTCTCTTCTAACCCTAGCTTCCTCCATGGCCAGAGCTGTGGAGAACTTGCAAATCGCACTGATACATATCTATATATATGTGTGTGTTTGTGTGTTTTGAGATTTGAATTCGAATATATATGTGTTTTGAGATTTAAATTCGAATATATATATATATATATATCTACATATTCCGATCTATAATCTATATATATATATGTGTGTGTGTTTTGAGTCTTTAAGATCGGAGATTTGAATGATTGTATAGATCGGTCTCGGCGATCATTTGATTCGAACTCAAAAGCTCAAAGATTTAAAGTAAAATCTGAAAAATCTGTGTGTATGAAAAATCTCAAGATTTTTGAAAGCTCAAAGTTTCAAAAATCTGAAAAATCTGAAAAAATCAGAAGAAACGGGGTATGAAAAATTGAGATTTCTCTGAAATTTTCAGATTATAGGCCTGATTCAAGGATTATAGGCATGATTCAATGTTTTTCAGAGTAAACATCGATTGATTCAAGGATTATAGGCCTGATTCAAAGCTCAAAGTTTCATCGATTTTTCAGAGTAAACATCAAATTTCATTTGATAGAACCAGAGTAAAATTTTACTCTGGTTCTATTGCTCTTTTTTTTCATTTGACAGAACCAAAGTAAAATTTTACTTTTATACAGAGTAAAATTTTACTTTTAGTTTCAGAGTGTAAAATTTTACTCTCATTCAGAGTAAAATTTTATGAGAGTAAAATTTTACTTTTATACAGAGTAAAATTTTACTTTAGTTTCAGAGTGTAAATTTTACTTTCATACAGAGTAAAATTTTACTTTCATACAGAGTAAAATTTTACTCTGAAATACATAGTGAAGATGTCTTAATAGGAGAGCTGATAGATATGAGGGTAATATAGTAAAAGAAACAAGTTTTAAAATATCAGGGAGTTTTGAAAGTATTTATATAATTCTTGTCTTTTTGAAAGAGAAATTAGATAGTGAGGGGGCTATGACCAAATCCCCCATAATATTTTCCATGAGAGTTGTGGGTATCTTTCTATATCTTATATATTATATTATAACATAATAAAAAAAAACTAAAAATCAAATATACAAATAGATAAAATATTATTCAGTTAAAATCTTTCTTTTGCCTCTTAATATCCAATTTTAAATTTTAAAGATCTTTAAAATATATCTAAACAAATCTAATTTGAAAATATCTCTCACCATCATACTTTAAATCAATAAAACTCACATATCTATCACATATCTAACTCACATCATAAATGACCTAAATAATAATAATTAAAAACGAATACAAATCACAGATAAATCAAATTAAAAAAAAAAATAGAAACCCACAACTCTATCTTAAATAAATTTATAAAAAAAAAAAAACAAATAGAAATCACACAAAAATAAAGAATATAAGAATTTAGATATGGATCTCAAAAAAATATAACAATATCTAAATTTGAATTATGATTTAGTAATACAATTATCTTTTTTTTTTTATGTATATCTATTACAATTTTAAATCAATTAAGAGTAAATTGTTGAAAAGTCCAAACTAAGGAAGGTACAAGACATTAGATGCAGTGGATTTTTTTTTTTTTTTTTGCTAAAGAAGTCCACCATTTGTGAAATAATTTGGTGAAAAGTCATTTTGTTTGTTTTGAAAGACATTTTGTTTTCAATTTTACCACTTAATTTATTTGATAACTTTTGTTTTAATCTGTTGACTTTTCGTTGACTATCTGTTCAAATTTTATACCCTATCTGTTCATTTTTTTTTGTTCAAAAAATTTATCTGCAATTTTTTTATCTTTATCTGTTCAAATTCTGATACATATACATTTTATATTTGTTCAATTTTTTATTTTTAGCTTTTCAAATTCTCATACATACACAGATAGGAGGAAAATGAAATCTATACTGATTTGAATAGATATTTTATATACGAACAAATCATATCAGATCTGTTCAAATTTTGATGAAGAAAAGTGAGAAAATAAAGTAAAGGAGAGCCGCAAGCAAAGAAATGCTATGAAACCACAGCCACCAAATTCAATTCAATGAAAAAAAGCTACAACACACCAACAGATAAAAAAAGTAACACACCACCATCAACAGATAAAAAAAAGAACAATACAACAACATTTTTCAAAACCTTCATGCTTACAAAACATCTATGAAACATTTTGCGGAAGAAATTTCCATAGATATGGGTTGTTCTCTATCTGTAATTTGTTTCCCTATCTGTTCAATTTTTTTTATCTTTTCAATTAAAATTTTGTTCATATATATATCAAACCAATTCTCTCTCTCTCTCTCTCTCTCTCTCTCTCTCTCTCTCTCTCTCTCTATATATATATATATATAATAAAAATTGAATCAATTTGCTCTTATCTGTTGAAACACTATCTATTCAAAAATATCAGTGTTAAAACTTTTTTTTAATTTGTTGGAATCATCATCAACAACAACAAATAAATAAAAAATAAATAATCAGATCATCAACAACAACAAGCCAGATCAAAAAAATTCTACTGATGTGTTCAAATCCAACAGAATTCCTATCTATTAAAAATCCGACAGATCTGTGTTCAAATCCAACAGAATTCATGCTATCTATTAAAAATTCAACAGATCTGCGTTGGATCTACTACCAATCCTCTTTGCAATTTCTTCATTCGATCTCACTCAAATTTTACTGATGTGTTCAAATCCAACAGAATTCCTATCTATTAAAAATCCAACAAATCTGTGTTCAAATCCAACAGAATTCATACTATCTGTTAAAAATTCAACAGATCTGCGTTGGATCTGCTACCATTCCTCTTTGCAATGTCTTCATTGGATCTCACTCAACACATACACCACACACACACGCACACGCATACACAAATACGCACATAGAGATGGAAGGAGCCTAAGATTTTTGTGTTTGATCTACTGCGAACGCCGTCGGTGGTGCTGGTGGGGTTCACACAGTGATCCTCTACCATTCCTTTTTCCAATTTCTTCATTCGGTCTCACTCAACACCACACACACACACAGAGGGAGACAATATGGAGAGAGAGAGAGAGAGAGATCTGCACTAATTCAGCTCACTCCATCGGCAAACATAGATCTGCACCGATCTGGTCTCTAACGACCCTGCCCAGTGGCTTCAGGTCTGCACCGATCTCGAAAACCTCAAGAACGATTCTACCCTAGCTATGGCGTCTGTGAACCGTCATGAAGCCACTGTGAACCACCATAACTGGCTCCATCAGATCTGAGATTTTCAAGGCCTATGGTGGTCAAATCTTCTCGGATTCAGATGAGGCACCAGCGAAGAAGGAGGAGGATTGCTGTGTTGGTGTGATAGGGGAGAGAGCGCTGATGAGAGAAAAAAAAATGAGGAGAGAGAGAGTGACGGGAGGAGGAGGGAGACGATTTTGGTCATTTTATTAAGCTTGTCCTATGGACAAAGTGTTTTTGTTCCCGGAGTTTTGGCTAAATAAAATTTGGATTTGGGTTTATGGGTAGGGTATTTATCACGAAAAAATTAATCAATTTTTTAAAATTATTAATTTTTTAATTTATAAAATAGATTAAAAATTGGGGTATTTTTTTTCAGGTCCTTGGTATTATGATTTTAGAGCATAAAGGACACCAACTATTTTCATAATGTCTAAGGTCCATCAACAATATTTTCATAATGTCTAAGGTCCCTCAACTTTGATCTAGAGAAATTTCAGTCTAGAGAAATTTCAGTCCAGATAAATTTGGTCCAGAGAAATTCTGGCCAGAGAAATTTCAGTCCAGAGAAATTTCAGTGCAGAGAAAATTGGTCAGAGAAATTCTGGCCCAGAGAAATTTCTCTTATCCAGAGAATTTCTCTGGTTTCAAGCATGGATCTTTTGGCATGTTTAACATTAAACGAAATCTTTTGGCAGAATTGAAGAATTTGTAATTCATAATCATACAACCAGGATGCTGCTAGTGGAATTTAGCTTCCATAAACACAAAAAATAATTTATATTAAGACAGGAGTATAATCCATGCTTGACTCCAGTTTACCCACCTCATCTTGGTGAACAAAAAGCTGAAAACCACTCCGAGCACTCGGCCACATACATCCAGGCCATAGTTAATTTTCTCTGGGTTCAACTCTCTGGCTTGAACTGAAATTTCTCTGGGTTGATCCAGAGAATTTCTCTGGTTTCAACACAGAGAAAATTCAGTTCAACACCAACCTCAACACCACGCGCAACCATGGCAGCAAGCTTCTGATCAACTCTCTCTTTCTCTGCAGTGTCGGATTTGAAAAATGAATCAGTTCAAAAATGTTTGGATGCACAAAGTATAATCCATGCTTAAAGCTTGACATTTTCTTCCTACCATCTCCTTCAACCTCTGCTCAAACAGACCACTGTTTCTCTCCAGAGAAAATTTGATCCAGAGAAATTCTCTGGATTCCAGTCGAGATTTTCTCTGGTTTTCGCAATTCGCAAGAATTTCTCTGGATTTAGTCAAAACAACACAAGAGGTATCATTAATGAAAAGAGCACTGGAAATGGCAGAAATAAGGCAGATTCGACAAAAGCAAGTCCTTGGGTAATATATATATATCAATAATGCATTACATAAACATTATACTCAATACAAGCATCTCCAGTGGTGAGATCCACTGTATGAGTCTTGGCCTGAACATATCCCCTCGCAAATCGGAAAAGTCCGCTGCCTCCGATGACCGGCATCTCCCTCACCGGAGTAAAGACGGAGTTCCGGCCAAGCACGGTGAGGGTGCTTCCATTGTATTTTCCCTCAGAGAAAGCGAAATTCATGACCATCAACAATCCCAGATCTTGTTGCGATGCCGAGGCATAAAACCCCTGAGCCCTACCCACCATTTTGGAGGTCAAATTGGGGGCTAATGTGAGAGGATCGTCGATCATATTAATCAAACCGAAGGCGGTGGCTGAGGTGTTCGACGCCGGTGGAACTACTTGCACGGCTGTGGGATTGTTGCCGCTGAGGATGTCGTGCCAGTAGAATCGGAAGTGGCTCAGTTTCTCTTTTTTGAGTCCGATTAATTTGCGATTTATGGGTTTCCCTTCGAATTCATGATGATGATCGGCTCCGATGGACGGAGTTGTGGCCGAAATCCTTTTTTTCCCCAAAATTGAAACCCTCTTTTTCCGATCACCTCCGATGCTACATACGCCGGAGTTCCACACGCAGGTTGATAATTATCAATCTTTGTTGACGAAGACGGTGGTGGTGCGGTGGATGTGAGGGCGGTGGGGGAGATGAAGAGGTCGGTGGACCTGAAGGAGTTGAAAGGAGATGATGGGTTGAAGGGTTTTGGTCGAAGACAGAGAGAAAGGAATCGTGGAGTCAAATTTATCTGATATATGTTGAGGGACCTTACACATCGAAACATAATTTTGTGGATCTCTTCCATTACGAAAAGTGGAGGAGGGACCCTAAACCAATTTTCCCTTAAAAATTTTATTGATTTATTTATTTATTTAATTATTTTAAAAATAATAATTATTCCTTAATTTACGGATTTCAAATGAAAATATAATAAAAATATTTCATAATCTCTCCATCTTAATTTCTTCCACCGATTTTCAAAAAAATATATTAAAACTTACTTTTCTTCTCTCTCCCAAAAAATCAAATAATATTTTTCATAAGAGTTGTGAATATCTATCTATATCTTATATATTATATTATATTATAACATAACAAAAAAAAACTAAAAAACAAATATACAAACCAATAAAATTAATAAATTTGATTTTTATTTATTCAATTAAAATCTTTCTTTTGTATCTCAATATCCAATTTTAAATTTTAAAAATCTTTAAAGTCTGACTAAACAAATCTAATTTGAAAATATCTCCCACCATTATACTTTAAATCAATAAAACTCACATGTCTGTCACATATCTAACTTACAACATAACTTACCTAAATAATAATAATTAAAAATAAATAGAAACCACAAATAAATTAAATTTTAAAAAAAAAATAGAAACCCACAACTCCATCTTAAATAAATTGAAGAAAAAAAAAACAAATAGAGAAACCACACAAAAATAAAGAAGATAAGAATTTAGATATGGATCTCAAAACGATATGACAATATCTAAATTTGAATTATGATTTACTAATATAATTATTAATTTTTTTGATGTATATCTATCAAAATTTTAAATCACTTAATGGGTCAAATTAATCAATTTTCAAGTCTTATTTAAAGAATAATCTAATTAGTTATCCCAACTCCTAAATTTGGCAGACACTGGCGGAGGAGTTGACGGATTAGTCTGTGTAAGATCTAAGTTGTTGGAGGTAACATCTTACCACTCCATAAATTTATTTATTTTTAATTTTATTTTTTTCCCTATGCGATTCTCTTTCTTTACTGTTAGTTTGGTTTTGATTTTAGTTTTAGTGAGGTTTATGTGTTTGTTTACAGGTTTGCTTGGTGGAGAAAAATTATTGGTGATGATGGTTACAATCGAAATATCTATGCTCGTTCTGTGTCAAAGATTTTGATCGGACTTTGTTTTCTTCAATAAAGACCATAAAATTGAAGTTAAAAAAAAATGGGTATCAATTTTTTTTTTTATTGTCATTTTATTTTATAGAAAATGTGAAAATTGATTGAGAATTCAAGATTTTACTATAACATTATATTTTTGTATAACTATGTAAATTTAAAACTTTTAAATATCATTGTGTTTTTTATTTTTATCCTATTTCTATCCAATTATGCCATTACTGCTATTTGTTAGTTTGTTAATTATAATTCAATTAATTGCAAAATAAAAGCTTACTATAACTTTTTATATATATTATAATAAATTTGTTATTGATATAGTTGTTTATAATAGTATAATATATAGGGATAATTTCTAAATATAATTTTTATTTTTTTATATGATTAAAATAGTCCATCTTAAATAGTATATAAAGGAGCTAGATGAATTCTTTTATACCCAAAAAAACCCAATCTATTTTTTTTATTTTTTAATTTTTTAAATTAAAATATCAGTTGTTTATGTTCACAAAACAAAACTAATAAACACATATAAAAAAACTACACTTTTTTTCTTTTTCTTTTGTAATAGGTAGAATATTTGCAAACAAAAAATGTTTGATATCTCAAAAAACTTTCCATAATTCGACTTATAATGATATAGTCATAAGTGTTAATTTTTATACAAATATGAGAAGAGAATTAATCAAATTATACATTTCAACCAACCACATACTCAAACTTTCACTATTTCAAGATGTTATTTCACTATAATTAGAATCTTCAACCCTTAATATATTTTTTTTAATCAAATTATAATTTGATAAAAATTTAAAAAGATGAAGAGTTGGAAATTTTGTTTTTTCTATCAAAATTGATGAAGAGGAAAAAAAAATTGGGATAAGAATGAAAGTTCTTTTAAAAATTTAATGAAAAAGTTAAAATAATTCATATCAAATCAACTTTTTTATTCAAATTTAAAATTAAATTAGAAAAAAAAAATTAAAAGAAATAATGAAAGGTTGAAAATATTCTAAAACCTTCTTATTCTTAAATATTATAAATCCATGTATGTATTATATTCATATTGTATTTTTAGTCATGAAATTAAAATCAAAAAAAATAAAACTTAAATTATCGGATTAATAATAGAAACATCATATCAATTATTATTAAATATCATTTCACTTCAAATTTAATAATAAAATTGTATATTTGTCTTAATTATAACTTTTAAATTTGTATATTTTCATAACAAGAAGAGGTACATTTAATCAAGTTTAACTTTTTTTAAATACAAATTATCAAAATTGCACTAAATAGATTTATATATGTATTTTTAATTTTTTTTAACTAATAATTTAAAAATACCTAAATATAAAAGTTAACTTATAAATTTCATATATATTACAAGACAAAGTGTTAAATTATTTTAAGATAATTATAATAATTTTTTTTATTTATAAAATTCCGTGCATAACACAGATTACCACTAATAATCAGCTTTTGGGAAGTTGGTAATAATCAGCTTTTTGGTAAAAAGCTGCTTATAAGCAGCTTTTTTGTGAGAGAGGAAGTTGGTAATAATCTGAAAAGCAGATTATTACCAACTTCCCAAAAGAAGCCTAATTATGATTAAAATAACCAGTACTTTCCGGTCATGAATCTAAAAATGCTAGTAATCTTGTTCAACGCTTTGCAATGCTTATAACAAAAACTAATTATATAAAAATAAAATTTTTGTACAAAATTTTTCAATAAAAATAAACGTTATTATTCCTATAATTAAAAAATTTAGAATTAATTTTTTTTCCAATTCACTGTTAACAACTTGTTTTGCATATATTTTATGATTAATTATGTCAAGAGCTCTTAATTATTAGTGAATATAATTTTTCTCTCATCATTTATGAATATGTACGTATCGCTCAGTGGCGGAGGGAAGTGAGGACCAAGGGGGTCACATGCCCCCCTGGATTTTGGGCATTTTTTATTTTTTGAAAATATAAAGAAAATATTTTAGATTAAAAAAATACAAAAATGTTGTTAGAGTGAAATGTCAATGACAATAATGGTTATTTTGATTAAAAATGAAGAGACTATTATAAATCATATTATCTATGAAAATTTTATGAAAAATTTTGAATGTAACGGTGATGTCATTATTATTGACATGCAAGTATAAATAATCTCACTATAAAGATATGAAATTTATTAGATTGTTAGTTACATTTGACATGTGAGGTTCACTCTCTATGTGTTTATTTGCTATTAGTTGGTGATATCACATACTAATGATGACGTGGTATTACCATTATATAGAATTTTTAATCAAATTTCGTATAAAAAAATAATTTATCACTATATAATTTATTTTAAGACTTATATCTATATTTTTTATATTGTCCATGATACACTAGTTATAAATAACATTATTTTTTTTTTATGTTTCTCGAAATCAATTGTAAAAACTTGCATGAAATATTTTTGTAAACCTTTTCGATATTGTAATTAATAAATGCCCCCTTTAATTTGATTTTCTGGCTCTGTCACTGATATCGCTCAATTATAAAAAAAAATCATACAAATACTTGCTCTTCTACAAGAGCTTTGAAAAATGATGAAAGTGATACATTTTTATAGTTGGATGATCAAAATGTACAAATTCATAGATAGAGAGGATAAAATGATATTCACTAACAATTGATCAGATTTTGGTATAATCTACCCTATATTTTATGAGAGAAAACTTTGATTTGGTCGGCCAATTCCCTCTCCACCACTTCGATTAATGGTCACAAGCCAAATGATATGATACATGATAATTTCACAATGTTAGAAATTTGAAATGTATGAATTTTTTATATTAAAGAATAATTCAAATTTAGATTTGATAATTTATTTATGAAATTTAAGGTTGAATTATATAATTATATTAGGATAATTTGAAATAATTATATAAAAGTAATTATTTGAAATTATATTTAAAAAATGTAAAGATCCTATTAATTTACATTTTTTCCATCTCAACTTACCCTCTTCTATAAATTGTTTTTGTTCATTTTATAATAGCTAATAACATTTTAGCCTTCAAATCCACATCCAAATTAGACTCTTATACTCTGTTTGGATTGAGGGGAGGGGAAGACTATGTTTGAATTATGAATTTAAATGGAGATTTGAAAAAAGGAAAAAAAAAAAAAGTAAGTAAAATGACAATATAAATGGAATATTGTTATATTTTACTTAAATTTTTTCTTTTTCAAATCTTTATCAAAATCCATTATGTAAGCACAATCTTAAGCATTGTTGAAGCGGCAAGATGGGTACATCTTGTGGTTAAAACTAGAAAGGTCTTTTTGGGAAATGAAGGTTTAATTGGGGTTAGAGATGTGTGTTTATAATAGTAGCAGGGAGCCTCTATTTGCACACCACAAAAACTCTCATCTCACACCAATTTTCAATTTTTTTTAATTACGAATTTGCCACTCAAGAAATTTACCAAAGATGACAAATATTCATCCATTATGTAAGCACAATCTTAAGCATTGTTGAAGCGGCAAGATGGGTACATCTTGTGGTTAAAACTAGAAAGGTCTTTTTGGGAAATGAAGGGTTAATTGGGGTTAGAGATGTGTGTTTATAATAGTAGCAGGGAGCCTCTATTTGCACACCACAAAAACTCTCATCTCACACCAATTTTCAATTTTTTTTAATTACGAATTTGCCACTCAAGAAATTTACCAAAGATGACAAATATTCATCCATTCAAACCCTAGTCAATGCTTGCGCCGACTATGCCATCTCCAACTCTCGCAGCACCTCCCCAATGTAGCCCTTATCCCTCACCACCACCAACCTCCAACCACCACCGCAACCCCCTTCTCTAGCCACCGGTGACTTTGAACAACCCTACTCTCCATTCGCCACTGCTAACAGCCTCACATCCACCCTCGCCGTTGCAGTCAACCCCGTCGCCTAGATCCGCCATTGCGATCCATTTCTACCTCCATCTCAAGCCTTCATCCACCGTAGAGAGAGACAAAGACAGATCACGAGAGAGAGAGATTGTGATTGAGAGGTGGCGGTGGTGGCAGTGGACGCTAGGGGTTTTGAGACGAGAGGAGGGGAGCTAGGGAGGGTTCTACGATTGAATGGGAGGGGCGGCGGCAAAAGGATAAGTCGATGACGAAGGGGCTGCGACGTAACGGAAAGGAGGCTGCGGAAAGAGAAACAGCATGGGGAAGGGGAGAGTGGTTAGAGAGAGGGTGGTGACAGGAGAAGGGGGTAATCGACGCTAGTTAGGGTTAGGGTTAGGACTTCGGTGTCGGAGCCGGTGATGGAAGTGGCGGCAATGACAATGATTTGGGATTAGGATTGATGATGGTATTTTAGGAATTTGGTGGTGTGAATTGAGAGAATAATATTTTAAAAAAATGTGTGTGTGGTGTGAACTAAGTAAGGGTGTGGGATGAGAGTTTTGGTGGTGCGCAAATAGAGGCTCCCTAGTAGTAGTTGTATTATTGACTAATTCAATTAAATAAATACTTAGTCTTATCGGTTTTGGAGGCCTAAATTACAACGGAAGAATCATATTTTCTAAGAGCTGCGTTGCACAGCACTTGGGGAAGATTTTGACCTTATAACATCAATTCTAAGCAATGAAATACTCGATGCACCTTTTTTTTATAGGAAAAATATCAAATTAGTGATATGTTTAAAAAAATAATTATAAATCAATAATAAACTTTATAATATTAATAATTAAGATTATAAAATTTTCATATATATTAAATTATTTTTTTAAAATTACATTAGAGTGTAATTGCCCCTTTTTTTATAAACCATTTGTTTACTTTTTGACTTCAAAGCTCCTTGATTTTCCACAGATCTTTTGGTCCATCACATTCAATTCAGTGTTTCTTCACATCCCTGCTCGTAGGTCATGACGGACACCTAGGTCCTAGGACATATCTTAAGCAAGGTACCTTTACTAAGACCAGTCAGCCTACAACTTCAAAGTCTTATTACTAATTTAATTAAGCATCCCTTTTATATATGTTCCATATTGTAACTGGAGTAATGAATGATTGTGAGCTTAATTTGACTAGTCTATACAAACCATTGCTTAGACTTGCATTGGAAGTCATGCAATGTGCATAATTATAACATGGAAAAGGTTCAATATTCAAGATTCAATGGGTTGAGTGAGTAATCCATACCCTCCTTGGAAAACACCAGGAGAGGAGAATCTCTCTTCAGCATTTTGCTTGGTAGATGATCAATGGTCCTGTTTGGTACATGGACTACTAGTTAAATTGACTGTTATCAATTATGACTGTTACCAATTATGACTGTTAGATAGGGCAAGAAACTGCTCCAGACAGTTACCGGTATAATTCAGCTTCATCTATACTAATTTAAGGGTTGACTTTATATAATAAAATAGATATATATTTAATTTTAAGAATCTATAAAAGAATATTTGGGATAACTTTTACTTATAATTTATGAAATAAATAGAAGTTAAATAACTTAAAAAACTTATGCTATTGGGAAGCTAAGGAGGTAATGTTTTTAATTTTTACTTTTTTATTTTTAGATTTCAGCTTGTAAGTAGTTGCAACAAACAAGTTCAACATTTAACTGGTACTTTCCTCAAATGCAAAAACACAGCACATTTGAAAGCCTCAAAAACAGTGGAAACTAGTTAGTGGAAAAATGAAATATTACAGAAAAAATTGATCATCCCAAAATAAGTAACTTGATTTGTCCCTCATAGTTTCCTTAAGGGAGGTTTCATGTTCAACCCCTTAGTAGGGTCGCATGATTAAATTCAACAAGAAGATTATCGACATTGTTTTGTCAAAAAGTGAAGAGGCTGAATTAGGCTTCCTCACATACAGCCTGCAAACATCACTTACATAGGTTTGTCTGGTATTTGGATACAATCCACTTATAATCAGCTCCTAGATTTTGTAAATCTTTATTAATATTGGTTTATCTTATAACTATTCATGACACTTTTATCAGTAGTCTCCATCCAATTTGATGCTTTTGTTAGCCAACTCTATTTGACTATACTGCATTGAGCTGATCAAATCCCATGACACTATATTTTAATGTGATTGTGCATCTGTTTTCATGTCTTGCTAATTTTCCCAATCATCTAATAAATGGAAATCCCATTTTTTAATAATATGAAAAGAAAAGCCGTACCTAAATGGTGTCATTAAACAATAACACTAGCATTCTTCAATCATTGCCACTCTTTTCTGTGGGAAGTGGGAGTCCCTGAATCTGGCAGGCTCTCCTCCTCCCTTAAAATTAGGGGTTTTTTAAAGTTTCCAATCACAATAGCCTAAATTAATATTGGTTTTGATGGGCACGGCCCATAGGATCCAGGCATTTATTGAACAGGCCCATACCGATGGGCCTCAAGAGGGCCCAGATAACAAAGCCCAATATCCTTGAGAAACCAATATTAAACAAAGACCAATAGTATTTAAACACTCGTCACGAAAAAAAGTAGCCACATCAATAGACAAAGATCCTGCAAAGTTATTGCACCCACACATCAGCCATTAATAAGGCCCTCATAGCATTAAATACAGCAACCTCTCCACGCCGGAGGATACAAACTCACCAGGAGCGATGCCAACTAGACTATAGACTTTCGGCTAACAAGACAGGTTGGAATGGACAAGGAAATGATGAGCAACGAATATAAGAAAGCCTTGGACATACGTCGAAAGGAGGTTTTTTTTTTTTATCTATCCCTCATTACATTCTCCCTCTCTCAAGCATTGCCTCTAATCTGACTTGATTGTCGGAATGTCTGCCGGGGGACTATCTCCCTCTTTGGACTGTTTTGCAGGTGCACTCTGCGAACATCGGGGCCAGCAAGCCCATTCAAAGCGTGGATCGGTCTGACCCATCCATCAGAGAAGTAACAGCATCATCAGTTGGCGCCGTTTGTGGGAAACTACCTCTGGTCGACAGTTGTGCTCATTATCACTGGAGGGAAATCCGTTGTCATTCTTCTCCTAAGTTAGGGTGGATGGTCACGACCAAGTCCATGGCTTCACAACGCAATGCTGGCAACCCTAAAGCTAAGCCCTCCAACCCAAATAATCCAACTCTATATTTCGCAGAACTCACCAACAGCATCAACCGGTTGACCGAGCAAAACTAAGCCCTAATCAATGCCTTACTCCAGCGTGACCTGCCTATCCCTCCTCCACCATCGCAAATAGTTCCCCCGCACCCGGAACAAGCCCACCATCACCATCAATTCCCACCATACGTGCCTCACGGAACATTTCCACCCTTTGCCCCGCGGCCTCAACCGTCGAATCTTGATGGTCTGCACCCTCCCCCGTCAAGCTTGTAGCCTCGTCAAGATATGCCACCACCTTTCCATAACCACCCCTTACCACACCATACAGCTGCCCATGAAGGTGAGGCTAGCAGTGTTCAACCCCTGATCCCTGTTTGTGGGGATAATACTCCCGTCTGGGATGAAGAACTATGGGTCGTGAAACTCCAACTACAATGGGTCATGCAGAACATGCAGCACAAAACTTCCTCTACTATCAACTCTAATTTTACCGCTTCCATCAGGGATAAAGCTCTCCCTCCCAAGTTCAAAATGCCATCGATTGACACCTTCGATGGTACCACCGATCCCGTCGACCACGTAGAAACATATCAGGCACTCATGACCCTCCATGCCTTTCTAGATGAAATCATGTGTCGCGTCTTCCCTGTCACGTTGAAGGGGTCGGCGCACCTTTGGTTCAGTCAGCTCCCCCCAGACTCAGTCACTTCGTTTCGCCAGCTCAGTGAATCCTTCTTAAGCCATTTCATTGGTGCTCAGTGACAACGGCATGCAGCCACCCAACTGCTAAACATCCAACAGACAAAAGGGGAGTCGTTATGCAGCTATGTCACTCGCTTCAATACCGAAGCCCTACAAGTGAAGGAAAACGATGACAAGGTCATTCTCACAACCTTCATGGCCGGTTTGCACCTGTTAGATTTCCTCATCTCATTCTCCAAAAATCCCCCGACCGCTATGGCCTTCCTTTTTGCCAAAGCCCAAAAATACCTGAATGCCAAAGACTCTCTGGCAGCCCGCCAAGACTCCACATCCAAAGCCCCACCCTCCAAGGACAAAAGAAAAGAACCTGAGCCCCGATCCTCGCAATATACACACCAACCCCTATCATATCCAAATCGACCGGTCCCAACCCGCCCGCCTGGTCGGTTCGAACGGTACACCCTCTTCAATTCACCCATGGAGCAAGTTTTGAACCAATTTCAACGAGACTATAACCTAAAATGGCCTCAACCATCCAGATCTTCCTCCAACCGACGGGATCAATCCAAGTACTGCTGCTTCCATCAAAATCACGACCATAACACTAACGAATGTGTCAACCTCAAAGACCAGGTCGAGGATCTGATCCGCCACAGACATCTCAGCCGATTCACAGCAGCCTGTCCCCCGTAGAGGCCTAGAACTGGCCCCCCAAACCATAACCGCTAACATACTCCCCCCTGACGACTAGCACAACCCGAACGAAATGATGACCGTCCTTAACACCAACCCCGAGCTCACGGTGATCCTCCCCTCCCCCCTGCTAGGTGAAATAAGGGTCATTGTTGGCGGCCTCGCGTGCAGCGGACCATCGCGGTCGGCACAGCGAGCTGAGCTCCGAAAAATTAGACAATGGTCTGACAGAGAAGTAACCATGGTGGACTGACCCTACAAGCAACCCAAGCAATGGTCTGAGCCGATCACCTTTACAACGGCAGACTACACAAGCATTCGTTATCCTCATGACGACCCCCTGGTCATCTCTGCTCTCTTATCAAACTACAAAGTCAGGAGAGTTTTGGTCGACAACGGCAGCTCCTCAGACATCATCTTCCTCAACACCTACTGCCAACTAAAGGCCAGGGAAGAGAAGTTGACACCTCTACAAACCCTTCTGGTTGGTTTCACCGACGATCGGGTAACATCCATGGGCTCCATCGACCTCCCCATCACCATCGGAGAATATTCACAGCAGTCCACCAAACTACTTACTTCCCTCATCGTTGATTGTCCTTCTACTTACAACATCATATTAGGGCGCACCGCCCTTAATGCCCTTCAAGCTGTAACCACCACATACCATCTAGCCATGAAGTTTCCCACTGACCAAGGGGTCGGCACTGTGAGAGGTAAATAGACGGTAGCCCGAGAGTGCTATGTGGGTCCTTGAAGAAAGTTAAAATGAAAGAAGCTATAATCATTGAAGGCCTTGATATTAGAGACGAGGAAGAGTTAGTTAGAGAGGAACTAGTGGAGGAACTTGTCAAAGTGCCTATCAATCCTACCGATTCAACGAAAACAACTAAGATTGGGAGGCAGCTGTTCTCTCAAGCCAAGGCCGATCTCACGACTCTCTTAGCCGAGCACAACGATGTCTTCGCTTAGACCCATTCAGACACGCCAGGCATTGACCCTTCTTTTATTACTCATCGCCTCAGCATTAAGCCCCAATTATGACCGTTCCGCCAAAAGCAACGCATTTTTCATCCAGAACATAACAACCTCATTGCCACTAAGGTGGACAAGCTGTTGAAGGCCCAGTTTATTAGAAATGTAGACTACCCCAAATGGCTATCCAACGTAGTCTTGGTCCGTAAAAGTAATGGCAAGTGGAGACTCTGTGTCGACTACTTCGATCTCAACCGAGCCTATCCTAAGGATAGCTACCCACTTCCCCAAATAGATCTATTGGTCGACGCAACTACGGGACATCATATGCTGAGCTTCATGGATACTTTCTCAGGCTATAATCAAATCTTAATGCATGCAGCCGACCAGGAGCACACCTCTTTCATCACTGACAAAGGGACTTATCACTACCATGTCATGCCATTCGGTTTGCAAAATGCTAGAGCCACTTACCAACGCCTGGTCAAGGCCGTTTTCCAACACCAGATAGGTCGGAACATGGAAGTCTACGTCGATGACATGCTCGTCAAGAGTAAACTCTTCTACGATCACTTGGTAGACCTGCGCAAGACTTTCCAAACCTTGCGCAAGTATCAGATGAAGCTAAATCTGAAAAAGTGCACCTTTGGCGTTGGGTCTGGAAAGTTTTTGGGATTCATGGTCAGCCAAAGAGGCATTGAGGCCAACCCAGAAAAGATTAAGGCCCTGATAGAAATGCGGTCTCCCAGAATGGTCAAGGAGGTTCAGCGGCTCACAAGTAGAGTTGCCACCCTCAACCGTTTCATTTCCTGAGCGACTGACAAATGCCTTCCATTCTTCAAAGTCCTCCAGCAGGCCTTCGAATGGAACACCGAGTCTAAGGAGGCCTTCTAGCAACTGAAACAGTGTATGGCCAACCCCCCTCTCCTCTCTCAAGCGTTGCCATGGGAGACCCTCTTCTTCTACTTAGCTGTGTCCAACACTGCGATCAGTGATGCCCTCATCAGGGAAGACGGCTCAGTACAACGCCCAGTTTACTACATCAACCGCGCACTCAGGGGAGCTGAACAGAACTACCCTCTATGAGAAAAAATGGCTTTCACCCTAGTCATCGCCTTCAGATGCCTCTGACCCTATTTCCAAACTCACTCCATAGTGATTCTCACTAACCAGCCTTTGAAAATGATCATGCAACAACCAGAATCATCAGTCAGGCTCATGCAGTGGTCCATTGAACTAAGCCAGTACGACATCTCTTACCGATCCTGAATAGCCATCAAAGGCCAGGCTGTCGTAGACTTTATCCTGGAGTTCACCAATCTTACCCCGCACGCACCCCCTCCACCAGTACACGGCACTATTGGGAAGGAAGACCCTCATTCCTAGACTCTTAGTGTTGACGGTTCATCTCGCAAAGAGGGTAGCAAAGCCGGTTTAATCCTCACCACCCTAGAAGGAGAATACTTTAAATGCGTCCTCCGATTCCTATTTGCAGCAAGTAACAACCAAGCTGAATATGAAGCCCTCATAGCAGGTCTCCGACTGGCTAAAGACATCGGATTCGATCATCTCCAAGTGTTTAGCGACTCTCGGTTGGTAGTCGGCCAAATAACGGGCGAGTTTGATGCCAAGGAGAAAGCCATGCGATCATATAGGGACATTGCTCTTCCTCTGACCTGCTTCTTTAATAGCTTTCATATCAGACATGTCCCCAAGTCAGAGAATTCCCAAGCAGATGAAATGGCACAGCTAGCCTCAGCAGACCAATCAGACCTCTGCCATGGCATCCGAGTTGAGTACCTAACCCATTCAGCAGTTTCACCAGATCAACGAGCGATTCACCTGCTCCAGGATGAGCCCAACGAGCGATTCTCTGGCTCATAAAATTCTCCGAACAAGTTACTTTTGGCCCACACTTAGTCAGGACGCCGCTGATTTTGTGATGAAATGTGACAAATGCCAATGCTTCGCTAACATCCCCTACGCCCCTCCAACGAAGCTGATTACGCTCAGCAGCCTTTGTCCCTTCGCTAAATGGGGAATCGATCTTGTGGGCCCTTTGCTGACTAACAGGGGCCAAGTAAAGTTTGCCGTAGTTGCCATCAATTACTTCACTAAGTGGGTCGAAGCGGAACCTCTTGCCAAGATTACTGAGCGAAATACCACTAAGTTCATCTGGCAGTCCATTGTGTGTCGTTTCGAGGTTCCCCAAGCCATTGTCTCTGACAACGACAAACAGTTCAACAACGCCAAATTCAGGGAATTCTGCGCAGAACTCAACATCCAGACTTGTTTTTCCTTCCCAGCCATCCTCAAGCCAACGGTCAAGTGGAGGTTACTAACCGTTTCCTACTGAAAATCATCAAGACCAAGCTAGAGGCCGCCAAGGGCCTCTGGGTGGAAGAATTGCCAAACGTCCTCTTGGCCTATCGGACCACCGCTCGAACTCCAACTAAGAAGACCCTCTTTCGCCTAACATACGGTGCCGAAGCAGTCATCCTTGTGGAAATTGGCCTACCGACGCCCAGAGTCATCTACCCCAATCCACACCTGAACGAAGACCTTTGGAGGGCCGACCTAGACCTCATCGAGGAACTATGAGAAACGGCCGCCATCCGACTGGCCTCATACCGACAAAAAGTAAAACAACACTATAATCGCAAAGTCCGACCGAGGGCATTCACAGTGAGAGACCTCATCCTACGCGAAGCTACTCTTACCACCAAAAACCCAACTGAGGGCAAGCTAGCAGCTAAGTGGGAAGGCCCTTACATCGCCAAAGCAAGACCCCACCTAGGCACATACTGTCTCCAAGACATTGAGGGCAGAGACCTTTCTCATCCACGGAATGCCGAACACTTGAAACGCTATTTCTAGTAAAGCAGCATTTCTTGCTTTTTTGTCTGATTCAAATTGTTGTATGTTTCATTTTGCTAATCAGAACACTTGTCCATTTTGGCCCTTGTCATGCAATGCATATATTTATGGTCACAGGACTGTGACAACAATTCAAAGTTCCCATTATCTGTGTTGTGCCTTAATCCAAAATTAAACAAAGCCTCAGCTAGACTGAGCAAGAAGAGCTTAGCTAGACTAAGTTAAACATAGCCTCAGCTAGACTAAACCCTCTAAAGCCTGCGCCAGACTGAACCCTCCAAAGCCTCAGCCAGACTGAACATGAAGAACTCAACCAGACTGAGTTAAACATAGCCTCAGCCAGACTGAGCCCTCCAAAACCTCAACCAGATTGAGCATAAAGAGCTCAGCCACGAGTTAAACATGGCCTCAACCAGACTGAACCCTCCAAGCCTCAGCCGGACTAAGCATAAAGAGCTCAGTCAGCATGAAGAGCTTAGCCAGACTAAGTTAAACTGTACAATGTTTCCAGTTGTCAACGCTACACCTAAAACTTGGTAAGTTCAGCCAAAATTACCAACAGCTAGTTAAATTTAAATTCATTTTTATCCAAGGCAATTATTATCTAAATTTTCTTCCAATGCCATTTTTACTCAAGTTAAATTTCTTTCCATTTCTACCCAAGGCACTTTCCTTATTTTCGAACAGTTTAATACGTTAGTCATCCTCACACAAAACAAACACAATAACCACAGAGATATTCTAGTTTTTATTAATTCACATTTTGCAAAACTATACACCTCCTTACAAAACTTACATCTCTACACCCCCTCTCCCAAAAAAAAAAAACACAAAACACAAGAACAACCGCACAAAAAACAACTCCATCCAGTCACTACGCTCCCCCTCCCACTTCTTCACTGGACGCCAAGTCCTCCTCCTCCACACCCTCATCCAGTGGAGTCTGGGCGATGTCTTCTTCTCCCGGCTTCACGTGTTTAAAATCTATGTCTGGAAATAGCTCTTCTGTCCTATATTTGAAGCTCGTCCAGCCACTATCCCAATACACGCTCATCTCTGCTTATAATAATCCGACTACTAAAACCGTTGAATTATCTCTTCTTTGGTTTGCCCCTCCACCAACTCAGCAGCGGCCACGTTTGATGGCCCAGCACCACCATCCCCCTTTCTGGTCAAGCTCCTCACCACCGCTGCGTCCACGACCATTTGGAACTCTGAGGATAACTTAAACTGTTCCACTGCCGCTATACACAGATCTGGATACTCTGCTGTCTTGGCCTTCTCTTCTTCCAAGGCCCTCTCCAAATCAGCGATGAGTGCATTTGTCTCCTCATTATCTTTCACGACCGGTCATGCAACTCTTCATTGTTCACAAGGGCCTCCTCTAATCTCTCCTTGGCAGTGGCACAGGCTTACTAAGCCTTGCTAGTCCTCTTCTATTCGCATGCTAGCTCAAACTCTAGTGATATCACCCTGTGGCGCACCACTTCTAGCTCAAACTTGGCGGCTGACAGCTCGTACTTAATCTCACCTTAGCTCATCCTGGAGTGCTCAGTTAAGTAACTCTGCACCACCGCCAACACCTCCATCTTTTTTGCCTTCTGAGCGTAAGCCAGACCCTTTGCACAGGCGCTTCGCACCGGTTTTCTCTAGCCAGCTATCTCCTCCCTTAAGTTTTGCACTTGCGCCCGTGCCTCTTCTAACTGGGCCTTCTGTGGCTCTACTTCCATCTTCGCCTCCACTGCCTTGCCTAGAAGGGCAGCAGCTAGGGTCGCTGCTTCCATCTGCGCTGAACAGAATCCTCTAAGAAGGTTAGCCTCTATAAATTGCGCCACAATCCGCACGACTGTGTCCTCCACAGCCCCCAACAAATGGTCTGCGGTCACCCTCGCTTCGCCCCCATCACCTTCTAGGCAGCCGACCATTGTGCGAACATGGTGCATGGCGGTACTCAACACGGCGCCCCTCTCCGCTCTCCCACCCGCCCTACCTCCACCTCCTGACTTGGGGGCACTTCTTTGCAGGGCACGTCCTTGGGGGACAGGTCTGTCGACCAACCCCAGTCTTTTCTTCTCCAGCTTTTGGGGACCTCTCTGCCGTTCCCTCCTTCATTCTCTTTACCAAGGGCCCTTCTTCTCCGCCCTTTGCGGTCACTTTCCTCCTCTTCTTCTTTAATACTAGCTCCACCTCCTTTTCGCTTCTTTCTTTCAGCGGGTCCAGCGACACCTGCAATGGCACGAAATCGATTAAGTCTTTCTCATCCAAGGGTTTCGGTTGTGGTCGGACCGGCCTCTTCACGACCTATTTAGGCGTTGGGTCTAATTGCTGCTCTTTGTATTTTTCGGCCCTTGTGAAGGCACGCTTGTCTTCTGCCTCCTGCTCCTTCCTCCTTGTCTCTACCTCTTCTAGAACCAGATGTCCTTCGGTTAGCTCAAGCCCAAGGTTTAGGGCAAAGAGAGCTAAGGGTTGGACCAGGTCGTCCCACTTTAGCCCCTCATTCTCCGTTCACTACTTCACCCATTTGACCCTCATTTCCGCCTTCGCGTCTAACTTTGGCTCTAGCAATTTGGTGAGCACTTTCCACATCGTATGAACTCCTACCCTACCGTTCGCCGACACGAAAAACCATTTCGGCCTCCAACCCTTCACTGAAGATGGCAACCCCGCCACCAATCCTCTCCCTGCTACCGCCTGCAGGGTTACCCACGTCTCCTGCTGCCCAGATGCCTTGTAACATGAAAAAAATTCCTCTACCGTCATTGCCTCCCCATCGGTGGCCCATGGCCATGTGATCGCGTAAGCCAAAAGAATTTTCCGGGCGTTTGGCATTAGTTGCCCTGACACCACCTCCAGCCGATTCAACACCTCCACCACTAGTTGGGGGAAAGGCAATCTCAACCCTCCCCGCAATGCTTTCTCATACAACGCAAACTCATTTGGTCGCGCATCAGACACTCTTTCCTTCGCAGTTGGCAACCTCAACTCTATCTCCGCCGGAATTTGATACTTCCGACACAAGTCTTCCAGATCCTCCTCCGTTAAAATGGATTTATCCGCCTTGGCATGCCAATGGTCCGGTGCCACTTGGCTAATCGGCTGGGCCGCCGAGATCATAGTGGTCGGACAAGGTCACAGCAGTTGCGCCGTCCCCCTCTCTCCAACCCACTCTACCCGGTACTATTCTGCTAACTCCACCCCATCATCCTCCCCTAACGCGTCCAACGACATGGCTGGCACTTTGTTTTGAGCCATCTCCTTTACGTTTCTATATATTGCTTCGAACATAGGCGTGATAAAGTTTGCAAAATGTTGGAGGGGAGAGTCACACGAGACGAACGAAGTCCAGTCTGGGATGTGTTGATTTCTCGCAATCAGGTATGTAAAACGAATAACTCCAAATGCCCAAGGTTTGCCTATGTTCCAAGGGTCACCATTAAACTCCGCCAGTTTGAAAATCAAACCCCAGTTAACACCCCGCCTTTTCACCAGCCCGCAATACAAACCTTTTCCTTTTTTCTGCCAACGATTCGATATTCCACCCTGGTAGCCCCCATTACCCCACATGTACGGCCACGATCCTTCCTCCACCCCAGGTCTACTCCACTTCACATCATCACGTGTTTTTTTCCCTTGAGCCTCGTGCCCTATCAATGCCATCACACCCACCTCCGACCCTCGGCCATTCCCATCGCCAATTGGTCACTCCTACGGTCAATCACCTCTACGGTCGGCCAACCCACCGTTCGGCCATCCCCCTCGCTGGTCGGTCACCTCTATGGTCGACCAACTCACTGTTCAGCCATCCTCCTCGCCAGTCGGTCACTCACCGGATGGTCACCTCCACAATCGACCAACTCACTGCTCGGCCATCTCCCTCACTGGTCGATCACTCCCCTGATCATTCGCCTCTATGGTCGACCCACCTGCCGCTCGGTCACTCCCCTCAATGGTCGACCAACCCGATGTATGGCGATCTCACCGGTCGATCGCCTCCTCGCCGCCCGACCCCCACACAGGTCAGTTACCCCCTCGCCGATTACAGGTCACCCCCGCCCCCACTCCTCCTCCTCCCTCGGCTTGGGGGATTGCTCTCCAATTCCTTATTCCCTTCGCTGGTCTAAAGCTGCACTTGGAAATAGGGGACTACTGATGGGCACGGCCCATAGGACCCAGGCATCTGTTGAACGAGCCCATACGATACCGATGGGCCTTAAGAGGGCCCAGATAACAAAGCCCAATATCCTTGAGAAACCCATATTGAACCAGAACCAATAGCATTTAAACACTTGTCACGAAGAAAAACAGCTACATCAACAGACAAAGATCCTACAAAATTATTGCACCTACACATCAGCCCCTAATAAAGCCCTCATAGCATTAAATGCAGCAACCTCTCCGCGCCGAAGGATATAGACTCACCAGGAACGATGCCAACTAGACTATAGACTTTCAGCCAACAAAACAGCTTGGAATGGATAAGGAAATAATGAGCAACGAATATAAGAAAGCCTTGGAGATACGTCGAAATGAGGTTTTTTTTTTTTTGATCTATCCCTCATTATATTCTCCCTCTCTCAAGCATTGCCTCTAATCTGACTTGATCGTCAGAGTGTCGACCGGGGGACTATCTCCCCCTTTGGACTGTTTTGCAGGTACACTCAGTGGACATTGGGGTCAGCAAGCCCATTCGGAGCGTGGATCGGTCTGACCCATCCATCAGGGAAGTAACAGTATCATCAGGTTTGATAAGACTAATCATCTCTCCACCTCATTCATTTAAATGTCTCTGATTCAACAGACTATATAATAATTATTTAACATTTGTTAATGGGTTTCTTATGAAATAAGGTTGTCAACTTCCTCTTCTCATGGGTTTTCATATTTCAAGTTGAAAGTTGCGAAATGGTGGAGTTTTGGATGAATTTGATAACGACTTGAATCTAATTTTTTTTTTTTTCTATTTGATTTTCTTATTTTTTTACTTTGTTGATGTAATGATCATTTCTGTGTGGAGATCTGTTTCCCTCCTGTGGAGCCTTTTCTCCTCCCATATGAAGGCTTGGATCCTTCCTTATGGAGATTTTTATCTCTTTTAAGATCTTGTGATACCGCTATACTAAATTGATCCAATCTTTTATCAATTTTGTAATGAAGATTTTCTTATTGATTTAAAAAAATAAATAAATAAATAAATAATTCACATTCTCATAATAATCATAAAGCTTTAAAAAATAAGCTGCATACAAAATTACAACCTAACCAAAAGAGAAGAAATTATAAACAACAAATTACTAAAATTAAAATTTTCCATTAGTATATCGATTAGTATGAACAGAAGGAAGGGGAATTTTATTATTATTTTTTTTTTAACAATAAGTAGGAGGGGAATAAGGGAGGTTAATCTATATCATACAATGATAAGACTCGAATTCATGCATCATACCTGGTAAGGAGCACATCTTATTCACTAAAGAATTTAACTGAGCAAAGATATTATATAGCCCATACAAATACCTAGGAAAGAACATATAATTTGAATTTATGGTGTAGTTTTGAACTTGATGTGATATGAATTTGATCCACCACATTTCAAATTTTGAGCAATTTTTTTATTTTTTCCTAATTATGTAGCACTTTTGTTAATAGATACCACTTGTAAGTGAATGGATAAATGAAAAGTTTTTGAGTAGCAAAAATATTTTAGATTTTAACTAACAAAAATGCGGCAGACCCCAGCCCCCATGACTCCCAGTGACCCCCAGCCCCACGTGGCTGTGGGTGATTGGAAGGAAAAAAAAAAAAAAAAAATTGACCAATGGAAAAAAACTGGGGGTGCTGGGGGTCCCTAGCACCGTTGTTTAACTAAATTTGTGGTTTGTTGGTTAGTCTGAGTTTTACAGAGATTAAGTTGAGAAATCTAATCAGAAATAATCAGTTGAAACAGCTGCCAAACTCAAATGGAATCACAATCTGAAATCTAATTGATGCCTGATGGATCATCTCTCTCTTTATCTATATCTTTATGCATTGGTTGTTAATCTACAATTGTGAGTTTTGGCCTTTTCATATCATTTGCATGAATAAACAAACAAATTTAATGCTAATCTCCTACAGATTAGGCTTTATGGTTAAAGTATGGTTTTTCTATTCTCATTAAAGGAGACCTATTGATGACCCACCACCATCACCACCCACTAATTAAACCCTAAATTTATATGGGGGATCTTATGTGATGTCATGCATTCACAAAGCCAGAATATGAATTTTTGAGATTAGCATATTTGACAAAAACATATTATTAAAAAGTTTCATCAGGCAACTAACTCCACTGGCTTTGGAACATTAAACCAATGCTCAGTCTAGCGCAAATCAAGAATTTGTGTCACTATCTACAACCTATCTTTACCCCAAATTTTATGATGTTGAGCTTTTGGAAGTTCCTGGTAGATGAATTATACTAGGTAGGAAGGTGTTCTTCATGTGAATTGACCTTTCTACCCTGTCTGTAGGTAGAGTTCAGAGGTTTGTGATAGGGACTTGACTATATTTTGGAAGATACTCAAATTCATAGAAATATTAGAGATTAGAAGAAGAAGAAGAGCGACACGAGGAAGAAAGCAAATTCATGGAGTAACAAAGGTATTGATTTTTCTTATACTCAGGACTAAGATCAATCTCCTGAAATCATAAATGGTAAATTAGTTATTTCAATGTTGTTATAGGAGAAAGGGTGTTTAACGGAGACAAAAATTTAACAGCACAAGTACATGAAACATCAATTCATAAAATATGATTCAACCATTGAAGGGATTAAACTTTTGAACAACATAGGTAGTATGCAAGACCTACCATAATTCAACACAAACATTATTTCAAGAAACCCTTATTTCATGCAATTTGGCAATCACACAAGTATATTATAGTAAGGTTAGGAATCAACTCAAAATGGACCGACACAAAACCTCAGATATTTTGAAATTTTCATTGAATTACCTTTTTCATTCCATGCATTAGCATGTTTTGTTGACATTGATACAGAATCACAGATTGAATCGAAATGCTGTCTATTCTAGCAAAAGATAAAAATACAATGCCTCGGCCCAATTTTGGGGGCTATGGCCAGAAACAAACCTCATATACAAACAAATAAATATATTTTTCATGTTGGCATTTTCTATTTTTCTATTAATTATTTTTCAAGGTAAAAATTCTGATATTATTAGTTTTTGTTATCAGAATCTTACGATTCGTGATTCGATTCACGATTCGATTTCGTAATTTTTGCAAAATCGATACGTATCTATGTGTGAATCTATTTTGGAACGATTCACAATCAATTCACGATTCGATTCACTTTTTACGATTCATGCACTTCTTCAAACTATCATGTCCGACATATTTTCAATTCTTTTTTTCTCTATCTTTTTGTAAAAATGACATAATTCAACTTCTAATAACATTTAAAGCCAAAATAACTAATATATATACATGATTTGTTATTATTTTAGTAATCATGGAGTTTTTTATAGGATCCAATCATATTTAGCCTGACTCAACATATTTTTAAACTTTCTTCTCATTTTTTTTCTTTTACAAAATCTTAATATATCTTCTAAAATATATAAGATTAAAGTAACTTGCACCATGAATTATCTATTACTATTTTATTAAAGTAAATATAGTTAAATATTATATGTGAGTTCAGTTATACAATTTAAAATATTTTATGCTTTAAAATAAAAGATCCTAAATGATTCTATCTTGTTATTTGGTCATTATTACATTAAAAAATATGTATACTTATTATCCAAATATCAATATCGTTGTCAAATTATTGTTACTTTAGAAATTGACAGTTTGTCTTTATTTATTATCTTTTATTATTAAGAATAGTCGATAAGAAATATCTAAAAAATGAAAAAGGTAAGATGGTGATCTTACATAAGAATCTTTGTTAACTTATTACATATTAAACTACATGATAATCATTTAAAATAAAATTTTCATCGATTTAAGTCTAAATATTTCATATTCATAATATATATTTAACATCGAACTGTGTAGATATATGTTTCTAAGTAATTTAAAAAAAATGATCAAATCTTACAATTCACGATTCGATTCAATTCAATTCGTGATTCGGTACAAGGCCATTTTAAT
This sequence comes from Camellia granthamiana, assembly GCA_036172215.1. Taxonomy (NCBI): domain Eukaryota; kingdom Viridiplantae; phylum Streptophyta; class Magnoliopsida; order Ericales; family Theaceae; genus Camellia; species Camellia granthamiana. The sequence goes on along the minus strand of CM069916.1, from coordinate 65,875,517 downwards.
TCACGATTCGAATCCCAATTTGACAACTATTAGTAGTATGTATGTCCAAATGAATCGTCTTCAATTCCCTTGCTCAGTTGCAATCTATCTTCAGGTCTTGTGGCCATCCGAACTCCTCCAAGAATGCCAATACAACTCCATTCGACCACCCAAAGCCCGTCTACATTGCCAACAAAATCAACCAAAGCCAGTTTGAGATTTATCGCTTTTAACATGTTCCATGGTTGAATCTTAGGGATGACTATTGACTGAAAAATATAATTAATATTCGTTACCTGGGGTATGTATTCACCACCTCCTCCAAATTCTCCACATTTTTCAACATCGTATTTTTCATGCATTGCACCTGATTTCTTGTAAGCGACATAGTTGGTTCTGATCCATCTCACAGCAATGTCCTCTGCCATCGACCTCGCTTCCTTTGATCCGGACCTCGCCAAACCTTCAACAATCATGTGCTGTAGTGGTGCCCAACCATTTGGAAAGTCCCTTTACAGAAAAGATTATTGTTAGATCACATTATTACATACAAAAGATACGATTTTCTCAACTAATTCTTCAACAGATACGATGATCTGTTCAAGGTACATTTTAAAGAGGATAATTACCATTGTTGTCCGGAATTAGTTAGAGATGTTGCAATCCCAACTGCACGAATCAGTCCTGAACTTCGAAGACTTTGCATAACTTGCTTCACCAATGTGCGATCTGCACATATTTAAAACAATATATAGGAGATTATGTGAAATAAAACCCTAAATTTATTATAATTGTTAGCACACTCAAAAGAGTTTGTAAAAGGAATCGCATCTTGGATATATAACAAGCACTACAAACCTGAGTTAAACAACTCAATCCACAGAGGAACGAAGTTTGAGGCAAATATATTCCGATTCTGGTTTGAGGCCTCCCATGTGTGACCCTGAAACAAGAAATTGATTAGGAAAAAAGGATACAACATATAATCTCTGCGAGGCATGTAGTCATAGATTTCACATGAAGACGCTACCTTGCATGTAGTTCCATTGCTAAGCCAATAATCAAGCCATTGCCCCATCTCTGCATTCCAAAAAACAGAATTCATGGCTTGTTTTCTTGCTTGAGCCGCTTCTTGAAAGTGTACAGAAATGGTACAATCTCCAGTAACATTTGCTAAGAACACTATGTCAAGTTCCATCTGAAACAACATGGAAGAGCTCATGTTATATATATATATATTGGATTATTGAATTCAACCAAAGGTTTCTTCTAATCAAACCTTGAGTATGAATGCATTTAAATCCACAGGTATAATTGATGTTGTAGCCAATGTTGTGAGATCGGATCCATTCCTGCAAATGAAAATCATTCAATACAGAAACAAGCATGAGTGTCTAGGTCCTACACATGTTTGGGTCAAAAATGACCAAAGTGAAACACTACCTCATCCATCTTGTACTGAAATCCCACCCACTTTCAGCGGTTGAAGCCAGTTCCCTATAAAGATGTTGTTTTGCGGAATCATTCATGAGCTTGGAAGCAGTTTCAATGTCCTGAGGGAAGGATCACATGTTTTTAAGCTAAAAACTCCAAATATTTCTCTATGAACTATTCAGATCACACCAGTTTAAATTTAAGTTTATGGGTCAGAGAGGATATACAATGGTTGAAGATTCTGGCCTTGGTTTGTTCCACATTGCATAGTATCGACTTAAAGTGCGATTGCATCCTTCAGCATCATGAATTATCACACTATGTATTTCTGAAAACAATTTAAAACCAATGAAACCAAACTAACTTGCAAGGATTGCTAGAACAAGCCAATTAGAGAAGATGAACAATATATAGATGCGTGAGATTAATAAAGCTCTCAATACCTGAATTCCAAAATTTGTGTTCTTTTAGCAAGGCAGGGAGAGACTTTCTAGCAAAGTCTATATCGCCGGTCCTAGTGTATATATCATACACCATCGCACTCAGGAGTGGAGGTTGGCTGCAAAGTCCCAATAAACTTCTTGTTTAACCAAAAAAATATACAAATAAATGCAAGCAAAAACACGACACACTCACAAACCCCAACCCCCATTAACACACACATACAAAGAAAGAAAGACTGACAAGTAGACCATCAATTTGGGAGCTTGAATGCAGACTAATAAATCCTTCAAAATTCATACTATTTAGTGGAGCGCAATGGTAACCATAATTGTCAAATCGGGATTCGAATCATGAATCAAAATGACCTCATACCAATTTGCGAATTGAATCGAATCGTGAATAGTAAAGATGTTATTTTTTCTAAATTACTTAAGAAAATATAACTACACACTTTGATGTCAAATATATTTTATGAATATGAAATATTTAGATTTAAATTAACAAAAATGTTGTTTTGAATGATGATCACATAGTTTAATAGGTAAGAAGTTAATAATGGTTCCTATGATCACCATCTTACCTTCCCCTTTTTAAATATTTCTTATCAACCATTTTTAATAAAGATAGTAAATAAAGATAAACCCTCAATTTCTAAAGTAACAATGATTTAACAACAATATTGATATTTGGACAATAAGCATACATACTTTTCCAATTAATAATGACCAAATAATTATTTAGGATATAAAACATTATAAAAAGAATAACTAACCTCACCCATATAATAATAAACTATATTTAATTTAATAAAATAGTAATAGATAATTCATGGTGTAAATTACTTTAATTTTAAACATCTTTAGAAGATATATTATCATTGTTTTAAGGAAAAACTGAGAAGAAAGGTTAAAAACATGTTGGGTCTGACTGAATCTGATTGGATCCTATTAAAAACTCCATGATCAGTAAAATAACAACACATCATGTATTTATATTAGTTGTTTTGGTGTAAAACGCTATTAGAAGTTGTATTATGTCATTTTCACTAAAAAGATGGAGAAAAACGAAACGAAAATATGTCGGATACAATGGTTTTAAGAATTGCATGAATCGTAAAAAATAAATCGACTGTGAATCGTGCAATTCACGAGAGATTCACTTCCAAAATAGATTCACCTATAGATTCGTATCGATTTTGCAAAAACCGTGAATCGAATTGCAAATCGTAAGATTCTAATAACAGAGATGGTAACTATTACCCTGGTTTTTATATAATTTGAATAGGTGGTTTTGTATTGATTTCAATCCTAATAAAGGAGGACAAAATAGTTACTATTCACTGAGAACTATAAGATCCTTAAATTCATGACCACATTGGTTGCAATGTGAATAAGCTAGTGTAAATAATTTATGATCCAACGTATGTCGTTATTATTCATGATACACAAATGCAAGTTTAATGGGTTAAGCATGTTTCATAGACATGAACTGCATCATGCATTAAATCTATTTTATACCAAGAAACATTGTTGAGAAATAAGCAGATGATTTTATTTGATGGAGAGACAGCGTGGAGGTTGGCAACCGGTGATTCAAAGGAAAGGGCCAGGCAGAAAGACTGATGAAGCTAGAATGGGAGGTTTATTCACGATATTTGTGGATAATATCCCAGAGGTTATGAATTCGAAAAGGTTGTTTGGCTTGTTTTCAAAGTTTGGTGTAGTAAAGGATGTGTTTATACCAATGAAGAGGAGGAAGGCTACTGGCTCAAGATTTGGTTTTGTCAGATATGATTGTCCTGTAGCTGCTGAGGTTGCAGTACAAAAAGCTAATAGGCTATGGTGTGAGGATAAGGAGTTAAAGGTTAAAGGAGCAGAGTACGTCAAAGGGGTGAAAAGCAACAAAAAGGGGAATATAGTTAGTATTCAATCAGGGGGAAAGTATCAGAAGCATCAGAGGGTGAGTATGATTGGAAATAGGGGCATTCAGAAGGAAGGGTTACTAAGACAACAAGGGTATGGAGGAATGATGTCATATGCGGAGGCTGTTAGAAAAAGAAGTAATTAGGGAATGGAGAATGTAATCATTTAGGCGAGGGAAGTGGGTAATGGATGGTTATATGAAAGTTTGGTGGTCAGACTCTATAACTTTTTCTCCTTTGCAGCTTTTAAGGAGGAGTGTATAAAAAGAGGTTTGACAGAGGTATTAGTTAGAGCAGGGGATGGGCAGCTGGCAATTTTGACATTAAGTCTATTCAGGAGATGAAAAACAGTATCCAGAAGCTAAATCGATGGATATTCGACTAGTGCAGTTTGATGGAGGAGTGGAAAGCATGTGATATAGTTGAACAGGAACGATGTATATGGGTAAGTTGTTATGGTGTGCCCTTGAATCTTTGGAGTGTGGATACTTTTCGAAGTATAGGTTCAGTGTGGGGAGAAGTGGTGCAGTTTGATGAAGATACAATTAACAATGCGTCATTTAATTGTGGTAAAGTTAGAATCATAACAAAGACCAAGGAACCCATTAACATGGTCATGAAGTTGGAGTGCAGAGATGTAATTCATAACGTCAGGGTATGTGAGAACATTGATGCTTCAATGGTTATGGACTAGAATCCAAGTGAAGATTTGTACAAGTCACTGGAAAAGGAAACTTCTGTGAGGAAGGACAAGGAAGATCGCTTCTCGGAGAATGGTGGTGGTCAGATAGGGAGAGTCGGGGAGGTGAATAGGAATGATGACGTGGAAGCTGAGGTGGAAATTAGAGAGGAGGTGGCTGAACAAGAAGGTGCCATGTTGCAGCACCAGATTATAAATGAAAATGGTAGTGAAAGTTTGGTGCCTGAAACGAGGGCGGCTGGTACCGATAGGGGTATGGAGAAACCAAACGGTGGAGGGAGTGAGAGGATGGAACCCAGCATGCTTTTGAGGGAATCAAGGGGAAAGGAGGTGCGTAGTGGGGTAGCCGTTGATGATCATGTAGTTACCCATGGGTTTGTAAAAAGTATTAATGGGTCTGAGGAATGTAGGCCCAGTATTAATATTGAGGTTCCATTAGTGGGATCCCATCGAGAGGAATCTGTTAGTGGGCCTGGGAATCCCGATAGTGCTCAAGTCTGTGTGGGTCTGTCTCAGTACCAGAATGTTTTAATTAGCTCACAAGCCCAGGTCAAAGAGAAAGGCCACTGCCCAGCTGTTGGTTGTCCTTCTCAGAATCGAAGTAAACTAGGTGGAAGGTATGATGTGAGAATGGCAGGTAACCGAGGAAGAAGGAGGGGAGGGATTCATAGAAATCGATTATCATTTTCTGGCGGGTTTCAAAGAGGAGCGTTACTTAGAGCAGCGGTTGCAGCAGTGACACTTTCATCATCACAGAATTGCCAAATTAGTAGGAAGAGGAAGATGGTTCTTGAGGAAGCACAAGCTACTTTACATATTGGAAGGCAACTGGGGATGAGCTGTGAAGGGATGGAGCAAGAGGTGATAAACAAATTAGTGGAGTTGGAAAATCAAGATGCTGAGAGGTATGCTAAGATTGAAAAAGGGGGGGAGAAGGGTCAGAACTAGTGGACCAAAGAGTTAGGGGTGGTATGGGTGTTAAAATTAGTCTCATGAAAATTATGTCCTGGAATGTAAGAGGGTTGGGAAGGCAGGAGAGGAGAAGTAGAGTTAGAAATGTAATTAAGGATAAAAGAGTAGATGTTATGCTTATTCAAGAGACTAAAAAAAGCAACATAGATGAGTACTTTGTTCAGTCTATTTGGCCATGGGAAAGGATGGAGTATATAGTTGTAGATGCAGATGGTAGTGCTGGGGGCCTGTTGACTATCTGGAATCCTAACATTTTTACACTATCAGAGTGCAGAGTGCTATGGTAATAGAAATTTTTTGGCTCTTTCAGGTACTGTTAATGGATCTTTTGATTGCGTGTTACTTAATATATATGCCCCGAATGATGTGGTAAAGAGGGCAATGCTATGGGAAATCATTCTTAGGATTAGAGTGCATTTTCATAGCCCTTGGTGTATGGGAGAGGATTGTAATGAAGTCAAATGTATAGCTAAGAGAAAGGGGTGCTCAAGGAGAGATAAAGGGATGCAAGACTTTAATAACTTTGTTGAGCAATTACAAATGGTGGATTTACCAATGTTGGGTAGGAATTTTACATGGTGTAATTCAATAAATGGGGATAGGTGGAGTAATATAGACAGATTTTTGTTGGATCCTAGTTGGCTGGAAAAATTCAGATTCAAGCTATGGGGGTTGCCTAGAAATGTGTCGGATCATTGCCCGCTGCTGTTAATGGAAGATGAGAGAAATTGGGGACCTAAACCATTCAGGTTTCTTAATGCTTGGACCCTGCATCCAAAATTCAGATCAGTGGCACATAAGGCCTGGTCTGAATCATAGGTGGATGGGTGGGCTGGGTACAAACTAAAGATGAAACTGTGTGGTCTTAAAGCTGAGTTGAAAAGATGGAATATTGAAGAGTTTGGAATTGTGGAGGATCAACTAAAGAAAGCAGAGGAGGAGCTACATGCATTGGATTTGTTGGCAGAATCCAGAGTTCTAGGTTCTCATGAAATTGCATCTAGAAGGGAGGTTAGAAGCCTGGCATGGAAGTTGCGGAGGAGAAAGGATTGGATTTGGTTCCAGAAGTCTAGATTAAACTGGGCTCAATGTGGAGACAAAAATACCAGGTATTTTCACATTATAGCTAGTAAACGTCAAAGTAGGAATTTAATTGACTCAGTAGTAGTTGATGGGGTTAGTGTTAAGGATCCTGGGTTGGTAAGACAAGAGGTGCTGAGACATTTTTCAAAGGCATTTTCAGAGGAGTGGAAGTCTAGACCAAAACTGTTGGGTAATTTTATCTCAGTTTGTAGATCTCAAGTGGTGGAGGTGTTAGAAGATGAGTTTACAATGGAAGAGATTTGGGAAGCAGTGCAAGATTGTGATGGAACTAAAGCTCCAGGACCGGACGGATTTAACATGACTTGTATACAGAAATGTTGGAAGTTTATGAAAAATGATGCGTTCCAGTTTTTGTAGGACTTCTACACCAATAGGAAGTTGGTTAAAGGGTTGAATGGTTCTTTTATAACTCTGATACCAAAGAAGATGTGTCCTGAAGGGTTGGCGGATTATAGGCCTATATGTTTGGTGGGAGTGATATATAAAATTTTGGCCAAGATTCTATCCAAAAGACTGGGAAAAGTTCTACCAAAAGTTATTAGTGAAGTGCAAACAGCCTTTTTGGGAGGTAGGAATATATTTGATAGGGCAATGATTGCTAATGAGGTGGTGGAATGGTGGAAGAAGTCAAAAAGAAAGGGAGTCATCCTCAAACTTGACTTCGAAAAGGCCTACGATTCAATTAACTGGGAGTATTTGTTCTCTATGATGAATAATTTGGGGCTAGGAGAAACATGGGTGGGTTGGATGAGAACATGTGTCACCACAGCAAGAGTGTCTGTTTTAGTTAATGGGTCGCCAACAGCGGAATTTCCAAAAAAGGGGTTAAGGCAAGGAGATCCGCTATCTCCTTTCCTGTTCAACATTGCAACTGAGGGACTATATGTGTTATTGGAAAGAGCAAAAGAGTTGGGACTAATAAAGGGGGCTTCTGTTGGGACATCAAACTTAAGATTATCACATCTCCAGTTTGCAGATGATACGATATTGTTTTGTGAAGTAGAGTGGGCTGAAATAGTGAATGTGAAAAGAATCCTGAGTTGTTTTGAGGTTATGTCAGGGCTAAAGAAAAAATTTCATAAAAGTGTGGTGTGTGGAGTAGGGATCAGTGAGGAAGAGTCTCAAGCTTTTGCTTCAAAGTTGTTTTGCTTATGTCAAAAGTCACCTTTAAAATTCTTGGGATTACCTCTTGGTGCAAACCCCAGAAGAAAGAAGACTTGGCAGCCTATTGTGGATAAGGTCAATTCCAAGTTAGCACTGTGGAAAAGGAAGTAGTCATTTGCGGGGAGGCTAACTCTGATCAAATCTGTTTTGGATAGTTTACCAGAGTACTACATCTCTATTTTTAAAATGCCTAAAGGAGTAGCAAAGGAACTTGAAAGGATCAAGGCAGCCTTCTTGTGGGGTAGCTCAGGTTTAAAAAGAAAGATTCACTTAGTGAACTGGAAGGAAGTAACAAGGAAAAAGGAGCAGGGTGGGTTAGGATTACGAAGGATCAATGAAATGAATGAGTTCTTGCTGGTTAAGTGATGGTGGAGATATGGGGTGGAAGAGAACTCATTATGGAAGAAAATTATTTTTAGTAAGTGTGGAGAAATAGTTCGGAAATACTCTTTAGATCCTGTAGGACGCTCGTGATCCTCAGCTAGTCACTTGAAAAGTAATGAACACTCCAGTCGGGGGTGTCGGAATTAGCACTCCGACAGATAAGTCAGTGTATACTCTCTGGATTACTTATATCTCAAGTTAAACTTACTTGTTCTCACGTACCTCTCTTTGATTGATGCTCCTCTATTTATATTTTTCCCTGGGCCTCAGGGTCGGGCCCACCTTTAGTCCATCGTACAATTGCTTACTCGGCTTCTTCTGTTGCAAACCAATCTCCACTCGGCTCCTCGCTCAACTGGTTCTATGGCCGATTAGAATACCTCTGAATTTATATAAGACGGGGCCGAATGAAATATATATAACTCGACTCCCTAGGAATAGTATTCGGCATCCTTACATCCCCAAATACTCGGCTCCCATAGTAAGTATGGGGCCGAAGGGGGAAGGTGGTTACCAATGAAGGAAGGGAGTGGCAATGAATCTATTATGTAGAGTGATATTTTAAATGTGGCAAGTTCTAATACTGGATTGTTTGAGTTCTTTGTATCGAAGTATCAAATTAAGGTTGGAAATGGGAACAGGGTTGCATTTTGGCATGATAAATGGCTATTGAATGTCCAGCTAAAAAGGGAGTTCCCTAGGCTGTTTATGCTTTCAGTGGAAAAGGAAGGCACATTGAGTACTTTCATGCAAAGGAGGGACAGCTCTGGGGATTGAAAGCTAGTGTTCAGAAGATCATTACTTGCCAGGGAGGAAGAGGAGGTAGTCAGGCTGCAGGAATTAACAAGAGATGCTCCCAGCCTTAGTTTGGAGCAGCAAGATTCAGTCAGCTGGACTGCTACTCCCTCTGGTTTGTTCACATTGGCATCTTTAAGAGAATGGTCTGAGGCCAACCAGGGTCCTTCCGTTCAGGTGCCTAGGATGCTTTGGAATAATGTGGCACCTCCAAAAGCACAGTTTTTGAGCTGGATGGTGCGGAGAGGGAGGGTTAAAACCACTGATATGTTGGTAAAATTTGGGGTGTTAAGTTCAACAATGGGAAATGAATGTCCTTTTTGTAAAAGTGAAGCTGAAACAGTGGATCATCTATTTTTGCTCTGCCCTGAGGTGTGGATAGTCTGGTCAAAGTTGTTGCTCTGGTGGGGAATAAGATGGGTCACACCTCCTACTGTGGTGAGTCTGTTGCTATGGTGGTTGGGAACAAAATTCAAAAAACTGGTGTTGAAGATTTGGAGACTTGTTCCAATTGCAATGCTCTGGTCTATCTGGAGGTTGAGAAATAAGTGTGTTTTTAAAGGTACACTGCCCAACATGGAAGAGCTGAGTGAGATGGTAAAGGTGAGGGTTGGGTTGTGGGTTAAGTATAATTTATCTAATATACACTATTCAGTCGATGATATTGTGGAGAATTTGAATCACATCAGGATGTGTCTATGAAGTGCCTGGATGGTTGCATGCTATGGCTGATGCTGTATATTGTGTTGGTTATGGTTTGGTATTTGAGGGTGGTTCTAGTGGGTGTTTTGGTTGGGGTTTGGAAGTCTAGCTTGAAGTTCGGAAGTATAGGAGTGTTACTCTGTTGCTATTGCTGCCAGTTGTTATTGCTACAGAGCTGATGGTAGTTTGTTGTTGCTGTTGCTACAGAGCTGCTGTAAGTTTATTGCTGCTGCTGCTACACAGTAGTGCCGGGCCTTGGGTGGTCATCTGTAGCATAGAGGGTAGTTTTCTTGCACTGGACTGATGCTGCTGTTAGGTCTGATGCTGGATGTTGCTGATGTATGCTGCTGTCTTGGCCTGCTGTATGCTGTTACTGTATGTGGCTGTTCTGGTCTGTGCAGTTGCTATGGGGTTGCCCTGGTAAAATGTTGCTTTTGCTGATGGAAGCTCAATGATTTGGAGCTGGTGAGGAATTATGTTACTTGATTGTTGTTGTTTTGTTTGTTTGGCTTTTGATTGCTTTTGATTGGCTTCTCACCAATATTGGGTTAAGTGCTTGTACATGATTGTACTTCCTTTGTGGTTGCCAACCTAGTTGGAATTGTGGAGATTAGCTATGATGCTTGTGCACTTCCCTGATTTGTTGATGTAATTTTGCATGCAATTTGCTTTTATCATTAATAAATCTTTTTTTGTTGATCAAAAAAAAAATAAGCAGATGATTTTGATACTTAATTCAAGAAATAAAAAGAAAAAGAAGAAAGATGCAAAAATTAGTCATCCTAATCATTTATCTGTAAAATTATTCAATACCAATTCAGTAATTTAATCTGTGATTGCAGGTACCTTACAAACAGACTGGCAGTACAGGCAATTAACCATGCCTACTGAGAAGCAAATAGATGTGCTGACGTCTTAGCAAACTAAGAAGATTGTATGACCGATGGATTGCAATTTTTTTACTACATTTCTCATTGTATTGCTAATCAGTAGTATACCAATGCTGTAGGGGTTGAATACCCAGAACTATGTACTAATATATTTATTTTTAATAAGTTCCAATTAACCCAAAAACCATCCTCTAGCTAGGGCTTTCAAGAAATCAAGAAATGTTCAAAGGGACTTTACCTCCTGTTAGTGTAATATGCCCTCGCACCATTAAGAACATGCCCAAATTCATCTATAAGGGAAATGAGATTTGTCACAATTCCTTTTGCAGTCTCATACATTTTACTTGCTAGCAAACCCCTGCATGACAAATTCAAAGGCCGTCCCATTAAAAAGATATAAAACAAACGAAAATAATGGAGACAACGAAAAAATGTATCATGAAAATATCTCAAAGCTAATGCCAGATGACTAGAAAAACTTAGGATCGACTGACTGGTTGATCGGAAAAGACATCGAGATTATTTTCACAACAACAAAAAAAAAAAATTCATGGTCAGTAAACAAATGTAAAGACAATAACTGAAACAAATACTTTGACTGACCAAATTAAATTATGCAATAAAGAAACAACGTATTTCAACCCAAGTAATTAAGGTACAATTTAAAAGTTAAGTAGAATAGTACATTATTGTAGGTAATAGATATCATATATAAAATTGACTAATTAGAAATATTTAATTTAGTGGCACACATTTAAATGGTTAGAAGGTAAGGTAATGTTAATAATATTTTTAAAATATATATATATATATATATTCAACTAATCATTTTGAGATTGTATATTTGAAAAAAAAAAATTCAAAAACATTGAAAAATCATGTTATGACTTGGAGGCTCCTAACAACTCTTGTACAAAAAATTGCTATGCTAGAGTAATATATATATAGATCACTCCCCAGTATTTAAGGGTGTGTAAAAAGTTATTATTTTAATTTTTTATAAAAAGATGTAAAAAAAAAGATAGAAATGTGATTGGATATTTCAAATTTTTTACTATTTTAACCAAAACAAAAATAAAAATTCCAAACCCAAATGGACCCTTAAGATTAGATTAGATTAAATTCAATTTAAGAAGAGAGTTTAAGGTAAACTACCAATGGATCTTAATAGTTGAACTTAATTCCCATCAAATTCTATTAAAAATAAGTCTTGATAAAATTATTGCTAAAAATAATTTTTTTAAGACAATATTTTATATATGTCACTAAAAATTGACAATTAGTAACTTTTTTTTTGTCATAATTTTTATAAATTATCGCTAAAATTTACAATTAGTGACCTTTTTTTATAACAAATTTTTTTCATAAAACCTGTTAGATAATAAATCCACTTATTAGAACCTACGCGTAAGTACCTTTTAGTTTATGCTATTAGAATCACCTCACTTTTGTTATTGATAGAAATCATTCATACCTTTGACAACATTAAATCCTAACTTCTTCTCTCTTTTTTTCTATTTTTGGGATTAAATCCTAGCTTTTGTAGGTATGCGGATTGATCCTATTCAAAATCATATTTGGATTCATTAATCAATGTCCCATGTATGGGACGACAAAATAGTAATCGAATCAAAATTAGTTTTATTGTTACTATCGTTGACAAAGGTGAGGACTTTCGACGTTTCACCTAGACCAAAAACACACGATTATTCCAATCCTGACAAGGTAGGTAAACCACAAAAAATAAAAACAGTAATAATACATATCGTTAAAAATGATGTTTTAAAACACTAGTGAATTGACACACACTTAATAAAAATAAAAATAAAAAAAAAAACAAGATACAGCAACACTGAGTACTATCACGTGGTCTCAACCATTTTCCAAATAAAAAAGAGAAAAAACAATTCAAAACAACTCACCTTATTACCCAGTAAGAATCCCAATAGTAAACCTCTCTAAACCTCGACCCGGGTATCATCACCGGTTTAGCCAACGGGAGCAGAGTATGAAACTCGGGCCGGTCCAAGACCCGGTCCGACACTTTCCGGCTCAAATTCTTCCATAGCGAATGAACCTCCAAAGCCCAAGCCCGAACCTCCCGGTTCACCACCTCCGGCAAAAAACCCTCCGGTTCGGGCACGAAATCGACCGGTTCAGTATAAACCAAATCTTCTCCAGCACCATTGAAGTAGCTCTGAATAAACCCATTAAAATCGGTAACCGATACAGATCCATTGGGGGTCCTTGGAAGATCATCGAATGCGTTTTGGGTAATTGAGAGATCGGATTTTAATGAAAGATCTACGTAGAGTTTTGGGTCGAAGTTTTTTGGACCCAAGGTGTTGAGTGCAGTCTGTTGGAGAATTTCAAGAAAGGTGATTAATGGGGTTTTGCGGACTACTGGGCCTGAGTTAGAACATGTTGGACTTGGAGTTGGAGTTGACATGGTTATGGATGTGAAGATGAGAGAGAGGATGAAGATGAAGAAGGGAGAGAAAGGGTGGGGGATTATGGGATTAAAGTTTGCCATTTTTGGATGGTTGAAGAAGACATAGTAATCTGTGTATATATATAAATATGATATCAAGAAGAAGGATTGAAGAAGAAGAAGAAGAAGAAGAAGAAGAGGAGGAGGAGACCGGCACTGGAGTCTGGGTTGGGTTGAGTTGAGTTGGATGCTTTGATTTTGGATGTTTCGATGAGTTGGGTCATTTTGGGAATATAAGGCTCGTTTGGAGCTATTTTAGTAATTTTTTTTTTTTTTTGTCTTTTTTTATTAAAATATGAGGTAAAAAAATTAATATATTTTGGGTGATTTTTTAAATTTTTATAAAAAAATTGTGTAAAAAAGTAGAGAGAAAAGGTAATTGTTGACTTTTTGGTATATGTTATATAGTTTATGATTTTTTTAATAACTTTTTGACTTCTAAGCTAAAACAATTACTTGCCAAACGAGGCCTGAGTTAAAAGTTTAAAAAAAAAATTTTTGATTTTTAATTTATTTTAAATCATATTTGCTTGCTTTCACTTTTCTAAAAACACTTTTCAAAAAATTTTATTTTCTTATTTTTTGTATCTTTTTATTTTTACTGAATTTTTTAATATTTTAAGCAATTTTTTTACTTTTTAGATATACCTAACATAAATATACTTAAAAAGTAAAAAAAATTGTGAAAAAAACTTTTTAAAAATTCACTAAATACCAAAAATATTTTTAAAAAAAATACTAGAATTCAGTACATTTTTTATATTTTTATATATTTATTAATTTTTTAAAATATTTTTTTCACAAATTTTTTACTTTTTAGATATATTTAAATAAGGTGCATATAAAAAAAATAAATAAAAATGTTTAATATTTTTAAAATATTTACTAAAAATAAAAAAATACAAAAACTAAAAAAATCAGCTTTCAAAAAATTTAATTCAAAAAATTCAACCTAAACATACTTATAATTATAATAAAAAAATTAAAAATCAAAAAAATTAATTTGTAATCATCTTTTCAAATATGTCATGAAAAAAACACCTAATGTCATAAATTGTTGTAACATATTAAGCCGATACGTATGTACGGACGTTGTTCCTCTCTCATGTTTTTTTTTCTTTCTTCTTGATGGGATTCTCTCATATTATTGTACTAGCGGATATCCATACTTAGAAATATGGTGTAATTAATAATAAAATTATAATATAATTGAATATAAAATTATTAAATTAAAATGTAACTCATCAAATTTATTACCAAAAATTTGAGGTGAAAATATAAATACCTGTGGACTTTTTCAATTTTTAAACAAATAACACCACTTCCAATTATCTCTCTTATCGTTGCTTGTGAAAAGATTACATTTTAATAATGAAACTAAACCTTTTTTTTTTTTTTTTTTTTTGGTGTGTGTTAATGGAACCAATTTAAAATTTTGAATTCAATTTGTTCACCAAAAGAAAAAAATAATTTCCAAAAAAACTACTCCCAATTATATTTTGATCTGTTTAGTGCTGTAGACTTTTTTAGTTATTTGGTATTTTTGTTTGGCTTTTTGACTATATAATGGTAATTTTTTTTTTGTCTTATTGTGATTTTTGTCCTTTTATGATTTTTTAATTTTTTTTTGTCATTTTGTAATTTTTTAGCCCCAACTCAAAAACCAAACAACACCTTAATGATATTTCGTCTCCTAATAATCAAGGAATTTCAATTTTTTTATTTATGTAAATTTTGAATTCAACTTTATAAACTAAAGAAAAAAATTCCACAAACTTTTTTTAACATAACCATATTCAAACCCAACAGCACCAATTAGCACACAAAGAGAGCTAGAGAGAGAAAACAAGAGGTGCGAGAAATCAAATAATATTTAAATTTTTTTTTTTTTTTCTATAACCCAGGCATGTCCTAGATTTATGAATTTATGTATTTTATGCTCTTATGTGATTTATTGGTTTATGTGTTTAGAGAGTGAGTGGTGTTTTGAAAAGTTGATAAAAAGTTAATTTTTTGACTTTTTTGGTAACTTTCTTGGCAAAAAGTTAGGTTATTTTGGGTTAAAAAAACTAGCTTTTTTTTTGCTAAAAAGAACTAGAAAGTCAAAAAATTGACTTTTTATCATTGTTCCCAAAAGATTCCTAAGAGGAGCGTGGAAAGAGAGAGGGAGTGAATATGTTTTTGAAATTTAAAATCAAAAAAATGAGGCTGATTAGAGAGAGAATAAGGTGAGTTGTGAAAGAGAAAGAGGAAAAGGAAGAATGAGGACCCTCTCCTTGTAGCTTCCGTACTTGCGTCCGTCCTTGCAGGCCTTCGGGTCTACTTTTAGGCCCAATTTTCATAATCTGAACCGTTCAAATTTTATTATTTATTCAGTACATCATACCTGTAAAAAATCAAATTGATCAGATATCAGAAAGTATATGTTCGAAAAATTGAACTAAAAACTATTTTTTAAATAATTTAATAAACAGTTTTCCGAACATATGCTTTCTGATATCCGATCAATTTGATTTTTTACAGGTATGATATACTGAATAAATCATAAAATATGAACGGTTCGGATTATTAAAATTGGACCTAAAAGTAGACCCGAAGGCCTGCAAGGACGGACGCAAGTACAAGATGCAAAGAGAGAACCTTGGCTCGAAAAGAATAGGAAGGGTGGGTGAGTCGGTGGGTGCAAAGTTTTAAATGATGATGTTAGATGTAAAGAAAATAATTGCATTGGAGAAAGTAGTGCACTATACTTTAAATTTGGAAAAAGACTCAACAAGAGAGAGAGAGAGAGAGAGATTTTTTGAGAGGAAAATCAAAAAATAAAGAAATCATCTTGATCTTTAAATTGCTAGATAAAAAAATTTAAATCGTTGGTATATTTTGAGACATCTTCAAAAACTATTCTACTATATTATATAAATTAAACTCCTTGTATAAAGATCAAGTATTATGTCAAATCCAAAACCTTTAAAAAAATTAAATCCAAACATATATAAATTGAAAGTTAGATAAAAAAATAAAAAAATAAACAAACAAACAAACAAACAAACAGAACACACAAGCACACACAAAAACAAAAACAAAAAAAAAAAAAAACCAGGTCAATTTAAGGTTTGGAAACACAGAACCCTTTCCATCAATTCCCCACTCATTATCTCTCCTCCATCTTCCACCACTCATTGTCACTATAAACAGAACTCATATATTCAAAAAAAAAAAAAAATACACTCATTTTATGAATATTAAGTATTATTTCAAATCTAAAATCTTTTAAAAAATTAAATCTAAACCCATATAAATTGAAAGTCATATATAAAAAAAAAATTAAACAAATAAATAGAACACTAAAAAAAAACAAACAAACAAACACACACGTCAATTTATGATTTGAAAACACAGAACCCACATGAGATTGTCCATCAATTCTCCACTCATTATCTCTTTCCACCACTTATTGTCTCTCTACACAAAACTCGTATATCCAAAAAAACATATATACGGATGTATGTATGTCTCCACAATTTAGGTGGTATTCAAAAAATATACCCACCTTCCTCTTTCTCTCTCTACCTTCATTTTATTTTCTCTTTCTTTTCTAAAGTTCTCATCAGCCTTTCTCTATGGTGTTTGGTACTTCCATAGATTTCAAAAAGTTGCAAACAATATATCAAAACTCAAATATATTGGAGGTTATTAATAGCCACAAAGATACTATTTTAATTAAACACAAATATACTATTTTAATAACATATAAAGACTGATCTAATACACAAAGAACCACACTATTTAACAAAAAAATTAACTTGACTGTATTGAAATAGACAAATTATCAAATTCCCTAGTTTGAAAGAAATTAGAAGAGAAAAGTTAAATTAGGCAACAGCAAAATCAAAATCACACCAAATAAATTTATATTATAAAATTTTGAGATATTATACAATATATTTTGTATTCTTGGGAAAGGAAAGCAAACCCACAGGTTGCCACCCACTCCCTCTGCCTACTTTTTTTTTTTGTTTTCTTCTTCTACTTCTTTTTGCTTTTGTTCTTTTTTGAACAGATTATCTCTCTTTTTCCTCTACGTCTCTCTCTTCCTCTTCAAACTTCATTGTTGCTCAAGTTTAAGCTTTGAATGAGAGTCATAACCCAATTAATGAAAATTCATTAACCCAGAACATTCATTAAAATACATTAAAAATCACAAACCCAAACCCAAACCCAAATCTTAGAAACATAAATCCAAACATGTACCTAATCAATAGAAATAAAAAAAAATACATAAACCCAACACAATGAAACCTTTCAGAAATCAAAACACATTTAAAAATGAAACCTATTTCAAAACCATCAACAAAAAAAAGAAACTAATCAGTGTGTTTGATTTGAGTTTTCTGGATTAAGTTTTTTAAAAATTAAATTTTTTGATTTTCGTATTCTTTTGTTTTTAGTGAATATTTTTTAAATTTTAAACATTTTTTTTACTTTTTTAGATGCACCTTAGTTAGAGGTATCTAAAAAGTAAAAAATTTGTGAAAAAATATTTTAAAAAATTAATAAATACATAGAAATACAAAAAAATGTACTGAATTCTTGTATTTTTTTATATTTTTGGTATTTAGTGAATTTTTTAAAAAAAAAATTTACAATTTTTTTACTTTTTAGGTGTATTTATGTTAGGTGTGTTTAAAAAGTAAAAAAAATTGCTTAAAATATTAAAAAAATTCAGTAAAAACAAAAAAAACACGAAAAATAAGAAAGTAGAATTTTCTGAAAAGTGTTTTGAAAAACTGGTAACCAAGCACATTGAATCAAACACTCATAGAGGACAGAGGCGCTGCTGTGGGTTAAGATCGAAGAGAAGAGATGAAGAGTTGCTGTCGGTGGAGATTGCAGATGTGGCAGTGGAGAGTTGTTGTAAGGGGTAGAGATGTTGCTTCCGGTGGCGGCAGAAGAGGGAGAGAGAGAGAGACGTGAAGAGAGAGAAAGGGTTTTGTCGACAGCGTGCTCTTACCTAAGAGCAACGGTGACGAGAGGAGAGGTGGTGAGCGGTAGGGCCGAAAGTAGAGGCAGAGAACAGAGTGATGAGAGAGAGAAAAAAGCGTATGAGAGTGGAGCATGGACGTGGCTTTTGAGAAAGTGGCTTTGGGCAAACTGAAGCGTGTTGAGAAAGATGTTTATGGGCGGAAATATGAAATCCTTAGATTGGTTCATACATTTTTAAGTGTTGGATGTTGTTATTAAAAGTTATCTCAACCATTCAAATGTCCACAAATGTGTCTAAGACAAATTCAAACTCAGCATTCCATTGTTATATAAATATATATATATATATATATTCTATAAAAAAAAAATCATAAAAACAATTTCTAGCCAAATGGAGACTTTGTTGAACACAGGAATATGGGAAGAAAGGGACTTTCATAATACAAGGCCAAACTATACTGAAGAAGTGACAATTAGGTAAGGAAAACCTACTCCTACATATGAAAGAAACACGTGCATGCATATCTTATCACAATAATGAGATTTTAAGGTTATTTGCATGATGAAGACGCAGTTCATCCGACATAATCTTGCACTGCATGCACAGTCAGCACGCTTTGCTGTCGCCTTTAATCTGCATCTATCTCTTCATCTCAATTACGTCATCATCAAGTTGCAGTAGTACAGGTAAGAAAATACAATTTTAACACATCTCCAATGGTTAAGTTAAATAACTAGTCAAAGCATCTACCCAGTTAGTTATATGCATGGCGATTGTTTGATTATTGATCTAAGTGGCTAGATTTTGATTTGGTTTAGTTGTTGAATTGATTATTGATTTGGGATAAAGAATTGGTTGCTTGTAATGATAGAAGAGAGAATGGGGCAAATTTGAGTCTGATTTGAGGTGGTTCTGCAAAGTGGAGGTGGGTAGATAAGGCAGAAGAAAGGGTTCTCTTGCATCTTCCCTCCCTGGGATCATAAACTCTCACCAAGTCAAAAACTCTACAGTTGTTGTGACCTATACAATTTACTGGTTACATAACATAAATGCACCACTACCACATATATACACAATTCATGCAACACACAAGAAGAATTGGCTGTTAGATGACTTGTATGGTAATTTGGATGTGTGATGGGTTTGTCATGAGAAGGGTAAAACAGGCATATAAAGAAATTAAAATTATGCTGACATCATCAAAGATTGTTAGGTCAACTAATGGTTGACTCACATGCAAATTCTACCTCAAACTAGTCTAGAATCAATCAATAGTACATCCCTTACTTGATTGTTAGAAGGAAAGCTGGGAAGCCACACCACGACCAAGAAAGACGCATCCTTTCTTTGAGGCAATGGGGGTAAACATGCGATCAAATCCCGGTAAATCACAAATTGACATCTTGTAGAAAGGTGCAAGGAAGGCCTCATATTTAAAACATATTTTCAACCAAAAATTGTTCAACTCACCCATTTTATATGCTATATTTAATTGAGTCCAAAAACGAGGGCAAAAAATTATGAAGGGAAATGACATTTGTCATTAGATGTTTTCACCATTTTATTTCAGCTCTATATCTACATAATAAATTGCATTATATCTAAAAATAATAAGACCCCCTATGATACATAGAAAATCATATTAGAGGTGAAGAATTCTCCTAAAATATTTTGGTGATAAATAGCTTCTCTTAAATACAAATGACAATTGCTTGGATTACATGAAGAGAACGGACAAGGTACACAAGCTACTATTCAATGTTTGACCTAATGAAATTATGCTGGAGTGTACGTAGCGTGCCCGCATGAATTAAGAGGGGCTAAGATCCTCTGTTTTGAAATTTTCTTAGTTCTTCTGTGCAATGCATTCATAGATGCTAATATGATACAAATCTCAAAACAAGATAGTACAACTAAAATAGTATATTATGTATTCTTAGCAGCTAACCTAATAGGAACCTCAAAGCAGGGTCATCTGACTGGGAGTATATTACAATGAAGGAACAGAAATTTCAGCACAAAAGCCAAAGGGAAATGAAGAAAATGATAAGCTCCTCAGTTGTCCCTTCAGTTCCACAGGTAGCTCTATCTAATCTGATAAAGCTTCAGAAATTGGAACGACAAGAAGTCTTCATCAACGAAGCATTTCTTTTTCTTTTTTTCTTTTCCTTTTTTTGTAACAATGTCTAGCGCCCGCCCGCGGGGGGGGGGGGGGGGGGGGGGGGGGGGGGGGGTGGGTGTTGGGGGTGGGTGGGTGGTTAGGAATGATAAAAACAAATAAATACATTCAATCAATGTGTATGATAACAACAAACAAATACATTCGTTCAATGTGTATATATACACAAACAGAGACATTTGAGAAGGTGACTCAGGACTAGGAAGCCCAAAACTTCCTATATATCAAGAATGGTTGTTACCATGACAAGCACAGATGAAATTGGAACAATACAGGACCAAGTGCCAACTGTCAAATCAACCAGATTGACCACACTGGATAGAACACAACCCTCTTCACCATTACAAATTGATAGTCACACAGGCAATGTTTTGAACAAGTAGAATCATAGTTGAAAATTTCCTTTGAACTCTGGGATTTTCTAATTTAGCTGTATAATGTGTCTATGCTAAAAGAAAGCTAATTTGAACAATCAATCCTGAAGTTGAACATCACAGCAAACCTTGGATTGCTAATGAAAAGCGAGGGAAGTAGATAAAAAGCGAGCTACAATAAGGAACGTTTTCCCCCTAAGCTTCGCTTATCCCCCTTGGGGGGAAACCCAAATGAAAAGCTTTACAAGCCAGTGTTGTGCTAGTGGCATTGGCATGGTGTATGTCTAAGGAAGGAGTGGAATTGGGAATTCGCCTCCCATGGTCTTTTGGATTATCTTTCCAAGGTCAGGTGTAAATACTGTTTGAAAATACTTTACTAAAAATGCAAACAGTTCATGAAGAAGAGCATTATGTCCAGGAGACAACACTTCAAAGCAGAGAACCCACCCCCTCGTTCACTGTCAAAAGCTTTGCAGACTCAACAATCTTGAGAAATCTACTTCTTTCGACAACAAATTACAGATTTCAAAGAAACAAACACAAATTCTAGTAACTCCCACAGATGTTTAATACAGGAAAGGTTCTCTATGAATTAAGCAAAACAAAGCAAAGGGTTTGTTGCAGAGGAAAGAAAAATAACAAGAAGAAAACTTATAGTCCATGGAAGTTCTGACTTCTCATATGATAAACAATTAAAGAATTTATCTACTTCACTGTATATTTTTCATTATCTTAAAAATTAAAAACTCTTTAGAGCAACACATATAAAAGGCCAGCAGTACCAGTCACCATATAGCATATGTACGCAAACAACTCTGTATGTTTACATATTAATTTCTGTTCATAATAGAAATTCAACAGAAAAGAATTTTCAACAAAAAATTTCATAGAAGCCCAAGGCCAAATCAACTCGATACTTTTCATGCATGTTTGTACAAAAGTTTAAAAACACATCATTTCGCATGCCCTAGAAGATAGATTGATTCCCTAAATAAGTCCATGAAGCAACCAACAAGGAAATAATGCCATAGCATTTATTAGAGGGCTACCAAACCAAGTAACAATAAACTTTTCCTAGGTGATCATGGTCAATATAAGGTAATACTTATTTGCTCCTCAAGAAGAGCTTAATATGCACAAAAATATCCACCAATAAAGTAAAAGAACAATGAAAACCAACTACCACCCTATATAGTTATATTGACTTCACTAAAGAACATGTTGATAAGGTGTAAGCGGTCAATACTGGAAATAACTTGTAACTTAAGAGAAAACATCCGATCAGTTAACTAGGATGTCCACAATAACTTGTGAGAGCAATTAACATGTACTTCTGATTGTATCCACAAGCTTCTATAATCATCTTCCCTATCTAGTAAATACAAAAAACATCACTAATGTTGTATAATCCTGTGTATCATGACTCAGAAACGGTGGGACCAACTCCACTACCTCTTTGTTTTCTGCAAGGGCTGCTCACAACATTTTAATTCTCACAAAACTTTCTAGGATAATCCTTACCTTACCAGCCAAAAAAACACTGCAAGTCATCCTAGGACTGAAGTATCTTCTTGTAATCTTGGAATGTCCCAGCGAAAGGTGTCACTTTCCCTTCGGATACCGCCCACAGCTGGTCCACGCTTCCAGATATCAGATGTTCATCATGACTCACCTACAATTGAAGACATGATTAAATACTGTTGTTGCAATTGAAACTGGAAATTGAAGGAGAAGAGGCACAATACCATCAGCACGCCTCCTTGGAACAGAACAAGACCCTGAATTAACGCCTCCACAGCATCCAAATCCTGCATTTCACCAGTATTACTATGTTAATTAGGGAACAAAAGAATCAAATATGCAGTTGCATTGCTTTTGTTTTCTTATTGCAAGGCTTACCACCCACACACACACACACACACAAAAAAAAAAGAAAGCAACCCCGTTTTGGAAGACCATAAATCATTACGAAAATCTACTACTGCAAACATTTATTTGTATTCCCCATATGCAGGTTCCAGTACAAAACAACCCCTAATAGTTAAGCAGTTTGAATTAGCTCAAAAGGCTAAATATTGAAATAAGCGAATCCAAAAACCAATCTGCCACGATGCTGAACATCCAGTTGAACAATGAGCTGGATAATCTTCAAATCACATGATAACAAAGGATTATTTTTACCTTCCTCTAATAAGTACAATCCTGCACATGAGATTTGCAATAAATGAAGCAAATAAAAACATGATACAGACTTACAAGATGATTCGATGGCTCATCTAGCAGTAGAATATGAGGCTTTTTGAAAGTTATCTTCGCAAATGCAACTCTGCTTTTCTGACCACCTGACAAAGTATACAGAGCAGTTTATAATACATGCAAACAAATCTTCAGTAAAGAAGGCTATATAGGTTATGAGTCATTATACAGATTCACTCCATGAATTATATGGTGTGAGAAAAATTAGCTTGTCCATGTAGTCATTAAATTCACAACATGGTTTTCAAAGAACTAAATCAATGTAGTAGGCAGTCTTCTTCAGGTCCAAGTCCAATCAAAGTTTTAGTATTTAGTAAAGTACAATTTCCACCTTACAATATTGAAAATGAATAGAAAAGTAAAGGTAGGTACCAGACAAGGTGTACATTGGTTGAAGAGCAAGATTTCCAGTAATACCAAAAGAACCCAAGTGAGCTCGAAGCTTCTGTTCAGGCACACCCTGCAAGAGGAGAAAAAACAAGAACAAAAACAAAAGCAAGTAAGAAAAAAAGAAAGAAATCAAACAACAAAAGACAAATCATTTAAAAAAGCCTGCCATAAAGATTTACATTCATGATGTATGCTTCCAGACATTGACATACATAACTACATACAAGCTGGGATCAAGTTATCCCTGGTGTTCGAAAATGTCATTTATAGACTCCTCAGTATCTATTTCTAGAACATCATTCAATGAGTCACCCATATCATGGTTGTCATGCAGACCAGATATCATTATAACAATCATCTCTCCCTCTACAAAACTCTAATTTAGAGAGTGACACAGCTAGGACAGCTCCTGATCTCCATCAACTTGATATTTTGCCATTGGCAGACATGACAGGCACAGAGGGACTCTCAATCCAACTATAGAATTTGCAAAAAAAAAAGGGGGGAAAAAAGTTACCAAGGGGTGCAAAACTATATACATATAAACATTAAATTAGAAACCCATCCACAATGATGGTGATTGCCTTCACCCAAAACATTATGGGATCCTGTTATTAGCCAATGGATGAAAAGTTTTA
This sequence comes from Camellia granthamiana, assembly GCA_036172215.1. Taxonomy (NCBI): domain Eukaryota; kingdom Viridiplantae; phylum Streptophyta; class Magnoliopsida; order Ericales; family Theaceae; genus Camellia; species Camellia granthamiana. The sequence goes on along the minus strand of CM069916.1, from coordinate 65,851,716 downwards.
ATGATGTATAGAATAGAAGAAACCAGCTGATTTTCTGGAAGGTTAGAACTCCATAGCTGAGGAGAAACTCGATCTTGAACTTTCTAGCAATCTTAGCTGGATTTGCAGACAGATACCTAGAGGCATTGATAACTCTTTCATTTCTTTCTCTCCTTTTTTTCTCCCCATTTCCATAAATTTAAAAACTCAATTAATCACAACCTCAATAGTGAACATAAACCAAAAAATCAAAAGCCAAGACATAAATTATACTAAGAAGAAACTCACTGGGAAGCAGCGCATCATGTATAGAAGGGGATTTGAAGATAGGTCTAGCCCGTCTACATGATGCTGACTAAACACAGCAATGCGAACCTGTAAAGACAGAACAACATTAGTGCCAGCAAATTAAGGTAGGTGAGGCCGTAAAAAGTTTGGAAGTATCTCAAACTTTCAGCAGTCATCGTCCAGTCCACAGAAAGTAAAATTTAAGTGTTTCTCAACTGAAAAGGCTAGGAAACGCAGTATATAAGTTTAAAGAAACATGAATCATGTACAAGTGACAAGTGCGAAGTAGGCTAGGATTACATACAATACTGTGATGACATCCAACAGGCATAACTAAAAAAATCAAGGACCACATTTATCACATTAGCCGTGTAGTGGCATTACAAGGTGGCCCCCAATATTGCTTGCTGCAATGACTAACCAAATCTCAAGCTGGAAGTAAACTACAAATTGTATCCTTGGCCATCCACAATCACCTTGGAGTATTTAGCACAGAGGAAAGGAATACTGACTGATATAAATTTTAACAAGTGAAGATTGGCATGGAAATGAAGAAACAGATGAAGTGGCAAATAATCCCAGCAAACATGATCCAAGACAGAGCCCCTGGATTTAATAAATTGAAGATATTTATCCAGAACTCACATCTAAATGTCAGAAAATATATTTGGTTTGGTCTATACTATTATATATGTGAAGGCTTCTCGTGGTGTTGACATCTCATATTTTGGGTTTTCCCAAAATACCCCTACAATAGTTTTTTAAAACAAAAATTATATGGTGAGGTGAATGGGACTCGAACCCAACCTAAGACCTCGGTTTGGGAAACAATCATTATCTTTTACCATTTGAGCAACACACAACATATATACTTTTATATCAAAATCAGAATTTATATTCTACAGATTTAATAGCACGCCCATTGGGTGGGCACACACTGACTAGTATGTGAAAAGCAAGGAAACTTCTTTCTTCTCATAGCTGAACTTGTTTCAAGTTTTAACTATCAATTTGGTGACTGAATTTGTATGGCATAGAAAGTTTTTACCTATTATCAGAATCTTACAATTCGCGATAAGATTCGCATTTTTTGCAAAACCGATACAAATCTATGAGTAAATCTATTTTGAAGTGAATCTCTCGTGAATCGCATGATTCACCATCGATTCACCTTTTATGATTCATGCAATTTTTGAAACTATCATGACCGACACATTTTGATTCTTTCTTTTTTCTCTGTTTTTTTAGTTAAAATGACATAATACAACTTCTAATAGTGTTTAGTACAAAAATAACCAACATATATACATGATTTATTGTTATTTTGAAAATCATAGAGTTTTCAATAGGATCAAATCAAATTGAGTGAGACCTAATATGTTTTTAACCCTTCTAATTTTTTTTTTTCTTGAAAGAAATCATAGTGTATCTTCCAAAGATGTTTAAGATTAAAGTAACTTGCAATATGAATTATCTATTGCTATTTTATTGAAATAAATATACTTCAATATTACATGAGTGAGGTAATACTGAAGTAGAAAATAAGGATGTATGCTTATGAAATATCAACATCGGTGTTAAGTTATTGTTACTTAGAAATTGAGAGTTTGTTTTTGTTTACTTTCTTTATTAAGATTGTTGATAAGCAATATCTAAAAAATGGAAAAGGTATGATGGTGATCTTACATGGGAACATGTGTTAACTTCTTACCTATTAGACCACGTGATCATCATTCAAAACAGCATTTTCATTGATTTAAACATAAATATTTTATATTTATAAAATATATTTAACATCTGAGTGTGTAGATATATTTTTCTAAGTAATTTAGAAAAAGTGACTGAATATTTACGATTCACGATTTGATTCGATTTGTGATTCAGTACAATGCCATTTCGATTTACGATTTGACAACTATAAAATAAATTCAAGTTATCCAATAATAAATAATAAATAAAACTGTATAATGTTAAGGCATTCTCGCTTTGAGCATTCCTGTATAAAAAAATGAGGTTACATTAAAATTATATCATAAACTGTTTAAACATATCAAACACAAAATTTTGGAATACTTTTTTAAGTTTCAGGAATTTTTAAGTGTTTTGCTCCTATTAAAAACATAAAAAATAAGAAATAGGAAAGTTTTTATCAAAAACTAAAGCATGGACCACAGCCCTAAAAAACGTAAAATTTTGCAATGGCCAAGTAGACCACAAATAGTGCTAGGTGAGTAGCTTTGGATATGGATAGAAGAAAAATAAAACAGTGAAATAACATTGTAGCCCTAATCTGAAAAGGACAGGCTAAAGTTTAAATAAAGGTTTACACTTCGTGAGGGTATTATAAAGTTTAAATAAAGTTATATGTGGCTTAATTAGATTGGTTGGACTCATTGATAGAAAAGAAGGGGAAAAAAAGAAAAGAAAAGAAAAAAGTCTAAATTATGAATGGTAGGAGCTTTCACCTGTTCTCAGGTTGTATTTTATTTGTGACAGTCAATGTTGAAAATTTGGGTCTTGTGCAATTTAATGGCACTTGGGAGTAGATTATTAATTCAGTAAGTCTAAATTTATAGAAACTATTCTAGAGTCTGGTTAAGAAAGCTGCATTTGCAGCTCTAGTCATCATATTTGCATAGAAACAGTAGGTGAACCTTTGCAGACAACTGAAACACGGATTCAATATTGACAGCATTAGCAATGATATGAGAAATAGATTTGCTGCTGCATAATGTACCGGAGACAGTTGCAACCCAAATATATGACTGAAGTGGGGATTTAATTTTTCATAGAAAAGGTCGGGAAAATGATATTTTGTAAGTCTGAGACCTAAGCATAGTTTGATTAGATTGGAATCTGTTCTAAGATCTGTGATTGTGTATACTGAGTGATAGGCTCTGATTGTATTTTAGCCGTCTTTGATGGTTGTATAATGTTGGCTGGACTTGGTTGTATAATGTTGTGGGGAGCGTCCCAGGGGTTGACCCTGCCAGGTATTTGCAGTTAACTCATTGCATGTTATTACATATATATTTTTTAAATTGGAGCAATACACAAAGCTCTAGTTTTCCCTTAAAGGTCACTATCCAATAGTGGCGAGTAAATAAATACCTTAGCCGAACGGTAAACTGTCCCCGAACTTGGTTGCAGTTCCCCTGCAATCAGCTTGAGTATAGTTGATTTTCCAATACCATTTGGGCCAACCACTGCAAAACAAGTTGTATAATTAGAAATTCAAATGGAGGATACATTGAGCAGCCTAACATGATATTCAAGTAATTGCTCTCTCATATCATCTTTATGTAATTCCAAGTTCCCAAAAAGATGAGGTCTAAAGGACAACCCCTTGAGATGACATTTTCAAAAATACAAAAGACATATAATTACATATAAACACAACATATCTTCCAAGTATTTAAAAAAGTAATTGTGACAAGAGTGATATGTTAACCACTGAACAAATAGATATATGGGTAATACATTAAGTGGAAAAAACACGAAAGTATTAATCAGAAATTTAGAATAAGCTAAAAAGAAAATTTAGAAAGAGCGCTTAGCAATTTATATTCAGAAGCAGAAATGTAACCAATTCAGAAAATGATCCTTACTTGCTACACGACTGTCAAGATCAATCCCAAAATTCAAGTTCCTAAACAATAACGGCCCCCCAGGATAACCAAAAGATGCATCACTGCAATCACATTTATAAAACATTAAGTGACTCCAATAAGCAGTTGATCTATACACTGAACAATAATATTAGTAGACAAGGGAATAAACTTTAACATCAACATACTTGCCTTAAAAAAAAATTTAATATCAGCATGCTCACAGAAAATTGAGAAACATATTAAGCAGATGCCAGGACTTCTTCGACTTGAGTGGTAAATTCCACAAAGAGGAATACTACCATGCAAGAACCAAGAAATTTGGCTCACAATCCAACTAGTTTGGTTTGCTCGACTCAGGTACAGAGAAAGATGGGGTTGTAAAAGGTAATGCTTGCAATATTTCTTCTCAAGGTAGTGCTAGTAATATGAAGAATCATTTGGTTTTCTATCTAAGGATGTGAGTGAAGCCAATGAGTGTGAAGGTAATGGTGCTATTGAAATGGTTAAATCAACTCCATCAAAAGACGAAGAAAGGGAAATATGGGTAGCCTTCCATCATTGTGGAATCAAAATCAACAGAACCTTGAACAGAAGATTTGTCGACTCAAGCTTGGTAGGAAGAATCAAACTTTTTGATTTGTTGTTCTTAGCCTATTGGCAGGGGCAGATCTACAGTGTGCCCAGCAGGGACACGTGCCCGTCCTCCAATTTTCAAAAAATTTACTTTTGCATATAGATTTAAAAATAGTTTTCAATTTGCCCCTCCTATAATTTACATATGCCTCTCCTAAATTTACATATGCCCCCCAGCAATTTTATAAACCCCTTAGTTTTTTCTTTAAAATCCTTTATATTTTATATACAACATTATATGCATCATACATAAACCGATTATGAAGAAGAACACAGTATTCGTAAAAAACCACAGCTCCTTTTTTTTTTCATATCAGTGCTTTTTGTTCCCGTCGGGCTGCTGTTCCATCGTTCCCAAGCTCCGTGAGTCACAATTGAAAGACTGACGGTGGTTTTGGCCTGTGAGTATTCTAGGTAATCGACCACCGCCGACTACAAGTTCATTGAAAATCATTCGAATCTGTAAGTTTCGTCTCTCCGCTGATCTGATACTATGGGGTTTTGCCATTTTGTTCTTCATTCTGGATTGTTTACTTGTGTATTCATTTGGGTTATGTTTTTTGCTTCTTGAGATTTGGGATTTGCAATGGCCTGATGCATATATATGATTAGGGCTGAATTTATATATATATATTTTTTTATTTTTTTTTAATACTCAATCTGCCATGCTTTATTCTTTTAAGAATATATAATGCCTTCTTATAATGAATTTGATGAATGTTCCATGAATGGGATTTGGGAATCTGTTGTGTATATATATTTTTGGTTTTCTCTCTTGATGCATTACTGAAGCATTATTGCTAATTTTTCAAATGAATATGCTTTTTAATGATGAACCAGTCTATCGATTCAATTGATTATTTTATAGGTGTTTTTACTTAGATGGTCAATGTCATATATATGTAGGTAATACATTGATTGGAGCTGGATTACACAATGATGGATCATAAAGGACATTTTGTATTGCATTCATAATGCTACTACAAAGCAAAGATTTCCAAAGATGAAGACTCATCAGGGTCAATTGTAAAAGTTTACATTAGAAACTTTATTAATAAAATTTAAGTTTTTGGTTTATTATTAGTTCAAAATGTTTATACTATCATTTTTTGTCATTTACCAAAAAATAAAAATTAAATAAATAAATAAATAAATTCTGGGGTTGTGATGCTGAAGTAATTTCCTAGCTCTGTCACTGCCTATTGGATTGTTCTTGAATTTGCCTCTTCCGCTAAGCTTTTCTTTCTAGGCTTTTTTTTTTTTTTTTTTTTGTCCTCATTAGGAGGAGGTTTTTGGCCGGTATTGGCAATGTTTTTGTGTATCCTTGGGCATTGTGATTTGAGCTTCAATGTTCATCCATTCATTTTTGGTAATAAAATTGCTTAATTACCCAAAACAAAATGCCCAGACTTCTTTACACATATTTGAGGAACCAGAGAAATTCAAGTAACTTGGAGACAACCTATGATAACATTGAAATAAAAAAAGTACCACTTGTAATTCCAAACCTGAAACTTATTATAGGTAGGCCTGGTCTGTCATCTGGAGTAGGGAACTCAAACTTGTAGCTGCATGTCATAAAGGTCCAAAAACAATAATTAAAAATAACTAAAATGGGAAATGAAATGCAAAATTCATCCAACATCAAAATTCCAGACATTTAGGTGTAAAGAATGTATCAGCCACAGACAAAAATTAAAATATGCACCCACACACAGATTTAAGGAAGCAGTTCATACTCGGGGTCATTAATAACTTCGTCCACACGACCCATCCGCTCCAATGCCTGATGAATTCAAGGAAAAAAGAGGCAATAAGATACATTCTAGACCACAGGAATAACAAGGTAATGAGGAAAGCTAAATAATTGAATTAACCAAATGTTACAACTTCATAGATGATAAGATAATAACGTGCTACAAACACAACCAATTCAAGGGAATAACTAGCCAACTGACATTTGACATTATTTCAACTACACAGTATGTTTCTAAAGTCTAAACACATCAAGCCAAACATTAAAAATCAAAGCTGAATGTAGGGGTTCTGAGCAGCTGACAGAGCTACACTTGAGTAATGGTGAAAAGTACCTTGATTCTCGACTGAACAAGAGATGCACGCTTTGCGTTGTAGCGGAACTTATCGATAAAAGACTGCAGCATAAAATAAATAAATAAGGTTTGCATATTAAGCATTAAGGTTTTATAAATTCGAAAAACATGACATGAAAAGAAAAAGAGAATATACTTTCACAATTCTTTAGTTATCTATGAAATCTAAGAGATATCTTGCCATCAACAATTGGCATGTTGGACCCTGGTCAGTGCAAATTAACAATTTTATCACTTACAGAAGTCAACAACCTTTTACAGTAAAACATGTGCAGTATGCATTTTAGTTGAGGACTCTACTATTTAGTGCTACTTTCTTCATAATTTACTCATTATAAAAGCCCCGCCTTGCAGGTGGCTGCCAACCCTGGCAGATGTTGAGGGTTTTCCATCTCTAACTTCCTGTACTTGTGCCAAACTACACACTTGTATCCACATGCGTGTGCTCAACACAATGCAGCAACTGTAGTATCTCTTCATATTGTAAGGTAAATCACAGCACTACCAATGGATATAAAAACTTGGATAAAGAAGGTTAGGGTACATATCATAACAACAACAGCAACTGGACTACCATTTTCCTAATAGAGAAGAGAGTGAAGTTTTTTGGACACAGCCATCAGTTTACAAAATATGAGTGCACCTGTGCTTTATGGTACAAAATATTGGTCAATTAAGAAAAAAAAATGCCAAAGAATGAACATGGCTCAAATGAGGATGATGAGATGGATAAGTAGCAATATAGAACCTTTTTTTTTTTTTTTTAAAGTTAGAACTTACAAGCAGCACCAATTTAAGATAATAGAGAAAAAAATTTGAAATGGTTTGATCATGTGCAATGTAGACCAACCAACATGTGCAATGTAGACCAACCAACGCACCAGAGGATGGGGGTGTGTTATCGATTTTGAGTGTGTGGCCTTTATGGGCTGTTGTACCCACGGGAACGTGTCTTGAGCTGCATTATAATTTTTTTTTTCGTAATAAAAATGATATTTACCCAAAAAAATACAAAGATTTGATCCAATTTGATGGTGCCACAAGGACAAGAGGAAAACTAAAAATAACACAGGTGAAGGTAGCAGAGAGATGATTGACTTAATGATTTACAAATTATATGGCTCTACAAGGAAGCGACTAGAAAAGACAGGTCCATCCATGTAACTGACTTGAAGAGGTTTCCATCAAGGCCTGTGAGGTGAGTTGTGTTGTAGACAAGATGAGCTCTGTAATGAATGAAATTTAGTAATGTAGGCCAATGAGAAATGACAAGAAAAGAACTGTAAAATGAAATCATAAATATCAACTCAACCTTATCAAGATAAGCACCACCAAGAAAACCAAAAGAGTAAACACAATAGGGGTGTTTGGCAAGAAAAAAAATAGCCTGGTTTAGGCTAAAATTCACAAAAAGACAAAATAGACTAAAATAGCTAATAAGACAAAATGTCACATCAAACCCATAATCATTTCACTTTTTCTCTCACAAACATCACATCCAACTACAAAAAAATTCAATGATCTTCCCAAACACAAAAAATTTTGCCTACTAAAATAGTCAAAAACTAAAATAGCCTACTAAAATAGCAACTTCCCAAACAAAGCCAATAAAACAAAAAATATATATATGCAACTTCATTATGTAGTAAAGGAGCAATGAAACAAACCTGCATATGATCCCTCACACGTTCATTTGCCTCAAATGCTTTCTGTTGGTTCTTGAGCTGCTCCTCTCGTGTCCTCTCAAAGGTATCATAATCTCCTTTGTATGCAATCAGTTTTTGTCCATGTAAATGGAGAATATCTGTGACCACCTGAAAGAGAAGTTAGCCAGTGAAATTTCAAATGATTATATAACAAAAAAATTGTAAAAAATATCACATTGACCCAATAACACTAATCTTCAAATAAGATAGTCCAGGATAATAGAAGTGGTACCGTGTTCAAGAATTCCCTAGCGTGAGAAACAACTATAAATGTTTTCGGCCATTTCACCAGGTAAGATTCCAGCCACAGGACAGCATGAAGATCAAGATGGTTCTGCCACAATAGAAGGGAGAGTAAGTTCTTTCTCAATTCTACTAAATAATGTATGTTATGAAGGGAACAAACCACATGTGATGTACCGTGGGTTCATCTAGTAGTAACATATCAGGTTCAATAAATAGTGCACGAGCAAGTGCTATTCGCATTCGCCATCCTCCAGAAAAGGTTTTTGTAGCCTTCTTCTGCATTTCTGGAGTGAAACTGAGACCCTGAAGATTATCAAGATAAGCCAGATATGATTCAGGAAAGAGATTGAAAATGAAAAATCAATGGCATATCTAAAATCAAGAAAACCTATATTACATGGACTTAGGTACGAGCATCGGGTGCGGGTTTCAGCATTAGACCTTCTTAAATCTAAATCTTAGGATATTTGGATAATGTATCCAAAAGTTGGATATAGATACACACATCATGGGCACTTACATAAAATGTTTATTAGATTATATTCTTAGATAAGATGTCATAAATTATGTAGAAACATAGTTGACATTAAATAGAATTTAGGAAAAATATAAAATTTCTAGCGTAATTTGGCCAAAAATCTCTTAATACAATCTTCTAATGAAAGAAGGACGTCTACACAATTTTCAAATCCTTCAAAATAGATTTTTCATGTGAGAAGAACACAAATGACGCACGACTCATTTTTATTGACGAATTTGTCCTTGTGCTGAAAAATAAACATTTGTTCAGCGTGGTTGGTTTGAAAGGTGTACCAAGGTCCTTCAAGAGTTTATAAAAAGACAGTATATATTATAGGTGTATTTCTCTACAGCAACAAAACAAATGACACAAACAATAGTCAAATCAACCAGCAAGTTTTTGAAGCTTTACAAACTGCATTACATAAGTGTATTGTGAGTTTTAATTAAGTGTTTGTTTTGTCTCATTTGTCAAAATGTATTGGTTAAATGAATCTCATCACTCATGTTTGTTATCAATACACTATATATTAATGTGATGTGTAAAAGTGGTCATTGAAATATTATTAAATGAACTTTGCTAGTGGTGATGGAGTAATTTTTATTTGAATAGAAAGTAAAATTTTACGGTCAGAAATAATTTGTAATTTTATAAACATTAATTTAAGAAATTCTTAGTGCTATATTAAACCAAAACTCTTGTGCACATTAGTGGGCACAAACTGTTTGATGAAAGGTTTAAATAAAGATTTTTCAAGTTGTTTCAGGTATAAGAAATGAATGGGCTTCAAAGTTGGGACTCACTTTGTCTTTCTTATCTTCAATAAATTGTTTATGTATGTGGAGATTTCATATGTATAAATAATAGATTCTTTGTTATCACAGAAAAATTTTAATTTATTAATACAGTAAAATTTTACTCTGTTAAAATTATAATTAATAACAGTTACTCTGGTTATATTGTCATTTCATTGTCTTGATTAATTTTTTTTTTTATATTTCTACTAATGGCAGTTACAGTGATAGTGACTTTAGTGATGCAGATGGTATTTCACTATATAAAAGTTAAAATTAGATAGTAAAATTTTGCTATTAACAGAGTAATATTTTAGTGTTAACACTAGTTTGGTCAGTAAACTTTTATTATTATTATTATTATTTTTTTTTTTTTTTTTGAAGAATTTCATGGCCAACATGAATCTAATTTGATACATCTCGATGAAAGGATTTCAAAGATACAGATTTTATTAAAAACCGGTATCTATATCAAAAGTTATATCATTTTAAAATTTGAAATATAAAATTAGTCACATGTGTAAGGCAAAATTTCTGTACATGTCCTTATTGCATGAAAATTTTATTATGAGGAACTTTTGACCACAATCCCCATAAAAATAACACACCCCGAACAATCATTGAACACACAACCATGAGAACCATGATTGAGATCATCACCGCATGAAGCTAAACCAATTCAATATCCTCCGGGAAACCTACTGCAATAAAATATTTGAATATAAGTTTTTGTAATCCAATCAGATTAGATAGTGGACTCGCCATACATATATATATATACATGTACATATATACATATTTAAATAGAGAAAGAAAAAAAACAAAACAAAAAAAAACAGAGTCATATTTGAAAGACAATGTCCATTGATTTCAATAAAAGGACAATTTAGTCTTTTTCGCATATTGTGTCCTCGTTGAGCTAAAGTTTTAGAGAATGTCTTGCTGGGGAGTAAATTCTTGCGTGCGTCCTCGCCAAAAACACCAAATTTCTATCTCTCATCAATGTGAGAGTCTGTAAACTAGCCAAATGTAATATAAGTTATTATTTTGTCTATCAATGGGCAGGCCCTTTGAGACCTACAATTAAATTAATGCGTGGCCTATGAAGTCCTTCATTTTTAGAGCTAAGGTATGACAAAACACAGACATTACACTACTCGAAATGAACAAAGTAAGATATAGCAATCACTAAATTTTAGTCACTAAAACTCACCTAAGTCCAGGGCAAAACTTGAAATTGTATCAGACAATGGAAAAATATCAAATATATCTTAGACTATTAAACATAGATCCAAATACATATGACATTCCTAGATCTAAACCAATATGCCATGACAATAAAAGTTGGTCTCACCCACACAAAAACGCACAGAAAAAGGTATGATTTTGATCTTACATGGGAACCTATGTTAACTACTTACCTATTAGATCACTTGATCATCATTCAAAACCATTCTTAATACAGAAAGTAAACAACAATAAACTCTCAATTTTCAAGTAACAATAACTTAACACCAATATTGATATTTCATAAGCATACACACCTTTACAAGTAACAATGACCCAATAATAAGAATTAATTGGAATCTTTTATTTTAAAACCTATGGCATTTAAAAGATATATATGCTTATTGTTCAAAAACGTATTTTTTTCTTAAAATAAAAGAACTTGCAGAACCATTAGGTTTAACTTACCTCACCCATATAATATTGAAGTATATTTATTTCAATAAAATAACAATAGATAATTCATATTGGAAGCTACTTTAACGTCAAACATCTTTAAAAGATAAATTATGAATTTTTTTAAGAAACAAAAAATGAGAAGAAAAGGTTAAAAATATATTGGGTTTGACTGAATCTGATTGGATCCTATTGAAAACTCCCTAATTTCCAAAATTACAACAAATAATGTATATATATATTGGTTATTTTCGTACTAAACACTGTTAGAAGTTATATTATGTCATTTTAACTACTAAAAAAAAGGAGAAAAAAATACTCAAAATATGTCGGACATGATAGTTTCAAAAATTGCACGAATCGTAAAAAGTGAATCAATTGTAAATCATGCGATTCACTAGAGATTCACTTCCAAAATAGATTCACCCATAGATTCATATCGATTTTTGCAAAAATTGCGAAATATGTCAGAATCTAATGATTTGCGATAACAGAGGTAGAGATTAATCCAGCCGCAATTCAGGATAAACCTAGCTTAAAGGTCAAGTCCAGCAGAGACATTACTAACTAACAGTTGCTGACAAAATGTAATTTCATGAACTTACCGCAAGAATGGAAGCTGCACGTGACTCTGCAGAATCAGCATCAATCAACTCAAGCCTCTTGTATATCTCTTCAAGCCTTTGTGAAATAGCATTCTTGTCAATCCCCCCATTCATCTCCCCTTTATTCTTTCCAGTTTCACCCTCCATCTCCAATTCTCTCTAAAGGAAAATGACAAAATCATCAGAATGTCTGATAAAATAAGAAATGGGCAAACAATCCTTGCCAAAATATAAAAAAATAACAGAAAGTTAATTACTGCAGTAATCACTACTCTCCTCCAACATGAAAGTGTCTTAAGTATATACTCAACCTGTAATGCAAGTATACGAACTTCTTCTTCCAATAGCTGGGCTCTTTCAATGTCAGAATTAAGAACACACTGCAAGGCTGTTGTATCATCGCCAGTAACTTCCTGCTCCACATGTAATATTTGGCAGTTCTTAGGAATACCATCAATAGCATGCATAGCCATGTACCTGAGGAAAGTTGTTTTCCCAGTACCGTTTCTTCCTACAAGACCTGTAAAGAGAGAACAATGCAATACAATACATCAAAAAGGTAATGGCTTTGCAGTTCAACAACTGAGTGTCAGGATGTCAGCTGAAGGGAGACATAATGTGAATTAAATATCAAAAGTATTGTAAATATACTTGATGTAGAATAATGTTTTCTCTTTCAAGAACATGCACTATCAATGAATTTAAAGAAATGTGATTCATGTATATTGTTTGTGGCATTGATCCTACTAGAGATGCAAGCCTTAGACGTACTGAAATGTGCAAGCCACGTGATATCCATCTCATGTGAGTTTTGGATCAACTATTGTGGACTTCAGCCAAAAATGTAGCAGCCCAAGGCATCCTTGCCCACCATCTACTTTTAACCAATTATATAAGAATATTGCAAAAGTTAAATCATTTCATTGAAAAGTTGTAACAGAACTATCAATTCTTCACTCATCAAGGAAAAAAAAATCAAATCTTCCGAAGTGGCAGCTCGATAAATCATATTAGTGCTTTGATTTAGAGAGACTCTAAGGCCTTGTTTGGAAAGTTAGCTATTTTAGTTGGCTTTTTGACTTTTTGGCTATTTTAATCTAGCTAAAAAAGTTGTGTTTTGGGAAGATAGTTGAATTTTTTTGTAATTGTTACAGTTGTGAGAGAAAAAGTGAAATGATTATGGGTTGGACATGACATTTTTGTCTTATTAGCTATTTTAGCCTATTTTGACTTTATTGGCTATTTTAACACAAATAGCCCTTCCCAAACAGGGCCTAAATATCAGTGAAGAACCTAAGATATAGAAATATAGTCAAGCAGCATGAGTAACCAGTTGCTGGAAGTGCAATAAGCTGGTGAAATAGCAAAGAAATGGCCATGATACAGATACCAACAGAAATTTAGAATCTAATCCCTCCCCACAAGATATAAAATTCAGTATGCTCATTTCATTATGTCAATTCTAGGAAAGAAAACTATGTTGCAACGCAAAGCGAACTCACCATAGTGCCTTCCAAATGAAAGTGTCACAGTACCATCAACAATAAGTTCACGACCACCTATAGAGATATTGAAGTTCTCCATATGGATGTCCTTGACAGTTGGTCCCTCACCATGATGTACACATGCAACAGGCATTCCAGCTTTGACTGCTTCCATTTCTGCTAAATGTGTCTGGTATTGTGCCTGTATAATCAGAGAGCAAACTGATCAGAAAGAAATCAATAACAAAGCAAATCCAATCTCCGGGTTCAACAACATCAACACATAAGAAAACTCATTTTTATCATTATTTAAGCTGAACAGGGCCAAGCAGTGAAATGGAATTCGACCTGGTTTGATATCAAACCTAAGAATGGAGAGAAATAATATTACCAATGCGATTTGATAAGGTATAATTGATTTCAATAACTATCAATCAAACCTGTTCACTTCCTATTGTAGGAATTTTTTCTTTCTTACCTCCCTTTGGCGTTCGTCCTTCCTCTTCCTCCTTTCAAGCTTTATTCTATCACGTTCAGTTAGCACAGGACCATCTATCACCTCTGGCTTCTTCTTTGGAACTTCTTCCTCATCCATTCCATCAAACATTCTCAATGGCGTTGCAAGACTTCTCACTGTTGGATTCGGCTTAACCAACCCATGCTTTCCAAATTTTTCAGACAGTTTGCCACAAACCTACCATAAAGTTCCATGACAATCACATCAAGATTTTAGAAAGAGCAAAAGATATAGACCAAGAAACTTGTCTCATGGGAAGGGTAGGAGAAAAAGAACAGTAAAAATAAATTATGTAACATGGCAATTCTAAATAATGTTTGGGAAAGCACCTTATACAAAAAGTATAACTATTACCACAAAGAGTACAACATTTTGCTCAGCACAAAAAACATGACTTTTACCACAAAAAATATAACTTTTACTCATCACAAAAAGTATTTAACCACAAAAAACGCAATTTTGTCATTCATACATACCTTTACGCTATGTTTGGTTGGAGTGGGAAGGGATTTGAAAAGGGAAAGGAAAAAGATACATGAAATGTGAATAAAATATACCTACATTTCACACACATTTTCCCTTTCATTTTCCCAATCACTTCCCAAATTCTCCAACCAAATACAGCGTTACGGGTACACACCCTAAGTTCGCCAGTCATAACTTTCACCACAAAAATTGTAACTGCTGCCACAAAAATTCAAAACTTTCACCACAAAAATCAGAACTTTACTTTCTCCACAAAAATCAGAATTTTTCTTACATTTAGGGTGCACATTGTAGCATTTCCCACAAAGTTCTCATTTTGCTCCTAGTGGTTGCCAATCAAAGGTATGAAAAGCTACAATGTATAACACATCAAATTCTTAAGAGTTTCTGTATAATGAAGCCCCAAAATACAAAATACAAAAAAAACCCTTCCTAATAGATTTGAGTTCTTTTTTTCTCAAATTCAAACCAACATATCAGTCTCTTTTGTATCCAACTATTTTCTCAGCAACCAAACAATGTCATCAAATTGCACAAAATCGCAAAACAATCGATTAGCATATATTGAAATTATAGCAAATTATCAAATAAAATCGAAATTGAGAATATATAAAGAGAATTGAAGAGAGTTTGATTGGTTTAGGGTACCAAACGACATTCGGAATGATCAGTAACGCAGCCAGAATCGACCAAGAGTTCACCAATGGCATCGAAAGCGCCTTCGCCTTCGAGGCCGAAATCGAAGTCTTCGTCGGCGAGGACATTGACGATGTAGTCGATGATTGGTTGATCTACGTCTTGAGCTTTTCGACCTAACACTTCGTGTACGACAGTGCTCGCTACCTCAGTCATCTTTGCGTACAACAACCTCTGAAGTTGCACTCGCTCCGACCTGAGCCGCTAGGGCGATGATGGGCGATGCGATGACGAGACGGCGAGGTATATGTGCTCTACTTTTCTATGTCTTCTTCTTGTCAATAAATTAAATTACATCATGTAGTTTTATGTTGGATATTTGTCGATAAATCTTATCTCATAAACAAACAAGCAGTCTAATTAGTTCTTAATTTTTTCATTAATATGTTAAGAGAATTTCTTTTTGGGTTTTATTTTTAATTTTGATAGTGTTTTGGTAGATAGTAATACTTTTTTTATTAATGTGACATGTATGATGTGATACTCTAATATGGTAGATATTAATGTAATATTTCAACGATGTGACACTCTAAAAAAATTAAAAATATCTTAGTGCACATTTCCTAAATGTGACAATGTGGCCGATATCTATATAATAAGGGAGAAGGATTTTTAAAAATGTCTAATTTGTCTTAGAGATACATTTTGATCCAATGGTCTGTATCAACCCTGGTATATACCAATGGCTCAGATCTATGTAGTTCCCGCCCAAACATTTAGGCTTCCACCTGCCAACGTCTCCTCTCCTACCTATGTCTCATCTCCATTCTATCTTTATATCTCTCTCTCTCCCCCTTTCTGTTCTCACCCACGTCTCCTCATTCCCTTTTTATCTCTCTCTGTCTCCCTCTCTCTTCTTCTTCTTCCAGACCCTCCCTCTTCGCCCACTCCCGACGCTACTCTCCAGTCTCGGCTCGCAACGTAATATTTCTGCTATCTCTCCCTCCCTGTCCTTCTTTCCTACCCTCCATCTTTGCTCGCTCCCCTTCTCTCTATATTTCCTTAGCATTTTTTATCTTCCTTATCTGGGTTTATCTGGGTTTATAACCTGTTTCTTTGGGTTTGATTGTTTAACTACGTTTAAAATGGGTTTGATTGTACACAAACTGATTTTGCTTCTTTCTTACCCTCCATCTTCGCTTGCTCCCCTTCTCTCTTTATTTCCCTAGCATTTTTGATATTCCTTATCTGGGTTTATTTGGGTTTATAACCTGTTTATCTGGGTTTGCTAATCAATGGGTTTGTTTAACTACATTTAAATGGGTTTTCTAATCAATCAGTTTTTTGCATATTATTTGGCTTGCTAATCAAACATCTTCTGTGAACTGGTTTGTATCTCTGTATCTGATTGATTGGGGTAAATAATTTCTTTTCATTTTATATTATTGGGTTTGATTTATATCTCTCCATCTAATTGATTGGGGTAAATGATTTATTTTCATTTTATATTACTGGGTTTGATTTATTGATTGGGTTAAATGATTTAATCTCCTTTGCCCAAAAAAAAATTCAGCACACACTTACCTTTTTTCTCTCTTTCATTTGAGGTACTCAATGTTACAAACTGATTAAATGTGGTATAGGTACATACTTCAAAGGTAAATGATTTCTTTTCATTTTATATTGTTGGGTTTGATTTATATATTTCTATCTGATTGATTGGGGTAAATGATTTATTTTCATTTTATATTGCTGGGTTTGATTTATGTGGTGTTTCTAGTAATCTCCTTTGCCCAAAAAAAAATTCTACACACACTTACCTTTTTTCTCTCTTTCATTTGAGGTACTCAATGTTACAAACTGATTAAATGTGGTGACTATGTATAGATATGTGGTGCTTCTGGGTAATCTCCTTTGTCCAAAAAAAATTCTGCACACACTAAGAATTCTGGGTAATTAAACTTAGAAGAATTTTTTTGGTTCATTATGGTGATTTCCAAGTTGATTGCTTTTAAACAAAGCAATAATAAGTTTTTCCCTGATTTATTTTCTGAATCTGTTGGGTTAAGATTCTCAGAATTTTTTGAACTGCTAATCGTTGGGTGTTTGTTCCATTGGGTTGTTTTTTTTAACCATTTCCATGCTCTGTTTTTTTTAAAAAAAAAATTGTATTCAACTCAAAGTTAGATGTTTTGTAATGGAAAAGCATTTGATTGCTAAGCTTTTTAGTTTCATTTGAGATTTAGCAGGTTGAGTTTACTTATTTTGGAACTTTGGATTATTGACTCTTCAAATGAACAATGCCTTAGCCTTAGGTGCTGAAATACATGTGTATGCATTACATTTTTTTAGATATTATGATTGGCCTTAAAAATTTAATGGACAAAGCTTGCATAGTTTTTATCTGCCTACTTTCGTGGGCAAAACACACATGCACATGCATGTATGCATTACATATATATCTCATTGGATATGTGACAGAAAAGTCCATTTGTGCTCATATATATATATTTTTTTAATTTTGTGTTCAAAGTTTTATTTTTTGTAAAGGAAAAGTATTTGATTGCTAATGAAACTTAGAATATGTTGGTTTTAGATTCTAAGAATTTTTTTGGTTCATTATGGTGATTTCTAAGTTGATTGCTTTTAAACAAAGCAACAATAAGTTTTTCCATGATTTATTTTCTGAATCTATTGGGTTAAGATTCTGAGAATTTTTCGAATGGCTAATCATTGGGTGTTTGTTCCACTGGGTTGTTTTTTTTTAACCATTTCCATGCTCTGTTTTTTTTTTTTTTTTAAATTTTTTGTATTCAACTCAAAGTTAGATGTTTTGTAATTGAAAAGCATTTGATTGCTAAGTTTTTAGTTTCATTTGAGATTTAGCAGGTTGAGTTTACTTATTTTGGAACTTTGGATTATTAACTCTTCAAAGGAACAATGCCTTAGCCTTTGGTGCTAAAATACATGTGTATGCATTATATTCTTTTAGATATTACGATTGGCCTTAAAAATTTAATGGACAAAGCTTGCATAGTTTTCATCTGCCTACTTTCGTGGGCAAAACACACATGCACATGCATGTATGCATTACATATATATCTCATTGGATATGTGACAGAAAAGTCCATTTGTGCTCATATATTTATATATTTTTAAATTTTGTGTTCAAAGTTTGATTTTTTGTAATGGAAAAGCATTTGATTGCTAAGTTTTTTAGTTTCATTTGAGATTTAGCAAGTTGAGTTAACTCTCATTGGATATGTGACAAAAAAAGTTTTTTATTTTTTAAATCTGTTGGGTTAAGATTCTAAGAATTTTTTGAACTGCCAATTGTTGGGTGTTTGTTCCATTGGGTTGTTTTTTTTAACCATTTTCATGTTCTTTTTTTTTTTATAAAAATTTTGTAATCAAAGTTAGATGTTTTGTAATGGAAAAGCATTTGATTGCTTTTTAGTTTCATTTGAGATTTAGCAGGTTGAGTTTACTTATTTTGGAACTTTGGATTATTGACTTTCAAAGGAACAATGCCTTAGCCGTAGGTGCTGAAATACATGTGTATGCATTATATTCTTTTAGATATTACGATTGGCCTTAAAAATTTAATGGACAAAGCTTGCATAGTTTTCATTTGCCTACTTTCATGGGCAAAACACACATGCACATGCATGTATGCATTACATATATATCTCATTGGATATGTGACAGAAAAGTCCATTTGTGCTCATATATATATTTTTTAAAATTTTGTGTTCAAAGTTTGATTTTTTGTAATGGAAAAGCATTTGATTGCTAAGCTTTTTAGTTTCATTTGAGATTTAGCAGGTTGAGTTAACTCTCATTGGATATGTGATAGAAAAGGGTTTTTATTTTCTGAATCTGCTGGGTTAAGATTCTAAGAATTTTTTGAACTGCTAATTGTTGGGTGTTTGTTGGGTTGTTTTTTTAACCATTTTCATGCTCTCTTTTTTTCAAAAAAAAAAAAAATTTAATTCAAAGTTAGATGTTTTGTAATGGAAAAGCATTTGATTGCTAAGCTTTTTAGTTTCATTTGAGATTTAGCAGGTTGAGTTTACTTATTTTGGAACTTTGAATTATTGACTTTCAAAGGAACAATGCCTTACCCTTAGGTATTGAAATACATGTGTATGCATTATATTCTTTTAGATATTACGATTGGCCTTAAAAATTTAATGGACAAAGCTTGCATAGTTTCCATCTGCCTACTTTCGTGTGCAAAACACACATGCACATGTTATGTTATGTGTAGATATCAAGACATACCTGTTTCTTGCACTCTCCCCTTCTCTCTCTGTGTATTTTTTTTTTTTTTTTGTGGCTGTGTTTCCATTCTTCAGTTCTTCAATTAGTTATCATCGGTAAAATAGCATCAGTACCCAATTTGTCTACATATCATCGGCACCCAATTTCTTGCTCACTGTAGAATTGATGAAGTGTTTTTTTTTTCCCCGACAATCTCTTTCCCATTTTTTCTTGACAGCCAAATGGAAGATTTGTTCAGCAACATTGCCATCAATGACAATAATACAACACTGAATCCACAATTCACATGGAATAAATTGTAAATAAAAAGTTACTAACTCACCTTTTGACTCTGATTTTTGCTCATCCCCTCTCGATGCTTCCTTCTTATTATTTGGGTAGAAATTCTCATAATCTACAAATAAGAGACTCGTAAAAAAACAAAACACAAAAAAAAATTGGTCATCTGTCCATAAAAGCCATTCAGCAAAGAGAGAATAAACAGAGTGGAAATTCTTACGCTTCTCTCATTTTCTCTATTTCTTTTTGGCTCTCATTAAGGGTGTTTCCATTCTTCATACTGTTATTATTTGTCATTTAGTTTCCATTCTGTCTCAACTTTTGTCGTTTTCTTCTTTCCCCCCATCAGAGATCACTCCAGTAAATTATTTCTCGCAGATTTTGTTGTTTCACCCCTCTCCTTCTTTCTCTCTCAGCTTTTGTTGTTTCAGCTTTTAATTTTATGGTTTGGTGTGTTATTGTTCTTTTAATGTTACAGTAACTAATTTATACCAACAGGAAGTGGGACTGATCTCATTTCATGTTTGGGCTTTGAGAGCATCCCCTCCCATTAAATTTATATCTTAAAGTTTCCTTTTCCCCTCCCCTTTCTGCCTCTGTTACATTATGATTTACTAAATGAAGAATTCTGTCAGAAATTAAAATTACAGCGTTGATAGAAAATTTACTAACTGGAATACAGGGACAATTTCCCTTGCTGCAATTCAAACAACACTGTTTTTCCTTCGGTTCCCTTCGAACTCGCATTCGCAAGGTAAGACTTCGAACTCGTTCCCTTTTTCTGCTCTTCATCGCTGTGTTGAGTTGTTTGAATTATTTGAATTTGTTGTTTGAATTCTGTCCGATGTGAGTCCTTGATATTGATTTAGAATTTTAGCAAAACTCTGATTGCAGTGTCACTTATTAAATTCCCTTTCTTCGGTTGTTGGTGGAAGGTTGGATGGCATTGTGTAAAAGGGACTTGGAATTTTGGAAGGGAAACAATGCATGTATAAAATTATGATAAAACTAAAGGAACTTCTAAAATGCATTTTATTTTTATTGGTAATTCATTAGCCTTAAGACTAAAATGGCTTTGCTACAATCTAATAGCTACGTTTCAAAGTTAAACAAGTTTGTTTATGTAGTGTTGATTGATTTTTTTTTTCCCTTCAATTTCTTTATGGATAACTGAAAGAGGAGTGCAGAGAAGTTGGACATAATTATTTGTGTTTCTTCCCTTTTCTATTTGGTAAGTTCTGAACATCTTCACTGTGTTCACTGTGTTTTGCATGTATTTTGCATTTGTTCCTATGTGATTGGTTGTATGTTTCACTTTTGTGATTGGTTTTAATAATAGAATAGATGTGTGTGCGCGTTATATTTTTTGTAGTCAATTTCTTATTCTCTACCATTTCTTAATCTTAATATTATTTACATCGTGCCTTTAAGCACGGGCATACGCTAGTAATGTAATATTCCAAAACTTTTATTCCAAAAAAAAATAAAAACTCTTAGTACACTTTTTCCTAATGTGACAATGTGACGGGTATGATGTGACACTTCAAAAATAAATAAAAGCTCTTTAGGGCTCATTTGGGAAGGGAGGGTTTGGGCTTTTTTGGCTAAAATAGCCACACAAAAAAAAAAATTTAAATAGATTTTTTAGCCTAATAAGATAAAATATCACATCCAACTCATAATCATTGTATTATTTCTCTCAAAAAAGTCAAAAGCCTTTCCCAAACGAGACTTTTTAGCCCCAGGCTAAAATAACTAAAAAGCCAACTCACTTCCCAAACAAACCCTTAGCGTACTTTTTCCTATGTGACAACATGACAGATATGATGTGACACTTCAAAAAAAAAAAAAATCTTTAGTGTTCTTTTCTCAAACATGACAACGTGGATAGTATGATGTGACACTCTAAACAAAATCTCCTTAGTGTACTTTTTCCAAACGTGACACGTGGCACTCTAATGTGACGAGTATGATGTGACACTCTAAAAAAAATTTAAAATTTTTTAGTGTAGTTTTCTCAAATGTGACACTCTAACATGATGGATATGATGTGACACTAAAAAACTCTTTAGTGTACTTTTTCTAAGTATGACACTTCAATGTGGTGGGCAAATGAGTCATTACACATCCAAAATAACTAAATAGATCACAATAAAAAATATGGGACTATATAGATTACAAGTAAAAAATATAGGATTTATTGGTCAATCTCCTTTTTCTATTTACATTAAAGGGGATTTTTTTTTTTAAAGGTCTCTGGTATTAAGATTTTATAGCATAAAGGACACCCAATATTTTTATAATGTCTAAGGTCCCTCAACATCAATCCAGAGAAAATTTGACCTAGAGTATTTCTCTGGACTTCTTCAGATAAATTTTGGAAATTTCTCTGGACTTTCTTGAGATTTTCTCTCTAATTTCTCTGCACTTCCTAGAGATTTTCTCTACACTTCCTAGAGAATTTCTTTGGACCTCCTAGAGATTTTCTCTCTAGAGAAATTTGTATTTTGATTTAACCAAAAAAAAATTGATCAAAAATGAACCTCAAGATCAATATATACCCAATCATTATCAAACCAGAGAAAATCCATTCAAAATCACATTTTTCATTTTTTTTTCCTCTTTCAATATCTGAGCAAGTAAACAAATTAATAGAGAAACTGAAGCAACCAAATATCAAAAAGAAACCAACACATCCTGAGTTTTCCAGAGAAAATTCGCACAATAATTAAATCCAGAGAAAATTCACACAATAGCTAAATCCAGAGAAAATTCACACGGTGACTAAATCCATAGAAAATTCACATATAATCTGCATAAACCCCTAGAATCTTTGAGTAAACAATCACCACTTTCATTATCTCCAAACTTGAATGAAATTGTTAATTTTTGAAACTCCAACTTGAACAAAATTCACAGAGAAAATCTTACCAGAGAAATTCATATCAACCCAAAGAAATTCTTCAAAACCAGAGAAAATCTCACATTCACCCCAGAGAAAATCACTAAAACCAGAGAAAATCCTCCTCTCTAACCCAGAGAAATACCCCCTCACAATCTTTTCTGGTTAAAAATCATAAATCTTAGGCAAAATATGTTCCATGGTTCACACATTGGCTCTAGAGAGAAAATTTTTGATTTTGTTAAAAAAATCGCTAATGTAGAGAAAATTTAAAGTCAGAACCATAAATGCAATAAGAACAATCAATTTGGAGTTGAAAAGTAGATTTCAAACCTAGAGAAATTCTCTGTTTCTCTCTAGAGAAATTTCGATTTTGTTAAAAAAATTGCTAATGCAGAGAAAATCCAATACCAGAGAAATTTGAACAAGAAAGACCTACCAAAGAAATTTAAACAGAGAATTTCTCTGGTTTAAACTTAGAGACAATTATCACAATCAGAGAAAATGCAGAGAAATTTGACATCTTTGCCATATAAAATGCAGTACAAGTTTTGACATCTTTACACCCTTATTTTCCTCATATTCAATATAGTAACAACAAGAGAGATTTTCCATTGGCAGCAATGGCATGAATTACATATTCATCATCCATCAATGTGAACTACTGGGAGAGTGAGGAGTTGAGTGGCACCTCAAACAACAATCAATAATCAACAAAGTTGCAATTTCTTCCCTATTCCCACAGATTACACAACCCAGCTTCCCTTCCAAACCTCATCAGCAAAATTACATTGTATTCGAATCTGATGAGGAGATCCTGTGTGATCTGAACAATATTTGGACCAAATCTCAACTAGTGTTGATGGACACCAAACCTGTGACAACGACGGTGACGGTAAGTGTGAGTTCCGCTCTGTCGAGTTCCATTTAAAGGCCAAACAGAGGTTTCTCTCTCACCTTATTCTCTTTTTCTCACAACTGATGTTGCTGCCAATGTCAACCACCATGTCATCGGTGACCTGATTAGTCAAATTTCTTTGTAGAAGAAACCCTAATCTCTCTCTCTATACATACATACAAATGGGCAGCAGAAGCAAAATGAAGCAACATTCAGAAGACACAAATTTCTCTGTGATATATGGGTTTAGGATTGAGGGACCTAAGACTAATTTTCCCTACATTAAAAAATCTCACTTGGGCTAATTTTGATAATTAGTTAAAAAATTAATTAATTTTTTTTTTAAAAAAAATTCTTACACCTAATTCTTGAGTAGTTGGTTTATAAATTCTAATTTCAATTTTGTTGGCCAAAAATCTAAGCGTTAAAGCACTTTGTCCAAAAGGACAAGTTTAGAAAAAATGACCAAAATATCCTTAAATATATATATATATATCAAACACGGTACTCACAAAGACAAAACATTCTTTTTTTCTTTGTTTGAACAGAAACCCCTCTCTCTTTCTCTCTTCACGGTCGAAAACCTAACTCCGATAGTGACCACTGTCATTTGCCATAAGCTCTTCAATCGTTCCTTCATTGTTCAACGACAGTGTCGGTGGTTACGAGCAATTTGATTCCTCTGTCGTTCATTTGATTCCATCGTCATTATGACTTTGAGCTCCCTATCGATTTCAACTCTAATGCACGCGATAGAACTCCTTCAAAACGTCCTTAAACCTCTCTATCGATACATCATCCGTTCTCTTCCGCTCCTCTTCCTTTCTCTCCCACTTCTCCTCTACCACTATATTTGGTTGTTGCACATAGCGGCAACGCTTCAGCCTCGCTATTTTGAGTTGAAAAGAATAAAAGGAACTCATTCCCTCAAATCAATTGAGGCCGAACAACGAAGATTTGGAACAACATAGATTTGGTGGTTAAGAGGTCATTGTCACTCGTGGTTGACGCTTGTGAGCTTGTCGAGGTGGAGATTGGAGTTAGAGAATTGGTAGAAGGAGTCAGCGATGGAGCACGCATTCGGTTTTACTTCAGTGAGATCTGAGTTCATCGCCACTGCTAGATCTTCCATCATCATCCCTCCTACTTTGTCCCCAACTACTGAAGCCGAAAAACCTCTTGTAGATTTGAACATATATGTCTAATATTTGATCTGTTCAATTTTTTTTTTAGTAGCTGTTGTTATTGATGATGATCATGATGAATTTGCAATACAAATTATAATGAATTTGAAATCCAAATATGTATTAAAGTCTAAAGTTGAATTTGAATAGATTAAAAAAAATAACAAATAGAATTAAAACAAAATTGAACAGATAAATAGAATTTAGGGAAAAAATTGAACATATAGATATAATTTAGGAGAAAAGTTGAACAAATAAATAGAATTTAGGGAAAGAATTGAACAGATAGATATACCTTAGGAGAAAAAATTAAACAGATAGATATAATTGTGAATAGATAGATAAAAAATTTGAACAAATCGATAAAAAAAATTTAAACAGATAGATATAATTTGAACAGATAGTCAAAAAGTCAAACATATAAAAAAGACAAAGGATAAAATTAGAAACAAAAAACTATTTTTCAGGATTTTTCACCAAATTATTTCACAAAACGTAGACCGTTCATCAATAAAAAATACCTAATGCCTTATATCCTCCTTAGATTAGATTTATCACAAATTAATCATTAATTCTTTTCATAAAAGATTAAAGGTCAATTAAAATAATCAAATTTCAAAATAACTTTTAATATCTTAATATCATCATTCATATATATATATAGACATTATTAAAAGTAATGTTTACTTTCAACTTTTCTCTTTCCTATGTGGTACATTTCTCTTTTTTTCTTTTTTTTTTCTTTTTTATTAAAATGCCACATCAATATATCTTTTTACCAATTTTTTTTTTAAATTTAATATTTAAAAGATTTCTACTTAATCTAAACTACCTATAAACAAAACCTAATAGAATTATACATATAAAAAATACTTTACCAATTAATTTTGTTATACTTTTTTCACTTTTTTAAAATAAAATATTAAAATTGATGATGCAGTTTGTTCCAGTGAATGGGTCGGACAGGTCCAAGCTCCTCAATGCCTAAGTCCGAATGATCAAGCCCACCGGATAACCTGCAAACAAGTCCAACGGGGAACGGGGTAGTCCCCCAGTGAACCCTCCGACGAGCAAGTTAGAAGGGGGAGTAAGGTGTAGAGAGAGATTAGAGATAGAAAGCTTAACCTTCTTCTTGCCTTCAACGTTTGCTTATATCCTTTGGTAATCATTTCGCTGTCCCTTCCGATCTGCCCTTCTCGCCAAAAGTCTATGCTGTAGCTTACCTTGTTCAGGGTAAGGGGGTTCTGTTCCGACGGAAATGTGTTGTCGTAATAAATGCTGTGATGGGCTGCATTAATGGTGATGTGCAGTGGCAATAACTTTGCAAATCTTTGTCTGCTGATGTGGCTTGTTCTTCACTTGCCATCTGCCCGAATGTCATTGGCTCTTTATGCCATGTTGGATTCCAGCTGTTCTGGACCTCACTAGCTGGGTTATGTATTGGGCTCCAAGTGATGGGCTTGGGTTGTTCATAGTGATTCATGGCCTTTATGGGCTTATACACGTCAGTAGTCCCCCATTCCCGAGTGCAGCTTTAGTCCAGCGAAGGGAATACTAACGAAGAAGATGAGGGTGTTAAGGATTGGCAGGATGGAGGTCGACCGGCAGGGGTGACCAAGTGGAAGGGTCGACCGCGAGGAGGGTCGACCACGAGGAGGGCCGACCGCGAGGGTTGACCGAGTGGGAGAATCGACCATGAGGAGGGCCGACCGCGAAGGTTGGTCGAGTGGGAGGACCGACCACGAGGAGGGTCGACTGCGAAGAGGGCCGACCAGGAGGGCCGACCGCGAAGGTTGGCCGAGTGGGAGGGCCGACCACGAGGAAGGTCGACCGCGAAGAGTGAGATGGAGGGGTGTGGGGCTCAAGAGGCGGCGTGTCACGTGGTGATTTGAAGTGGAAAAGACAGGGTGAGGGGAGGAGACAGTGGATCGTGGTCGAACACGTGGCAACATCCCGTGGGGGGGGAGATTAGGCGTTGGATCAGAAATGAAACGATAGGTCATTATAGGTGTTGAAAAGACAGTTTTGGCGGATGATTTGAAAAGTTTTCAAACTGGTGAAAATTAATTGGGATCCTTGGAATACAGGCAAACTGTGGGCTTTTGGTATTATTCGATTCACCTACTTGTTTACGAAAAATCAAAATATTCCAAGTGTGAATTCCTTTGTTGCTCACGATACACCTCTGTAACACTTTTTCAATTTCCTTGCACCTGCATCCGAAGCGATTCGCAGACATACCATAGAAATGGCCCAAGAAGAAACTGCGAATGTCAAGGTGGATCCAATTGGTGATGATAATGCGGTGGAGTTAGCGCAGCAATACAGGATGGAGAGGGTAGGGGAGTCGGTGGTAAGATCCCATGGTTCCACCATGATAGCAGCTCCAAAGCCAATCAGCCAGGCAAAACCAGATCACTGGCATATAAAGGCAGATAAATCAACGGTTACTGCAGCGGACTTGGAGGCTATTCGCGAAAAATACCATGTGCCTGCCGAAATAAAGTTATTGTTGTCGACGTCGACGGAGAGGCCATCCGACGCCAGGCCAGGGGAGTTTGCCCTTTATGAGGAAGCATTGAAGGGAGGACTGAGGCTGCCCCTGCTGCAAGTGGTGGTAGATGTCCTAAATCGTTTGGAGGTAGCGCCGGGCCAACTAATGCCCAATGCATGGAAGATCTTACTGTCCTGTGCAAGTGCGTGGTATGGACGCGCCCCGCGTGAGGGCCTCACCCCACAGTTCGGACTTAATTTGTCACGGTTCTTAATATGAACCAAAGAGTCTAAATCTGGCAAATCGTTTTGAGAAAATAGATTTTTAGAAAAGAAGTGCCAAACATGGACTGCTTTGCCAGATACAGAGTCGCCACCTAAATATTTTTTAATAGGGGAATTTAGGAAACCCTGACTCGTTTGCCTAAAGCCACGTGTCCGTCATCACCAAAGTTGCCTCAGCTCGGGAACTTGGGTACGATTGGGGAAGGTCAGCTATGAGCACCCCCGCTTGCCCGATCCGAAGATCGGCCTCTACTAACCATGATATCTCGTTTTTGAAAACACATGCGTTCTTATTCCGATTAATTAGGTAAAATTACTATGTGATGCGTGCAGCAAAACAAGTATAGACTAGATCGCCTAATTTGGAACAAAGTATTGCATATCCGTTCTTTTTGAAAGACAATTTGAAATTTGCTACTCATAAGTAGGCTAAAACACGGATTTCAATGAGTTGTTCCAACTCAAACAATCCAACCTTCACCCACAGGCATTCAGGCAGTTAATCAAATAAGCATCTAGCCACATGGTAATCATGCTGTCATGTTAACATTCATACTTATGCGAGATGCTAAAACATAAAACACTTACAGTGTACTCCAAGCCAAAACAATAAACATGTTAGCAATCATGCATGATCCAAGTCCATGTTAAGTGGCTAATGCAACGCATACAGAATGCAGCTAGAATAGGCTCGGCTAATCTATGGATGGCATGTGAAATGCGACAACTAACACGTATTCAACTTGGAATTGAAATACAATGCAGTTAGTATGATGCGCCGAGCCCCGTGTATGCAAGACAAATGTATGGATGCACGCATGCATAGCATAAAGTATGCTAAATTAAATATGACCTAATACTAACTATCAAAAGCAGGTAAGTAAAAGGGAGAAAGAAATGGGGGTTGGAAGACATGCACCCACGCACCCACACTTATTACAGATTCGCCCTCGCTCGGAGGGACTGAAAGAATAATACAAGTCAATTAACCCACAAGCTAATTAATTATTACAGACAAATTAAACTAGTTAAGCCAATTAACTAATCTAATAAAACAGTAAATAGCCTCGGGAAGAGGGCCCAATGCAATGCGTGCTCGGCTCCGCTCAGAAGTCCACTGCCATGCACAAGTTGCCTCTGTTTTCCCTGTTCTGCTCCTCTGATCATTGCACAAATCACAGGATGCACTGTATGAACACTGTGGGACACCACCGACCAAGTGGAATAATCACCGGCCATGGCAGGATGGTCATCGACCATCCATTTAGCTCTCGGCTATCCATGCATGGTCGGTCGGCACTATATGTAGTCGACCGGCCATATCTTCCTGCAAAACCTGTTTTGACAACAGCAGAGGGCAAAACATGGCATGGCAATGCATTTCAAGCAAATGTGTGCACAACCACACCCCTTATCATGTTTATGACTCAAAGGGGTATGGTCCTTGATTCTTGGACCACCAATCGCGCATTTCGATGCGTGATGGCCCAAGAAGCCAAGTTGTGCATTTTGATTTCAAATGTAATGCAAACCAAACAAACAAATGGGCTCAACCTCTATCATAATCAATTCAAGAGGCAAGGCATGCATGCCAAATGCAACTTAAGCATATGAACTAAGTATGCAACATGGCAATGCAAACAAGCAAGCAATCAACAAGTATGTAAGCTAGTGGACATGCAAGACATGATGCAATCAAAGCATGCAAAGTGTAAGACATGTAGCAACATGTAAAGAGTGGACTTAAACTAATTTGGGCAACTCTATAGTAAGCCCAAAACAGTGGCCAACACGCTCAAGAATGAAGGCAAAATGGCATGCAAACATGCATTCACACAAGGACCAACACTTAGGCATATAGAAACAACTCTCAAGCACACTTAAGAGGATGCAATCATGGACAAATGGCATGCTTTATAAGCTCTGAAAATCATGTTAGAGAATGTGCCAAACCAATCTACAATGCAAGCTAGGCATGCCACCAAGCCCAAGGACTTAAACTATGATCATGTGACACATGAAGAAAATGACCAAAGTGGACCAAAACAGTCCCAAATCATGCAAAAGTAAGCCCCAAAAACCACTTAGATGGCATCTAAATGATCTAATCCTAGAGGCATACACAATGGCACAAACATGGAGCATGAAACACCAACCTCTTAAATCATGAAAGGGACATCAAATGCAAGCATACAAGCATACCATGAGGACTGAAATGACATGGATGGCCAATGGTTCTAAACCACTGAAATAGTGCAAGTAAAGCATGCTAGAGGGGTCAACACTCAAGGCTCATAAGGGGGATTACATGGTAGCTATACAAAGCAAATCATGGACGACCCAAATGACCAAAAACAGACCTTAAGCACATCAAAACATGCACAAAAGCTTCTCAAAGCTAAGCCAAAACAAGCAAGCATAGTGGTCTAAATGCTAGATACATGTTAAGGCAATTTCATGGCATTACAAGACAAGTATGCTAAGCATGCATGGTGTGTCTAAACCAAGTAAAAACAGTGCTATATCATGGCAAAATAAGCACAAATAACACTTAAGACATGGCCAACATGAACTTAAAAATGGTGCTCACACATGAGGCTAAAATGGCACTTTTTGAAGGCAACAAGGAGGGGGGATGGCCCTCTCCTTCTTAGGACCTTAAGGCACCATCCTCACCACTGAAATCCCTCAAGATTTCAGTGGTGAGGAGGCCCAAACAAGGTGGTCCCGGAGCTCAACCAAAATGGCACAAAATGGGGCCAAACAAGCCCTAAGAGGGGTCAAACAACCCCAAACAACAAAGTGACCTTAAACAACTATTTAAAGCACTCAAAAACAAGACTTTTATTAGTTATACACAGAGTCTAAAAACAGTTGTAAGATAGATGAAAAAGCTATGCAAAAATGGGAAAAAATGGATAAGATTGTTACCCTTGTAGACCCTCTTCAAAAATGGAAGATCAGCAGCTTCCTTAGGTTCAAACCAATCCAAAACCTCCAAGAACAAGCCCCTTATGCCTCAGCAACTAAGGTATGGTGTAATGGTAGGTGTTTGTGTGTAAAACTAAGACTAAACACACACAAAACACTCAAGAGAGGGAGAGATATAGAGATAGAGTATGAACAAACCCTAACCCTAAAACTCAGAGCTCTGGAAAATATTGTCTAACCTAATGGAGGGAGAAGAGGCTCCCTCTTATAGACAATCCCTCTTGTAAAGCTTTCCAAACAAGCTAGTCAAGAGGGAGATCCCTCCATACACGTGTATGGAGGGAAGCAAAGTGTATGCCAGCTAGCACAGCTGGCATAAAAATATCTGTAAAAGCAGATGAACAGTGGTCGGCCAGCCAAAAATGCAATTTGACCAAAATAGATGGTCGGCCGGCCACAAAGAGTGCCGGCTGGCCAAACATTTGGCCGGTGGAAACAAACCAATGGCCGGTGGCCTCAAGCCATGGCCGGTGATGTGTGGGGATGGCCAACAAGCCATTCCCTGCCCCTCAAAGGCAAAACACAAGTGTTTGGTGCAAAACCAGACACAAAACAGTTAAGTCGAGAGGTCCTGAGGCAAGGCGCGTGGCCGAGATCTTCGGGAACTCAAAACGAACACGAACATGGATGATCACCGAGTGTTCAAACAGTGACGTCCAAGTCTTGAGGACGGTCAAAAATGGGGTGTCTACACGTGGCCGAAGGCGAACGAAGAGGCGGCCATGACAGTAGACGAATTCTTCGCATGTTATAAGGGCTCAGGGCAGCAAAAGACCTGGGTTACTTTGCAGGCAGCAGCAGGGAAAGGGCTGGTGGCGGGGCTGCCATCGTCGATCAAGGGGGGGAGACCACGGTGGTTCTATGTGTCTGCCAGTGGAGGGGTTGGAGTGCGCACCATTTGGAAAGTGCCCACCAAGTCTGTGGAGCCAAAGCTGGGAGCAGCAGTAGAGAAGAGGGTGAAGAGGGTAAAGGAATGGAGGGAGAAGGAAGGGGCCAGATGGGACAAGCTCGTTCAGCCGTCGGCTTTGTTTGAGGCAGGGTTAGGTCCACAGCCGAGCGGTGGGGACCTCGACCGAGTGGAGTTGGAGGCAAGGAGGAAAGCTCAAGAGGCGGAGGATCAGGCCATCCTTGCAAAAGCCCAAAAATTCAAAGAGTCTCAAGAAGACCGACCGCCAAAGCCGGTTGCAAGGGAGAGGATTCGACCTCGCCCCAAACCCTTGGGGGGGAAAGACTTAGGTGAATTTGTGCCACGACCGCCCCCGATGGATCCTTTGAATGAGAGGTCTTTGAAGGAGATGGAGGTGTTGGGCGTAGTGAAGAAGAATAGGAGAGTGAGGAGGAGTGAAGAAGAGCCTGTCCAGAAGAGAAGGAGGGAAGTGAGGGCAGAAGGGACTAGTATGGCCAAGGAGGCAGAGGGGGGGGAAGTGGAGGAGACCCCAGGAAGAGTAATTGCCCCAGAAGTGGAGGACATTACCTTAGAGGTCAGGGAAGTCGTTCCAGTAGTGGCGCCGATAGCCGCAGGGGTCGCGAGGGTCGCCCCTGAAGTGCAAGTAGAAGGTGGGGCAACTGGCCTTGAGCCAAGGAGGGAAGAACAGCCCCAGGGGGGTCCTGCACCCCAAAGAGGGGGAGTCAGTCGGACTACGGCGAACTACCACGCCCGTGCAATGGTTGGGCGGTTGGAGGGAGAAGAAGGCCCAGCCAGGGCAGAGGCAGACTGCCTTGTGGAAATTGTAGAAGAGGCAGCCTTGTGCTCGGCAGCCAGATTTAACGAGGCTGAACTGCTGAGGGGGGTTATGCTCCGCTCAAATGGAGGTAACCACCTTAGTAGGGGCTCTGCTGAGGAAGGCGGGGGCTGCAAAACTCAAGGCAGATGAGGCCAAGGCTCAACTTGCAAAGTTGAAGAAGGAGAGTGTAAACTGGGAGAAGGCCTAGGCTGAGCTGCAAGCGGTCAAGTTGGAGCTGGAGAACAAACGCCGCCGGGTTGTGTCGCTCGAGTTCCAGCTGGCTGGCGAGCGGAGGAAGCTGGAGGAGGCCCAAAAAGCCTGCGCGGTTGCGCTCGAACGACATGAAGAGGCAATGTCCAGTAATGAAGAGCTGGTCAGACAGAAGGATGAAACAGACGTGAAGATTGACAGTCTGCAGAAGGAGCTGGAGGGCGAGCGTGCAAAGGCAGTGGAGGAAAGGGAGAGCCTTCAGAAAGAGTCGGAGGCAGAGAGAGCCAAGGCGACTGCTGAAAGGGCGACCTTGAAGAAGAAGTCGGAGGAAGAGAGGGCTAAGGCAGCCTTTGAAAGGGCGACCCTGCAGAAGGAACTGGACGAAGAGAGGGCGAAGGCAGCCTCTGAAAGGGCGGCTTACCCCGATCTGTATGTTGCAGCGGTGGATCAGTTCAAGGGGTCTGTCGAATTTCAGATGGCAGTGGATGCCGCGGTTGCTTGCAGCTTGGCGAGGGAGGAGTTTGGGGGGGCGGGCTCGTCGAGGGCGACCACTGGGGGCAGAACTGAAGCAAAAGTTATTGCGAGCTTCCAACAGTCAGACTTCTACAAACACGAAATGACTGAGTTCTGGGACAGTGGCTGGAAGATGTTCAAACGTAGAGCTGAAGAACTGTTCCCAGACTTAGACCTCAGTAGTGTAACAATTGGTGAAGACGATGTGGCCCAAACCCCCCTGGATGAGGGTATTGAAGAAGAAGACCTCGTCTCTAGTGAGGAGGAATGAGTGGATTGTTTTTGTTGTGTGTTGTTTTTTTTTTTTTTTTTTGAATTGCTGTAATGAACTTATGTACAAAGTTGTGAATAAATAAAATTTCAGTTGTGTTTTGCATTTGATTGTTTTTGCTTGTGCATCTGAAATGGATGAGAATGGTGGCTTGTGTGTGGAGCTTGTGTATGAATCATTGTGAAGTGCAAAGTGGAGTTAAACTTGTGATAAAAACTGAATTTAGGAATTCCTCAAGACAGAGTGGGATTGAAGTTGTAATAAAAACTGAGTGCAGAGTAAAGTTAGGGACTCCTCAATGCAGAGTGAAATTGGACTTGTAACAAAAACTCAGTGCAGAGTAAAGTTAGGAACTCCTCAATGCAGAGTGAAATTTAAAATGTAATAAAATTATAAGTTTGTGTTTGCCACACTGCTCAAGTAGGTTAGTGGTTTATGGAGTAAGGCTTGGTTTGTGAGGAGAAAGGCTGACTTGTAAGAGTTTGATTGAGAAGAAAATAACCTGACTTGTAAAGAAGACGTGTAAGAATGTCTTTGGAATTCAACTGAGCAAAGAGTGGTGTAAAGACTTGGAGCTGGAATTGTGACTAAGTGTGTCTACTAATTCCACAAGCATGAAATTTGCATGGGTGGCCTTGACCGAGCCCTGCATGCGTGCTCAGTTGGGGCTAAGCTATGATTCACTGACATTGTAAGTAACTCAGTCTGCCCTTGAAATTGTGGCACTCGGTCTTGGCGGAGACTTGTTATGCTTAGGCTGGCTGAGGTATGGTCTGGCCGAGTGCTTCACGCTCAGTCGGGCTAAGGCGTTTTGGCGCTCGTGTGGACGAGGCTTTTGGTGCTCAGTCTGGCTGGGGCTTCTGGTGTTCAGTCTGGCTGAGGCTTGTTGTGCTCAGTCTGGCTGAGGCTTTTAGTGCTCAGTCTGGCTGAGGCTGTTAATAAGTGCTGCAAATGAAAATGTTATTGAGACAACACACAGATAGCTGAGATATAAAATTGTTGTCATAGACAGTGTAGTCCAGTCGATCAAAGTTTATATTATGCATCAAAAAGAAATACAACAACTGAGCAATACAACAACAAGAATTTATTGAAAGTAGCGCTTCAGGTGTTCAGCGTTCCAGGGGTGGGGGAGGTCTCGATCTTCCATGTCCTGAAGTCGGTAGGTGCCCGGACGTGGTCGGGCTTGCACAACGTAAGGTCCCTTCCATTTGGCTGCCAGTTTACCCTCAGTCGGATTTTTGGTGGCAAGAGTTGCTTCTCTCAAGACAAGGTCCCCTACAGCGAACTCCCTTGGTCGGACTTTGCGGTTGTAGTGTGTTCTCATTTTCTGTTGGTATGAGGCTAGTCTGACAGCAGTGGTCTCTCTGAGTTCTTCAATTAGGTCCAGGTCTGCCCGACGGAGCTCTTCGGTTAGTGCTGGATCTGGATGTAAAACCCTGGGAGTAGGTAGACCGATTTCTACTGGAATGACCGCCCAGCACCGTATGTTAAGCGGAAAGGGGTTTCCCCAGTGGGAGTTCGAGCTGTAGTTCGGTAAGCCCAGAGTACATTCGGTAGTTTCTCAGCCCAAAGTCCCTTAGCAGCTTCTAGCTTAGTCTTGATGATCTTCAGGAGAGAACGGTTGGTGACCTCAACTTGGCCATTGGCCTGGGGATAACCGGGGGAAGAGAAGGATGGTTGAATCTGGAGGTCGGCACAGAACTTCCTGTACTTGCCATTGTCAAATTGTTTGCCGTTGTCGGAGACAATGGCCTGAGGGATGCCAAACCTGCAAACGATCGACTGCCAGATGAATTTGGTTGTGTTCCGCTCGGTAATGGTGGCAAGGGGTTCTGCCTCTACCCACTTGGTGAAGTAATCAATGGCGACAATCGCGAACTTGGTCTGGCCTCGGCCGGTGGGAAGTGGACCGACCAAGTCGATCCTCCATTTGGCGAACGGATAAGGGCTGTAAAGTGTGATCAACTCTGTAGGAGGAGCGTGGGGGATGTTGGCAAAACGTTGACACTTATCACATTTGAGCACGAAATCAGTCGCATCTTGATTGAGAGTTGGCCAAAAATATCCAGTGCGAAGTATCTTGTGGGCCAGGGACCTGCCGCCTGAGTGATTGCCGCAGATACCCTCATGAATTTCTTGAATCACATAGGTTGCTTGAGCCGGATTGAGGCACCGCAGAAAGGGGCGTGAGAAACCACGTTTGTACAAAATGCCGCTGACGAGGATGTGATTGGACGACCGGGCCCTGACTTTGGCGGCTTGCTGTTGGTCGTCTGGAAGTTCCCCCGTTGTCAGAAATAGGAAGATGTCCGACGCCCAAGGGATGGGCTCATTTTGGAGGAATTGTATTTCGTGCTGGTCGAGGTAAATGGCGGGGTGGGATAGGTATTCGAGGCGGACACCGCGGTTGAGGTCGGAGTGGTCTGAGGAAGCCAACTGAGCCATCTCATCTGCCTTAGAGTTTTCCGCCCGAGGGATGTGCTTGATGTAGAAGGTATTGAAAAGGCGAACAAGGGGAAGTGCAATATCCCTGTAAGCCCGCATTGTGTCTTCCTTGGCATCGAATTCTCCCGTGATCTGTCCGACAATGAGTTGGGAGTCGCTAAACACTTGGATGTGGCTGACACCAATATCCCTGGCTAGGCGAAGACCTGCTATCAATGCCTCATATTCGACCTCATTGTTACTGGCCTCAAATAAGAAACGGATAACACATTTGAAATAATCACCCTCAGGGGCGGTGAGGATGAGGCCAGCCCCACTACCTTCCCTGCGGGATGATCCGTCGACGTTGAGAATCTAAGAATGAGGGTCTTCTAGCTCGATGGGAGCTGGTGGGGGTGGAGAGGCAGTGGTTGGGGTAAGATTAGTGAATTCCAGGAAGAAATCGGCGATAGCCTGCCCCTTGATTGCTGTTCGAGGCCGGTAAATGATGTCAAACTGGCTGAGTTCCACTAACCACTGCATGAGTCGTCCGGAAAGTTGTGGTTGTTGCATGACCTTCTTCAAGGGTTGGTTGGTGAGGACCACTATGGAGTGGGCTTGGAAGTAAGGACGGAGTCGTCTGGAGGCGGTGACTAAGGCCAAGGACAATTTTTCTAACAGCGGGTAATTCTGCTCTGCTCCCCTGAGAGCCCGACTGATGTAGTAGACTGGCCGTTGGACAGAGCCGTCTTCCCTGATAAGAGCTGCTCTGACTGCGGTGCTTGAGACGGCTAAATAGAGGAAGAGGGGCTCGCCGGTAATTGCTTGTGAAAGGAGGGGGGGATTGACCATGCACCGCTTCAACTGCTAAAAAGCCTTTTCAGATTCAGTTGTCCATTCAAAAGTTTGCCGAAGCACTTTGAAGAATGGTAGGCACGTATCTGTTGCGCGGGAAATGAAGCGGTTGAGGGCCGCAACTCGGCCAGTGAGCCTTTGAACCTCCTTAACTGTTCTGGGTGACTGCATCTCAATCAAGGCCTGGATCTTTTCAGGGTTAGCTTCAATGCCCCTCTGACTGACCATAAAACCCAGAAACTTCCCAGATCCTACACCGAAGGCGCACTTCTCCGGGTTGAGCTTCATTTGGTACTTGCGTAGGGTGGCGAAGGTCTCTCGTAGGTCGGTCAGATGATCAATAGAGAGTTTGCTCTTGACTAGCATGTCGTCGACATATACTTCCATATTCCGACCTATCTGATGATGGAAAACGGCATTAACCAACCGTTGGTAGATGGCCCCAGCATTCTTCAGTCCGAATGGCATCACGTGGTAGTGGTAGGTACCTCGGTCGGTAATGAAGGACGTGTGTTCCCGATCGGACGGGTGTATCAGGATTTGGTTGTACCCAGAGAAAGCATCCATGAAGCTGAGCATTTGATGACCGGCCGTGGCGTCGACCAACAGATCTATGCGGGGAAAAGAATAGCTGTCTTTGGGGCAAGCTCGGTTTAGGTCAGAGTAATCGACACAGAGTCGCCATTTGCCATTGTTCTTGCGGACTAGGACCACATTTGATAACCATTTAGGGTAATCCACGTTTTTGATGAATTGGGCCTCAAGGAGCTTGTCAACCTCTGCGGCTATAAGAGTGTTGCGCTCTGGATGAAAGATGCGCTGCTTCTGGCGGTAAGGTCGGAAATGGGGTTCGATGCTGAGGCGGTGAGTTATGAAGGAGGGGTCAATGCCCGGCATGTCTGAATGGGTCCAGGCAAATACATCATCGTGTTCGATCAGAAGGGCGGCAAGGTCGGCCTTAGCTTGGGGGGATAGTTGGCTGCCGATCTTGGCAGTTTTCATTGGGTTGGTGGGATCGATGTGAATCTCAACGAGCTCCTCCATCGGTTCTCCTCTGATCAGCTCGTCCTCATCTCGGACGTCAAGGCCTTTAATGATCATAGCCTTCTTCAGCTTGACTTCCTTAAGTGAGGCGACATAACATTCCCTGGCTACGGTCTGCTCTCCCATCACTGTCCTGACGCCCAGGTCGGTAGGGAATTTTATGGCGAGGTGGTAGGTTGAAGTGATGGCTTGGAAAGCGTTGAGGGCGGTGCGACCAAGGATGATGTTGTAGGCAGAGGGACAGTCGACCACAAGGAAAGTGAGCAACTTCGTAGTCTGCCGTGGGTATTCGCCAATGGTGATGGGGAGATCGATGGAGCCGATGGAGGTCACCCGGTTGCCAGTGAAACCGATCAAAGGGGTTTGGAGGGGGGACAGACTTTCCTCCCCAATCTTGAGCTGGCGGAAGGAATTGAGGAATATGATGTCTGAAGAGCTGCCGTTGTCGATGAGAACCCGTCTGACCTTATAGTTGGAGAGGAGGGCAGAAATGACGAGAGGGTCATCATGAGGATAACGGGTGCCTGTACAATCGGCGTCCGTAAAGGTGACGGGCTCTGTCCACTACTTGGGCTGTTTGGAGGGTCGATCTACCGTGGCAACTGCTTTGTCTGAGCCTTGCCTTATCTTTCTGAGTTCTGCCCTTTGAGCCGAGCAAGATGGTCCCCCACAAGTAAGGCCACCTGAAATGACTCGGATTTCACCAACTGGCGAATGAGGATTACCTGGCGGCCGAGGCTATTGTGGAGGGCGATCTTGACCTTGGTTAGGTTGGGCTGGCTGCCGGGGTGGGGTGCGCCGGCGGTTGTTTCTGAGGGGCTCGGTTCTTTGCCTCTACTGTGGGCGGGTGTCCATGAAGCGGCTGAGACGCCCTTGACGTATTAGGGTCTCGACCTGATCCTTGAGGTTGATGCAGTCATCAGTGTTATGGCCATGGTCCTGGTGGAAACGACAATATTTGGACTGGTCTTTCCGATTGGAAGGGGTCCGTGAAGGTAGGGGCCATTTGAGGGGGTAGTCCCGTTAGATCTGGTTGAGGACTTGTTCCATGGGAGAATTAAGGGGGATATACCGCTCAAACCGACCGGGCGGTCGGACTGGTGCCGACCGGTCAGCGCGGGGGGGTCGGTCTGTATAGTGGGGTGTTTGGCTATTATACTGGGTGTTTCTGGGTTCTGAGTCTTTTCTCTTTTCCCTGGGGGTCGGGTTTTTAGCTATGGGATCCTGCCGGGCGGCTAGTGAATTTTCAGCATTCATGTATTTCTGGGCTTTAGAGAGTAGGGCTGCCATGGAGGTCAGGGGGTTTTTGGAGAGAGAGAAGAGAAAATCGGACGATCGTAGCCCGGCCATGAAAGCCGTAAGGATGACCTTGTCATCGTTTTCCGCTACTTGCAGGGCTTCGGTGTTGAAGCGGGTAACAAAACTGCGCAGCGACTCCCCCTCGGTCTGACGGATATTGAGGAGTTGGGTTGCCGGGCGGCGTTGGCGCTGGGCTCCAATGAAATGGCTAAGGAAGGAGTCGCTGAGGTGCTGGAAAGTAGAGACAGAGTTTGCTGGTAACTGGCTGAACCATAGTCGAGCTGACCCCTTCAGTGTCACGGGGAAAACCAGACACATGATCTCGTCAGGAAAGGCATGGAGGATCATGAGGGTACTGTAGGTCTCCAGATGGTCGACTGGGTCCGTCGTGCCGTCAAAAGAGTCAATGGTGGGCATCTTGAACTTGGCGGGCAGAGGTTTGTCCCGGATGGAGGCAACAAATGGTGAGTTTGTCGTGGTAGAGGGTTTATGCTGAATGTTCTGCATGACCCCTTAGAGTTGGAGCTTCATTGCTCGGAGTTTAGCGTTCCAGAGGGGAATGTTGTCACCGCGGTCAGTCAATGGGGGCTGGACGCTGCTGGCTTCCCCTTCAGGGGCTAATGCCACGATCGACGGGGGTGGGGGTGGGAGTGGGGGTGGAGGTGGTAGATGTATATGTGGGGGAGGAGGTTGCAAACCTTCCAAGTTGGGTGGATAGGGTTGCGGAACAGTATGGCTCGGGGCTCTTTCTTGGTTGGGCGGAATATCTGGAGGTGGTGGAGGAGGCATCGGAAGGTTTCTTTGGAGTAAAGCATTTATCAGGGCCTGGTTTTGTTCAGCCATGCGGTTAATGCTTTTGGTAAGCTCGATAAAATACCGCGGCGGGTTGTTTGGATTAGGGAGGTTGACCTGATGGTCGGCAGCGTTATTGTGAGAAGTCATGGATCTAGTCGTGACCATACACTTTGATGGGTAGGAGAAAAAGGTTGTTGGGATAGGGTCTCCCGCGACAATGAGCACAACTGGCGCGCTGAGCAAAGATATTCCCACAGACGGCGCCAACTGATGATGCAGTTTGTTCCAGTGAATGGGTCGGACAGGTCCAAGCTCCTCAATGCCTAAGTCCGAATGATCAAGCCCACTGGATAACCTGCAAACAAGTCCAACGGGGAACGGGGTAGTCCCCCAGTGAACCCTCCGACGAGCAAGTTAGAAGGGGGAGCAGGGTGTAGAGAGAGATTAGAGATAGAAAGCTTAACCTTCTTCTTGCCTTCAACGTTTGCTTATATCCTTTGGTAATCATTTCGCTGTCCCTTCCGACCTGCCCTCCTCGCCGAAAGTCTATGCTGTAACTTACCTTGTTCAGGGTAAGGGGGTTCTGTTCCGACGGAGAGGTGTTATCGTAATAAATGCTGTAATGGGCTGCATTAATGGTGATGTGCAGTGGCAATAACTTTGCAGATCTTTGTCTGCTGATGTGGTTCGTCCTTCACTTGCCATCTGCCCGAATGTCATTGGATCTGTATGCCATGTTGGATTCCAGCTGTTCTGGACCTCACCAGCTGGGTTATGTATTGGGCTCCAAGTGATGGGCTTGGATTGTTCATAGTGATTCATGGCCTTTATGGGCTTATACAAGTCAAAAATTATTTCTTATTTCTGTATCTATCTTATTTATAACATTAATTGTATTGAATTTCTTAAATAACTAGAATCACTTTTAATTTTATTATTTGTAATATCAAGTTATGATTAAATATCATATAAATTTATTATATATATTTATTTAAGTTATATTTTTGTAGCACGAAAGATTAAAATTATCAAATGCATATTTATTTTTTTAAGTTATAATTTAAAATTATTATATATATTTATTTAATTTATATTTTTATAGTACGATAGAACTAAAATTATTAAAATATACACAAATAATTTATTTAAAATTATTATATGTGTTAATTTAAATTATACTTTTATAAAACGATAGGATTAAGATTATCAAAATAAATAAATAAAAGTATTGCTTACCTTTTAAGTTTTTTTCTCTCTCTTATGTAGCGCGTCTCCCTTTTTGTTTTTTTGTTTTTTTTTTTATATTAAAATTCCATATCAATGTACCCTTACCAAAATTCTTTCTAAAATTTAATATTTAAAAGATTTCTACTTAATCTAAATTACCCATAAACAAAACTTAATAGAATTATACGTACTAAAAATATTTTAACAATTAATCTTATTATACTTTTTCACTTTTTTTATAAATTAAATATTAAAAATATTTATTTTTATGAAATTTATTATATATATTTATGTAAGTTACATTTTTATAGCATGATAGAGCTAAAATTATTAAAATACACATAAATAATTTATTTAAAATTAGTATATGTGTTGATTTAAGTAACTCTTTTTATGGAATAATACAACTAAAATTATAAAAAAAAAAAATAATTAAAATCATTTTTAAAATTTTAAATTATTGCTTCTTTTTTTCTCCAATTTAATGATTATTTTAAATATTTCATATATTCAAAAGCATAAATAATTTAACTAAATTTTATAAAAATATATATTTTAAAACAAATATGTTTAGCCGTGCATCACACGGGTTAACTACTAGTTTAATTATAATACTACATTTTGTTTGGATTGAATTCTAATTGAATTACATTGTGTAGTTTTCTATTTACATCAAATCTCACTTAGACTTATAAAGAATCATGAATACAAATTAAAAAGGAAAAACTTCACTTTACCCCCTGTGGTTTGGCTTATATATGGTTTAACCCCTAACGTTTGTAAATGACCACACAACCCCTTTGTGGTTTGTGGACTGAAATGCACCATTAAACATTTCATCCAATTTAGCAAGTGTGAAACATGTGGTAGACATTAAGGGTTATATGCTTGTTTTCAAAGTTCAAGGGGATAAATTGCACATGAAACAAAATATAGGGGGTTAAAGTGAAGTTTCTACAAATCACAAGGGATTATGTGATTATTTCCAAACGTTAAGGAGTTAAACTACACATGGCCCAAACCATAGGGGTTATAAAGTGAAATTTGCCCAATTAAAAAATGCAAAAACATCTTATACTTGAAAGATAATTAAAAATACAAATTATGAATAAATAAAAAAATTGCATTGAATTGTTAAATTTTAATTGGCATACATAAAATTTCAAACATCTTAGATGTATTAATATATTCTTAACTCATGTTCAAAATGATTTGTTATGAAGTGCATAGTTAAAATTAAATCATAGACTAATATGCAAACATATAATAAGAGTTGTCTACTTTTAGAGTCATAGCAAGAGATAGGTTGACAATTTATTAAATTATATTTTTTTATTTTATTTGTTTATTTTTTGGTGGATTTGTCGTATACCAAGTTATCCAAAAAAAAAAAAAAGAAAAAAGAAAAAAGAAAGAAATAAAATATTCTTTTTTCAATCTATATTATAGTGTTCTTCAAAAAGAAATCTAACACGGGCTTACAAAATCCAAGTCTAACTACATAGATAAATTTTGAGAGAAATGTTGAAAAGAGAGAGAGAAAAAGAACAAATAATTAGAGGCAAGTAGTGTTGTTACATTGGTCATCCAAGATGGAAAAAATGTTGGATTGATTTACTCTTTGGTATTGGACTGATTTTGGTGTGTTTACTACTGTGTTAGATTGTCTTGGTTGTATTCTTTGTTGTTAGGTGGCCATGGTGGCTTTTGTCTATTATTTTTTGTTTGATTTCTCACTAAACTCGGCTTTGTGCTGTTACATGATTGGGAGTTTATATTGGTGCCAACATAGTTGGAATAGGTATGTTTCGCTATGATACTCTTTGCACTTAGCCTCTCTTTTATTATTGTGTTGTTGTTGTAATTTCCTCGATGATGTATCAATAAAAGTTATTTTTTTGTTTATCAAAAAAAAAAAAAAAAGATGGAAAAAATGTTGTGTTAAGAGTGATGCATCCCTTGGAGGCAAACCAGTGTGAAGAAAAAAGCAACATTAAGAATGTATTTTAGAGTAAAATCAATTGATTCAATTACTGTCAATACCATGTATCTTTGATTGATAATTATATATATAAACAAAAAAATCTCAACTAGTATTAATGTGACTGTCAATTTTAGTTGAAAATTAAATGAAGATAAAAGGGTCACATATTTGTGTATAATTTTTTTTTTCCCCATAAAATTTATATTTGTATATCATTGTCCTTGTCTTATGTTTATCCTTCTTCCATTCAAAAACTATTTGAAGACGTTTATGGTCAAATTCTTATAATTTATTGGATCATCACCACTAATTCAAAGTAGACCAATTACAAAAATATTTATTTTCTTTATATTGATTTGAATCTCACAAAATGTCTCTCATTGACCGTTCATGAAAAGGTAGCGGAGGAAGCCGTAGTAGTAGAATTATTAAAAAAATAATTATATTATGATGTTTGAAGGTGTTTGAATTTCGAAAGGTCTTTGGTTGTTCAGTAGATGTATATTACTGTGTGATGTTTAATTAGTTTGGGAGGATATTTTCAAGATACAGAAAAAATAAAAAAACATATGAGCTCTTCAGACTTTTAAAATAGTAGTAGATGGATGAAAAATAATTAAAAATAGTAGCACATGGATGAAAAATATTTTGTTTTCTCACAATTTCTCACCTCATTAATTATCTAAATAAGTGACGAAAAATTTCATTTTTTTTCTTTGCTCACCAAATTTCCCAATCCAAATGGAGTGTAAACTCCTACCCTTTCAGTCAGGTAATAATATGACTATTAATTTAGTATTAAATTGCTTAACAAAAATTATTGTGCGGTCATCGCATGAAATATTTTTAGAGCAAAATTGTAATTCTTATGTAACTTTTTCTTAGGAAAGGAGCAGTTAATGATGGTGAGTTAAGAAAATATAGTGAAAATACTGTGAAAAAATATATAATAAGTACAAAATATAATTAAATATTTCACTAAAAATGTCTATTGTAAAAAATTTTGTTAAGAAATTTAACAACAAACTAACAAAAGGGTCACATTGTACATTTATTAAAAAGTGCGAGGAGTTGATTGTTATAATTTAAAAATAAGAGATCAAAGTAAATTTTATATAAATTGTAAGGGTGCAAAGTATTATTTATTCAATTTTAATTTAACTTTTCACTGTTAATTATAACAATTAATTTTCTACAATTTAAGTTAAGTATACGGCACGTGGGATGGTTCTTGC
Source organism: Camellia granthamiana (assembly GCA_036172215.1). Classification (NCBI taxonomy): domain Eukaryota; kingdom Viridiplantae; phylum Streptophyta; class Magnoliopsida; order Ericales; family Theaceae; genus Camellia; species Camellia granthamiana. The sequence continues at coordinate 65,807,517 of CM069916.1, read as the reverse complement.
ATCTCTAGGGCCGTTGCCTTGATCCAGGCTTAAGTTTAACACACTTGGAAAGGGCATAAGCTAAATTAGTGCTTTAGGAGATTCATTTCTAGAGCCAGGACTGCAAAATGCAAAGCAATGTGGATTTTATAAGCTACTAACCCAATAAGTACACACTTTTTTTTTTTTTTTTTTTATCTTTTTTGAGTCATATCACTTCTCTATTTTTCTACACATCTTTTCGTAAAAAGTAAAAAAATACACTTATTTAGATCATCTCAAATCACCCT